>JARQZK010000745.1:0-90000 GCA_030704885.1 Cynegetis impunctata
TTTTGTGATTATCATTTAATTTAAATTTTTATAATCAATTGTTAATAAAAATTGAATGCTTGTAATTTCTAAACAAAAACGAATCGGACCCATGTTTATTGAAAAAAAAATGTTCAAAGTTTGTCATAGAGCTTGTAGAACACCCTGTATAATATAACAGCCTTACTTACATCGGAAATTCAAGTAAAAAATTCAAATCACTAACTTTTATTTAAGCACAAAATTGCTTATACCGTACCGGAAATAATAATAAATCAGTAGTGTATAAAATTAAATGAGGTGATTGTGTTAAGTTTTTCAGAAGCTTTCAGACCAGAATTTCAGTATACAAACGTATCTTTGCTAATCAAAACTCGAATTTACATTATGCAAACCATTTAATCCAAGAAAATCACACATTTAATTTTGACTTTGAAATATTAAATGCTGAAAGTGAGGAAATTAAACTTAATGTTCTAGAATCATTACAGATAAATAATTACAAACATTCAGGTCTCCTTTTGAAGCCAAATTGATCATACTACAAGCCCCCTTCTTGATATTTTTAAAATTACGGAACTACCTGACCAGCAGTTTATAAAGAAATTTCCTTTCTTTAATTATTTGTAACCATTTTTGTATTAACACTTTCTGCCCAATTTATTATTCATCTCTTTCTTGTTTTGGTTATATCGCAGAAATGTTATCATTTTGCACTTTGCATCTGAAGAAGCTGAAGTTTCACCGAAACGTGTGTCATGATTATTTTATCTAGTAAAAGTGTAAATTGTTTTTATTAACCTTTGTTTAAATATCATTCCAATATCTATGAGCTACTGAGAAAAATTGGTAGAGAATTTACTTAAAAATAATAATAAACTATACAACTAAACTACGCTCGAGTTTAACAACTTTCGTCAAGCAGACTCTACCGGCGCGGCTAAATTGAGTGTGAAGAAAACCTGTCGCGTTTATTCTCTGCTTCCCTGGCTTATAAAACGGGTTTAGCAATTCGAACCATCAATAACTCCGATGTTCTGACGTCTTACATGAAATATTCAATGTTGCTCGTAAAAGTGACTTATTTTTGCAACAATGCCGCTTTCGTCGTGTGGGAGTCCAGTTCTGTGATAGAGTTTATAATGCGTTTTCAACGTATGAACGATGAATTTGACCCCTCCAGTCGTTTTTATATGCGTGCGAACAATTATTCTCTTATTTATCTAAACTGCAATCGTAAAACATGCTCGAGATATGATCGTGTTGAGGCTTGAGAAAATGTGATGTATTTGTGAACTTGTGTGTAACTATTTCATAGTTTTTATCTTAATTGTCATATAATTTGGAAAATTTTCATTGTAGGAGATCGGGTATCACCATCAAAGTGAAGTAATTTCACGTTTTAGTTTTTGTACAATATACACAAATAATAAATTTCAGATATAATATGGATGTTTATATATATATATATATATATATATATATATATATATATATATATATATATATATATATATATATATATATATATATATATATATATATATATTATATATATATATATATATATATATAATATTATATATATATACTATATAATTATATATATATATATTATATATATATATATATATATATATATATATATATAAACTCTTGATTAATTATTAGCAATAACAGGCTGGTTGAATTCTTGAAAAAAACTCGATTTTAAATAAAAAAATTGACGTTCCACTATGATTATATCGTAATTGAAATTTCTTTGACATTTATTGATTTAAAAAATTGAAAAAAAAAAAAAAAAAAATGAAAAAAACAAGGCAGCTATGTATATGCTATTCAGTCTAATAATAACATTCAAAATTGTTATCACCAGATGGTAAGGGAAACCAAAGAAACCTTTACCTACGTAATGTTTGAAAATAATAATAAAAGGGTACTATTTATCTAACAACAAAGAAATGAGTCATGGGAAAACATTAAAGAAGTGGAGTAGAATTATCGGTATAGACGCTTATATGGAAGCAGCCGTTGACACGTGTTTCGGACTCTTTGGTCCTCATCAGAACGGCGTAGCCAAGTATTAGATTGAAAATTTGAAGATGAAAAAAGTACAACAAACAAAATCCTTCATCTTCAAATTTTCAATCCAATACTTGGCTACGCCGTTCTGATGAGGACCAAAGAGTCCGAAACACGTGTCAACGGCTGCTTCCATATAAGCGTCTATACCGATAATTCTACTCCACTTCTTCAATGTTTTCCCATGACTCATTTCTTTGTTGTTAGATAAATAGTACCCTTTTATTATTATTTTCAAACATTACGTAGGTAAAGGTTTCTTTGGTTTCCCTTACCATCTGGTGATAACAATTTTGAATGTTAATATTGAACTGAATAGCATATACAAAGCAGCCCTGTTTTTTTTTTTTTTTTTTTTTTTTTTTTTTTCAATTTTTTAAATCAATAAATGTCAAAGAAATTTCAATTACGAATATCATAGTGGAACGTCAATTTTTTATTAAAATCGAGTTTTTCAAGATTCAACCAGCCTGTTATTGCTAATAATTATAAAGAGTTTAAAAATAGATAACAGGCAACAACAATTCGAATAAATATATATATATATATATATATATATATATATATATATATATATATATATATATATATATATATATATATATATATATATATATATATATATATGAGATCGATAAACTCAAACACCGTTAAACCTATAATGATCAAACTTGGTACTTCAAAGTGTTTTTTCATGAAGAAGGTTTTTGTGTTGAAAAATTATGAAAATCAGTTGCATATTTTCTGAAAAAATGAATTTTGTAGAACTCGTGTTCGAGCAACTGTTCTGGCGCATTCTCCATTTTGTATTAAAAATTTGAAACTAATCTCTGAAATCACTGAACCGATTTCAAGGAACATAGGCTGATTCAAACCGTCGGGTGAGCACTAAGGTATATAGCTGCATCGCTTTCCCGATTTATTTTGAATCCGGAAAACGCATACAATATTTTCTCATATATGTGTTTTATGTGATGAGAATTTATTCATTCCAATTTCCCCTGATTTTGTGCTCACTTCGGCTACTTTTCAACTCAGAAATGTATTTTGTTTGTTCCACTATCTTTATTTCAACCAGATTGAGCAGAAGCAACTCATGGCCATATGCTGATAGTACCTTTTCAATAAAACTCCAGGTCCAACAAAATTGTTAAAACTGTCACTGTTTTCATGGGGTTATTAGAGTCTCTTTCAAAATTATTATACGATAAACAATTCAAATTTCGGAAAAAAAATTATCATCGCGTTCACTCAATTTTCTCATCATTATTGGAATGAAATTTCCCAACCAATATCATTCAACGAGTTCGCTTTTTTCCTCGTAAAGAGTAATAGTTTTAGCTAAAAAAAATATTAATCTTGAAAGATTTTATTTTGTTTTTATCGTTGATGTTTCTAGTAATGATGAAAATTCAACTAATTACTGCTGTTTCTATATTTTCATTTGATTTAATATATATAGAAAAATTTACCATCTCAACAATTCTGGTAATTAGGTAGGTACTCTCTCTTCAGTTTCCCCCATTCAAATGAAATTTCATATTAATATTCTCTTCCAACTTCCATGATGGAATTTTCAACAAAAAAGAATATTAAACTTGAATAATGGTATTATTAAATTTCGTCCACTCCGACTCTGTCGCTAGGAGGAAGAATACAATGAATTTCGTGAATCGTCCATGTTCTAAATGAGGTTGTTGATGTCTTTATTTATTAATTTGTTATTACACAGCGAACAATTTGCATTTTTAAAGGGAGATTATGATTCTGGCGTATTTAATTGCCCACATTATATCACACGATGCATGTAGTCCTCTAAAGCGGCCGTTATTAAATTCCAACGAGTAGAGCTTTGAAAAAAAATTTACTTCATGCATGTTGTATGATCCAATTCTGGCCTCATTTTCCGTGGATTAAATATGATAAATTTTTGTTACGAACGTATCCGATAATATTTTCGTAAAGTTAGAAACACTAATCTTTCCAATTATTATTTGCAGTTCAAGTATGATCAGCTAGAAAATGCTTAGTTTTGGTACAAGCAGTTTTGATATTCAAAATTAATAAATATTTTCGAACATATATTAAGAGGAAACGAAATCAATAAAATTGAGATATAAAAATTTTGATGAATACTGTAATAATTTCCAATGGAAATAAATTTATAATACAAATCGAGTCGGGACTATCTGGAAAACAACCCAGAGCGCCCCCCAATTTACCGCTACGATCGAAAATTAAGAATACCTTCGCAAGAATACATACCTCCTGACATGATCACTTGCAGAGTACATATTTTATGTCCGGAAGTTATGAATTGTTGGTTTCCAATATCTTTCGTATATGGCGCTCTGGGTTGTTATCCAGATAGTAGCCCCGACTATTAGACCCGAAAAATATTAGAACAAAGTATAAACTTTAAAATGAAACACACATGGCTTATGTTTTACTATATAAAAATTTTTAGATACTGTATTCAGCAGTAAAGAATAGGCGACATGTTTCGAGTTATGAACTCATTATCAAGACTGACTACAGCAGAGTATTACATGTTATTTTATAAAACAGAAAAAAGCAAAGGTGATACCTGAAAATCAATTTGTTCGTTTACAAGCTGTAATCCACTATTATGGGCGGAACTTATTTCGAGAATTTTACGAAGATCAAGGCGCTTTCCTTTGTTACCTGAATGTAACAATTGGGTTTTGTTGAAATCCAGGATTTGATTAAATTTTATACAATGTTCGGAGAAGTGGTATTTTCATTTTGTAAAATGGACTTTTTATGTTCTTCAACACGAATGTTTATATTCCTTCCTGTTTGTCCAATATAGAAAGCAGGATATTCGTCGCAAAATATTTTGTAAACACCACTGTTTTCTCCGATGTTAGATTTTTCTTTATTATTGACCAAGAATGACTTGCTTTAACGTCATTTTTCAATAGTCTGTTACAAATTTTGCTACTAAAATTCGGAACATAATTTATTGGAAAATATTTTTGTTCTTCATTAATAGTTAACGTGGGGTATATTGAATGCGACAGATTCTTTATTCGTTTTTTCCCAATGAGCTTATCGATAAGACTTCCATTGGAACTGTTATTGGTCGCTAATAATTTAATTGTATTAACAAATTGTGTTAACGTGAAAACAATTTGTACAAATAAAAGAAACTTGAAGTCATTCTTGGTCAATAATATAGAAAAATCTAACATTTCCTGGATTTCAACAAAACCTAATTGTTTCATTCAGGTAACAAAGGAAAGCGCATTGACCTTCTTGAAATTCTCGAAATAAGTTCCGCCCATAATAGTAAATTACCCCTTGTAAACGAACAAATTGATTTTCAGGTATCACCTTTGCTTTTGTCTGTTTTATAAGATAGGATGTAATACTCTCCTGTAGTCAGTCTTGATAATGAGTTCATAACTCGAAACATGCCGACTATCCTTTAGTGCTAAATACAGTATCTAAATATTTTTATATAGTGAAACATAAGCCAAGTGTGTTTTATTTTAAAGATTATACTTTATTCTCTTTGATGTTTCACCAAGAGATGTACGAGAAGTCAATCTCAGTTATTAAAAATATATATAAAGAACAATTTTACATCACTTTATATATTATATTTTTCAAATTTAATTACTTTCAAATTCAGTTACTTTATGTCAATGTACCTGCTGTTTGATACAATATATAGGAATATATATATATATATATATATATATATATATATATATATATATATATATATATATATATATATATAATTATATATATTATTATATATGTATATATGTATACATATATATATATATATATATATATATATATATATATCTATATATATATATATATATATATATATATATATATATATATATATATATATATATATATATATATATATATACACTGCCGTGCATAAAATCCGGGTCACCACGTAATTTGCAATTATTTTTGAAATTTTGAGTTTTTTCGGATTTATTTCAGGAGTAGTATATTTTATTGACTTCATGCGATGATTTTATCGTGCTTGCTTGAATAAAAGAAAGCTTTTGATATTTTATCGAAAGTGTAATTAAATTATTGACAATAATGCAAACAAAACTTTTAATTTGATAGTTGAAGCAAAAGAAAATTTCGAGGATTCAATATCGGGTATTTCCTCCTCAGGCAGTTATAACAGCTTGCAAACGACGGGGCATGCTTTGAATGAGATTCTGAATTACATCCTGCGGATTGTCCCATTCCTGCACCAGTATGTTGCGGAGCTCTACAGAATTTTTCGGGGCCGGCACATGTCTCCGTAAACTCTCTTCATCTCATTCCAAACATGCTCGATGGGATTTAAATCTGGACTTCGAGGAGGCCAAACAAATCGCGTGATTTGAACCTCGTCAAGATAAGCATTAACGAACCGAGCAGTGTGGGGCGGTGCATTATCATGCATAAATATTGCATTTTGTCCAATAAATCCCATAAATGGTACAACATAGCCTTCTAGAACTGCTGAGAGGTACCTATGCGCATTCAAAGTCCCATTCTGTATAAATACTAGCTCCGTGCGAGCATGTAACGATATGCCTCCCCATGCCATAACTGATCCACCGCCAAATGGAAGTCGTTCGGCGATACAAGCTTCAGCATATCTTTCGCCTTGTCGACGCCACACTCTCACACGTCTGTCTGAGCCCGTAAGACAAAATCGAGATTCATCGGAGAACAATACCTTAGTCCAGTCCTCTATTGTCCAAGCCAAGTGCTCTCGTGCAAAATTCAGCCTTGCAGTTCGGTGTTCACGGGAAAGCGGCGGTCCAGTAGCCCTAGTTCGAGAAGATAATCCAGCATCATGAAGTCGCCTTCTAACTGTCCACTGACTTATGTTCGCATTTCTCACTTCTTGTTAATGATTTCGAAGGAAAACTGATGTAACCGTTCGGTTTCTCAATGCAGTAGAAGCGAGATGGCGGTCGTCTCTGGCTGTTGTACTTCTTCTTCGTCCTGAACCAGGTCTTCGGGTAAGCAGACCAGTCTCTTCGTATCGTTGAGATACTCGTTGCACACTGGAGAAACTTACAACAAAGTTTCTCACCGTTTCGCGCTTACCGCGGCCATCTTCTATGGCCGCCACAATTCGTGCCGCAATGCACTAACAATAACAATAATGACAATAATACTAAATCAAACAATGAAATTGAGAACTGAAAACATGTATGGATAGCAAAAATAGGATGGTAATGGTAATCAGAACCTTCGATGACAGACCACTTTTTCATCAAACTTCGAACAAAACAACAACTGACAGTTAGAAATAGTGCCTCCCTCTATTTGTGCAGTGTTGAAACCCAGTGCCTAGAAAAAATTATGAGTTTAATTGAAATTTCAAAAATATTTGCAAATTACGTGGTGACCCTGATTTTATGCACGGCAGTGTATATATATATATATATATATATATATATATATATATATATATATACTAGCTCACCCAGAAAACGTTGTTCTGCCATATAAATTATTTTTATCTATCTATCTATCCATCTAAATAGTTATCTATTTAATTAGGCATCTATCACTCTACCTATTCATCTATCTATTTATCTATCTATCACATATCTATCAATTTTTCTGACCAGGCAAACGTTCAGCCATATAAATTATTTTTATCTATCTGTCTGTCTATATAATCATCTATCTGCCGATCTCTATCTATCTATCTATCTATCTATCTATCTATCTATCTATCTATCTATCTATCTATCTATCTATCTATCTATCTATCTATCTATCTATCTATCTATCTATCTATCTATCTATCTATCTATCTATCTATCTATCTATCTATCTATCTATCTATCTATCTATCTATCTATCTATCTATCTATCTATCTATCTATCTATCTATCTATCTATATATATCTTTATCTATCTTTATCTATCTATCTATCTATCATTCTATCTATCTATCTATCTTTCTATCTATCTATCTATCTATCTATCTATCTATCTATCTATCTATCTATCTATCTATCTATCTATCTATCTATCTATCTATCTATCTATCTATCTATCTATCTATCTATCTATCTATCTATCTATCTATCTATCTATCTATCTATCTATCTATCTATCTATCTATCTATCTATCTATCTATCTATCTATCTATCTATCTATCTATCTATCTATCTATCTATCTATCTATCTATCTATCTATCTACTATCTATCTATCTATCTATCTATCTATCTATCTATCTATCTATCTATCTATCTATCTATCTATCTATCTATCTATCTATCTATCTATCTATCTATCTATCTATCTATTCTAATCTATCTATCTAGTTATCTATCCTTCTATCTATCTATCTATCTATCTATCTATCTATCTATCTATCTATCTATCTATCTATCTATCTATCTATCTATCTATCTATCTATCTATCTATCTATCTATCTATCTATCTATCTATCTATCTATCTATCTATCTATCTATCTATCTATCTATCTATCTATCTATCTATCTATCTATCTATCTATCTATCTATCTATCTATCTATCTATCTATCTATCTATCTATCTATCTATCTATCTATCTATCTATCTATCTATCTATCTATCTATCTATCTATCTATCTATCTATCTATCTATCTATCTATCTATCTATCTATCTATCCATCTATCTATCTATCTATCTATCTATATATCTATCTTTCTATCTATCTCTCTTTCTATCTATCTATCTATCTTTCTTTCTATCTATCTATCTATCTATCTAGCTATCTATCTATCTATCTATCTATCTATCTATCTATCTATCTATCTATCTATCTATCTATCTATCTATCTATCTATCTATCTATCTATCTATCTATCTATCTATCTATCTATCTATCTATCTATCTAATCTATCTATCTATCTATCTATCTATCTATCTATCTATCTATCTATCTATCTATCTATCTATCTATCTATCTATCTATCTATCTATCTATCTATCTATCTATCTATCTATCTATCTATCTATCTATCTATCTATCTATCTATCTATCTATCTATCTATCTATCTATCTATCTATCTATCTATCTATCTATCTATCTATCTATCTATCTATCTATCTATCTATCTATCTATCTATCTATCTATCTATCTATCTATCTATCTATCTATCTATCTATCTATCTATCTATCTATCTATCTATCTATCTATCTATCTATCTATCTATCTATCTATCTATCTATCTATCTATCTATCTATCTTGATAGTTATCTATCTGAGGAGGCAAACGTTGTTTAAATTATTAAAATGGCTATTGAAAAATATAGGTTGTTGATAAAAGGGTGAAAATTTAAGAGTTGTATGTATATTTTCAATGCGACATCATAAAAAAATAAAAAATGTTGTCCAAAAAATTGATAAAAATGTTTGGGGTGGACCACCCTAATCACTTAGAGGTATGAAAAATATATAACGACCTATTTTCAGATCGACTATTGTTATTATCGATTGCCATCTTGCAACCCTAATATTATGGATCTGTGGATAAAATTTAAAAAAATGAAAATCGCGATGGAATTTTTCTTCTGAGTCATGACAAAAAAATCAAAATCTTGCTAAAAAAATTGAAGTTTATAATAAACAAATGAAAATAGGGGTTGATCGAAGAGAGGTGAACATTTAGGGTTGTATGTAATTTTGAATGCTGTATCATAAAAACAAATAGAACAGACAATTTTGTCTGAAAAACAAAAAATTAAAATTGAGGGGTAAACCACCCTTAACATTTAGGAAGATGGAAAATAGATGTTGGCCGATTCTCACACCTACCTAGCCGATATGCACAAAAAATTTCATGAGAATCGGTCTAGCCATTTCGGAGGAGTTTAACAAAGAAAAAATAGGGGTTGGTCGTAGAGGAGTGAAAATTTAGGGTTGTATGTATTTTTGAATGCTGTATCGTAAAAAAAATTGACCAGAAAATTTTGTCTGAAAAAAAAAATAAAAATTGAGGGGTTGACTACCCCCAACATTTAGGGGGATGAAAAATAGATGTTGGCCGATTCTCAGACCTACCCGATATGCACACAAAATTTCATGAAAATCGGTCGAGCCATTTCGGAGGAGTTTAACTTCTAACACCGTGACACGAGAATTTTATATATTAGATAATATATATATATATATATATATTAGATAGTATATAAGTTCAATCGATTGAAATGAAACAAAAAACCCGGACTTCAACTAAGAAAGACGAGAGATGTCGTTGGACACCTGGTTTGAAAGAAGATACTATATATATATATATATATATATATATATATATATATATATATATATATATATATATATATATATATATATATATATATATATATATATATATATATATATATATATACATATATATATATACATATATATATATATATATATATATATATATATATATATATATATATATATATATATATATATATACATATATATATATATATATATATATATATATATTATCATCTTTCAAACCAGGTGTCCAACGACATCTCTCGTCTTTCTTAGTTGAAGTCCGGGTTTTTTGTTTCATTTCAATCGATTGAACTTAACAGTTCATATAGAACCCTAGGAAACTCAATAGTTCCTTTGCAACTATCGACGCCATGCTTCATATCCATCCTCATTTCAAATAAATATTCATTGGAAGGTGCTAAATTAAACTTTCCTCGTATTGAACTATTACTTTCATAAATTATTCCTTTCCTATTCGAAAGATTTACGAAGGGTTGTTGAAAAAAATATTCAAGACCCAGGCGGATTTTGATTAACCGTGTTACATACTGGTTGGATCCTTATGGTCCGGTTTAATTGCACAATTTAGTTTCTTAATTATTCGAATCGTTCAAAACACGAAACATATTGCCTCCATAAAATATCGCCAAAGGCTGCGGATGATTAATGACAGCCGAGTTTGGGGCTAAGGGTTTTATTAACGACATTTCGGTCGAACATTTAGCCGTAACAACTACAACAACAAAGAATTCAATCAGCAGATGCGGTACGTAGAAGAACGACCGGCGTGCAAAAAGTTATTGCTTGAATTTTATACGCGAGTCATCGAAGGTTTCATTGAAATTAGTACGGACGGAATTTATCTGCTCGAGAAAATGTTCATTAGTTGGTTGCTTAGTATGGAAATTACTTCTGACGTATCTGAATGTACGTATATTTCGTGTATTGGCAATAAGACACAATGATTAAGCCGTTACGAAATGAGCAAGTTTCCATTGTGTAATTAACAATCGAACAATTGTTTTCGTTTTGAATAATCATTGCTACGGTACATTTGTGTTTTCTTAATTATATTGTAGAGTTCTGAAAACAATGTTTATAATCAGTGGCAAAATTGAGCATCTTAACTATTTATTATTGATTCATAAATTTGAAAAATATAGCTTATAATATAGATATGAAGTTTTAAAAAAATATATAGATTCTTTCTTCTTGAATAGTCTCCATAAACCAGGAAACACAGATCGTTTAAAATTACTATGTTTTTATCCATATATATATATATATATATATATATATATATATATATATATATATATATATATATATATATATATATATATATATATATATATATATATATATATATATATATATATATATATATATATATATATATATATATATATATATATATATATATATATATATATATATATATATATATGTTCAGAAAGATTTCCGCGGTCGAAAGTATTTGAAAAACTTGGTTCACGGAATGAACCGCGTGAAAGATTTGAAAAATCTCGACGTTTCAGCTCCTTTTGCGAAGCCATCTTCAGGAGAATTAGAAGGGGAATAATTCAGAATCGTGGCCTCAACCTGCTTACTCCACGATTCGAATTAGGAGGAATCGGAAACAATACGCCTCAACCTGCCTACTCCTCTAACCGTACTGCTTCCTGTCAACTCTGAAGTCTCAACCTGCCTACTCTTCAGAGTCAAGTGACGGGCCGATCGTCGCGTGGCCGTATTTATAGGGGAGGGGGGCGGGTACTCACGCTCATCAGTGCGGGATGCACTCTGATTGGGCGTTACATGGCGACCACTGAGAAGTGGTTTCCATGCTGATGGGAGTCTGTGACTGTCATCTCTGGTGTTTAAACAATTCGGACGTTTTTCTATTTCTACAGCTTCACGGAAAATTCGGGATTTGAAAGATCGGACGGGAGCAATAGTTCTTGTATTGGGGAAATCGATAATGTGGCCTGTTTGGGTGTGATGTTGCGAAAGGTCGTTGGAGATATCTGAGTGTCTTACTGAAAGTGAATGTTCTTTGGCACGGACCTGAATTCGTCGGTTTGTTTGTCCTATATAAGAACGAGGACAATTGGAACAGGGAATCTCATAACCACCGTGATTTTCGTTAGTAATTTTATCTTTGACGGATCTGACCAAATGGGAGAGTTTTTGTTGAGTGGTGAATATTGTTTTGATGTTCGTGTTTTTGAGAAATCTTGAGATCTTATCTGTTACTCCTTTGATGTAAGGAAGAAATAATTTAGGTGTAGTTTTTTTCTGCCTCGAGTGTGTCCTAACATAGTCTCTATTGAGTATACCCCATTTCCTACATGATTTGGAAAGAATCCTAGAGATCTGAATTAGGTGTGGTAAACCTTTCTGATGTTGAGTGATGCTAGTTTGATGTTAATGTTGACCCACTATTTCACTATCCTGATGACATCAGATCAGTTCTCAAAAAATATGGCAAGCCTATATATATATATATATATATATATATATATATAATTATTTATTTGAATTGTTGTTACCTGTAAACTATTATTAACTTTTTGATAATTATTAGCAATATCAGGCTTGATGAATCTCAAAAAAACTCTGGCGTGGCATTTTTGAAACTTCTGAAAAAGCCAAGTGTCGTGGCGAAACGTAAACTTTTCAATAAAATCGAGTTTTTTGAGATTTACCAAGCCTGTTATTGCTAATAATTATCAAAAAGTTATATATATATATATATATATATATATATATAACTTTTTGATAATTATTAGAAATAACAGGCTTGGTAAATATTAGTATTTATATATATACATACATATATATATATATATATATATATATATATATATATATATATATATATATATATATATATATATATATATATATATATATATATATATATATATATATAAAACTTGGTTCTCGAAATGAACCGCGTAAAAGATTCGCAAAATCTCGACGTTTCGGCTCCCTTTGAGAAGAATTCTCTTCAGGAGAATTTGAAGGGGAATAATTCAGATACGTGGCCTCAATCTGCCTACTCCACGAATCGAATTAGGAGGAATCGGAAACAATACAATTGCGTGGTATCAACCTGCCTACACTTCAGAGTCAACAGTTGACACGTCGAGAGTTTTCGAATCTTTTACGCGGTTCATTACGAGAACCAAGTTTTTCAAATAATTTCGACCGCGGAAATTTTTCTGAACATATATATATATATATATATATATATATATATATATATATATATATATATATATATATATATATATATATATATATATATATATATATATATATATATGTTCAGAAAGATTTCCGCGGTTGAAGTTATTTGAAAAACTTGGTTCGTTTGTTTCTACAGTAGGTAACACTATTAAGTTTTTTCAATACTGCCATATTCTCAAACAAAATTCTGTACTTTCATCAATATATAATTTCCATTTTGAATTTTTGAATTGATCATACTGATAATTATTCAGTTCAATTAATGAAAATTTAATATTATATTTATTATATTATTTGTATTTATTACAATATAATTTCATTTTTATTTTACTTATTTCTATCAGTTCAGATAATGATCCAATGTGAAATAATTTTGAAAGTATACATGAGACAAACAAACTGTAATACACCAATAATACGCCGGATAGCCCAATCGTATTTCACCCTCAATTTCCGCCATTTATCAGCCGGTCAAACGCTATGAGAGACATGAGAGACCTGCCAATTATTATTGAAATAGATGTACATGAAGTATGCCTAGTGGAAGATACAAGGAGAGAGAAACGGAAATTGATATGAAAGGAGTCGGTATAATTTGTGGCGCTGAGTGCATTTTAGTATAGAAGCCAATTAAACAAAGGCTCGCATTTCAAATATGACCGTATTAATTGGATATGTAGGAGGCTGCTGATAAATTGATACAGAAAACAGACGTAAATTGTATTCGTAACTGTGGGCCACACCTTCGCGCTGATTTAACTTGCAACACGACGATAAGAGTTATATGTTTTCTTGCTGGCCGTGTGGCACTGTCCAGATATGCCCATATTCCGATTTGATGAATATTTCACGGGTAGATATTGCCAACTGGGCTCGTCTCTACAATCGATATTTTGCCTACGGAAAATTACGACAAAGAAAAATAGAATTCAACATATTCATCACATCTTCTGGAACATAATCATAGCTCCACTAACGAATTCGTAATATTACATACAGATATTGAATCGAATTGGCATTGACTTGGTGAAAGTTCATATTCATAACTTTATAAAGATATAAAAAACAAACTATATAGAACGTACAATGAGAAATTTCAAAACTCGAATAAACGAACACCAACGTAGCTATATTAAGCAGAAAACTGACTAATTATGCGTGCCATCTTATTCAAGGAAACCATACGTTTAATCACAATTATAAGATTTTACAGTAACAACAGAGTCTCCACAAAAACAACTATTGGGAATCCCTATACATCAATAAATATAAATATTACGGAAACCTAGTTAACGACCAGATTGAAGTAAACCCTTCTCCTCTCCTTAATCTGTTCAAAGTACCTACCCATGACTATGAATGAATAGCTTATTGTTATTTAGTTTATCTAGGAACCCCTCTGTAATGTTCAATTTTTCGAATAAATAGATTGTTTTGTAATATCGTACCATAATTTAGTACGAGATGAAGTCAATGTTATGACGAAACGCGATTACTCGATAGATTTTTATTTCAACCTGTGAAAAGTTAGTTTTTTTTCTTTATAAAGTTATATTACATACAGAGAAGAAATGCTGTAAACTCAATTTATCAGAAGGACTAGAAATAAATATTAGAATAATACCTGATTTCACCTACGAGATGTAAGGAAGTTCCTCACTAAGTAATTCCTACGATTAGTCCAAGCAACAGAGCACAGTATAAGTCGTTTTTTGACATCGATTCCATCTGAAAACCAACTATGCCATCGTGAGCAGGGTAATTCATAGATTAATTGTGTTATGTTCTGGACACGCAAATACCATTATTTATTTTTTTATGGACAATTTTAATAAAAAAATCGTACTTTAATTACTTTTTCATTTATAACTAATAAACTAATAGAGTAATCTGGATAGTGTCAATAGCAAATTTGTAGATAATTAAATTATGAAGAGTATGAGACCCCGCCCGACTTAATCGGATGATTAGTAACGAAGATAACAATTGATAGCCAAAGAATTTTTTATTTATTTATTAATTTGAAAATTTCGTTAATTTACAACTCAGACGTCTCTGCTTTTGCAAAAAGGTTGCAATGTTTAATTACTTAAAGTTAGTAAAAAGAACGAACGCTGTACGATAATTGTTGTTAACGTAATTGCAATTTTATGTGTTTAACAGGACTAATTGTAAAATAGCTACTATCGACTGAGGTACTCGGATTTCAATCTTGAAAAAAGATTAATTAACTAGACGTAAAGTGCAATAAAACGGTCATCTCGGATTTTTGAATAAATTTTGCAAAGTTAGTTAAAAAAGGGCACAAAAATGGCTCCGAACGGCCGACCCTACGAATATGGTGCAGTAGTAACGTCGGCGCGCAGCGAGATTGTATTATTACTATTAAGCGTTCTCCTCATCTCCTCCTTCCCCCACTACTGCACCATATTCGCCCGGTCGGCCATTCGGAGCCATTTTTGCGCCCTTTTTTAACTAACTTTGCAAAATTTATTTAAAAATCCGAGATGAACGTTTTATTGCACTTTACGTCTAGTTAATTAATCTTTTTTCAAAATTGAAATCCCAGTACCTCAGTCGATAGTAGCTATTTTACAATTAGTCCTGTTAAATACATAAAATTGCAATTACGTTAACAATAATTATCGTATAGCGTTCGTTCTTTTTACTAACTTTAAGTAATTAAACATTGCAACCTTTTTGCAAAAGCAGAGACCTGTAAGTTGTAAATTAACGAAATTATTAAATTAATAAATAAATAAAAAATTCTTTGGCTATCAATTGTTATCTTCGTTACTAATCATTCGATTAAGTCGGGCGAGGTCTCATACTCTTCGTAATTTAATTATCTACAAATTTGCTATTGACACTATCCAGATTACTCCATCAGTTTATTAGTAATAAAAGTACGATTTTTTTGTTAAAATTGTTGATAAAAAAATAAATAATGGTATTTGCGTGTCCAAAACATAACACAATTAATCTATGAATTACCCTGCTCACGATGGCATAGTTGGTTTTTAGAAGGAATCGATGTCAAAAAAAAATACCTATTGCTTAGACTAGATAGGAAATACCTAAATCCGATACTTACCTAAATCGGATTTCACCAACCTAAGAAATCCTTAGTTAAGAGATACCTTGTTAAAAACTTGATTTCGAAAGTTCTGTACATATAATTGGTACCACTGTTTAATACTAGACTGTACATTTGACAAAGGATAGCTAGAAGAGAAAAAATGAGAGAAATATAATAATTTTATTATATCAATTTGAATAAAGTATAAACTTTAAAATAAAAACACTTGGCTTATGTTTCACAATATAAAAAATATTTAGATACTGTATTTAGCAGTAATAAAAAGTCGACATGTTTCGAGCTATGAACTCATTATCAAGACTGACTACAGGAGAGTATTGCATCGTAATTTATAAAACAGACAAAAGCAAAGGTGATACCTGAAAATCAATTTGTTCGTTTACAAGGGGTAATTGACTATTATGGGCGGAACTTATTTCGAGAATTTCGAGAAGGTCAAGACGTTTACCCTTGTTACCTGAATGTAACAATTTGGTTTTGTTGAAATCCAGGAAGTGATTGAATTTTATACAATGTTCAGAGAAGCCAGTGGTATTTTTGTTTTGTAAAATTGACTTTTTATGTTCTTCAACACGAATATTTATATTCCTTCCTGTCTGTCCAATATAGAAAGCAGGACATTCGTCGCAAAATATTTTGTAAATACCGCTGTTTTCTCCGATGTTAGATTTTTCTTTATTATTGACCAAGAATGACTTCAAGTTTCTTTTATTTGTACAAATTGTTTAAACGTTATTTTTCGATAGTCTGTTACAAATTTTGCTACTCAAATTAGGCACATAATTTATTGGGAAGTATTTTTGTTCTTCATTAATAGTTTGCGTGGGGTATATTGAATGCAACAGATACTTTCTTCGTTTTCTCACAATGAGCTTGTAGATAAGACTTTCATTGTAACCGTTATTGATGGCTAATAATTTAATTGTATTAACTTCAGTTTGAAAATTTGTTTCCGATAATGGAATCGTGAACAACCTATGTATGTACCTCAGTTCTTTTCATTCGTTCATATATAGGTTGTTCACGATTCCATTATCGGAAACAAATTTTCAAACTGAAGTAAATACAATTAAATTATTAGCCATCAATAACGGTTACAATGAAAGTCTTATCGACAAGCTCATTGTGAAAAAACGAAGAAAGTATCTGTTGCATTCAATATACCCCACGCAAACTATTAATGAAGAACAAAAATACTTCCCAATAAATTATGTGCCTAATTTGAGTAGCAAAATTTGTAACAGACTATCGAAAAATAACGTTAAAACAATTTGTACAAATAAAAGAAACTTGAAGTCATTCTTGGTCAATAATAAAGAAAAATCTAACATCGGAGAAAACAGCGGTATTTACAAAATATTTTGCGACGAATGTCCTGCTTTCTATATTGGACAGACAGGAAGGAATATAAATATTCGTGTTGAAGAACATAAAAAGTCAATTTTACAAAACAAAAATACCACTGGCTTCTCTGAACATTGTATAAAATTCAATCACTTCCTGGATTTCAACAAAACCAAATTGTTACATTCAGGTAACAAGGGTAAACGTCTTGACCTTCTCGAAATTCTCGAAATAAGTTCCGCCCATAATAGTCAATTACCCCTTGTAAACGAACAAATTGATTTTCAGGTATCACCTTTGCTTTTGTCTGTTTCATAAATTACGATGCAATACTCTCCTGTAGTCAGTCTTGATAATGAGTTCATAGCTCGAAACTTGTCGACTTTTTATTACTGCTAAATACAGTATCTAAATATTTTTTATATTGTGAAACATAAGCCAAGTGTTTTTATTTTAAAGTTTATACTTTATTCTTTATGATGTTTCACCAAGTGATGTGCGATAATTCAATCTCAGTTATATCAATTTGAGATTGAGCATTTCCTAAATACTCTAGGCTGACCTAACGTTAGGTATTTCCTATCGTCCTTAGGCATTACTGAACGCGTGGTGAAACGCAAATTGCACTCAGGAATTCCTAAATCCGATTTAAGTATTGCCTAACTAGGAAATAGTTATTGAAATCGGGCATAAGTCCTTCAAAATGTGAAATACCGACACCTAAGATGTTGCACATCAGAAATGTTGTCTGCCTTAACTCAACCGAGAAGGTAGATTCGATTGCAAATATACGCGATTGAAGAAAAAAACCACGTTTAACAGCCACTAATTTTCAATGATTTAACGCACTTGTGCGAACCCCTCGTGTTTAATATCCAACCGTAAAATGAAATTTACGTTCGGTATGCCGAGTGGGTCTTCAGGTTATCTAGCATGAATAAACCCCGTAACTTATTCGTATTTATAGACATCGATAAGCGCCGTCCTACACAACTGTCAATGCGATCATATTTGTGTTTACCACGATCCGGTTTCACCAGGAGGTCCGAGGATGGTTTTTCTTGTCTGTGAACCCGCTGTGTACCCTTTGATGTGTCCACGTTCTGCGTCTTCTTCCCTCGTGACGGAATCTCGCGTATTTATGCATACGTGGCCCACTCGTGTTTTATTTAATTTACATGCTGTTAGAGTTTATGTAAATTATGTACAAGAATATAGACATAAAGAAATAACAGAATGGATGTGGAACAAAACATGCAATTGACCAACATATATATCTGTTAGGCATAACCCAGGTGTGTTATTTAATATTCTTATATAAAGCAACGAAGAGAAACTATAGATAATGGGTTAACACGAACGTTAATGTATTTTGATTACCTATATTTTCATTTAACGAAAACTAATAATTTAAATATCACAATCCCTTGTGCAAGAAACCTAAGAATATTTCTGGCGGAATAATTGCAGCAATACAGGCTTAGAACACATTATTATTTAGAATGCTATTGAATTGTTCACTAGATGTCAGATATTATAGTTGATCATTGTGAAAAATAAGAAAATTAAATTTTTACTGTATTCTCTAATCATGAATATGATCATTCAGTAATATGTTGTAAGTAATTATGAATATTTTCAGGGGACTATAGTCATTAGTACAGAAACTACAGGTCTACTTAGATAGGTTGACGAGTATAAATAAGTAAGGATACTGTGAACGATTATTATATGAAAAATCTGTATTTCGGAAATGCTGAAGAATTGGTGGGTTCAATTTATGCAGTGGGTTGCTATACTAGAGGCTGTTCGTAGATTAATATAGGATGTAAAATGGTGGCAAAGGAACAGTCTGTTCAACCTATGTATTCAGAGTTTTTTATTTTTATTATAATCCAATAATAATAGAGAATATCATAGCTAAAAAAAATTTTGACCCATGTGATTAGCCAGGTGTACCCTCTTTTCAGAGACAATATCAAATATAAAGCTCAAATCGCTTCATCTAAGCACAGGAAATCATATAAAAAATAATAAATCAAAAGTTGACAAAAATAATAAATCAGGGGTTTATAAAATTAATTGTGGTTATTGTGATAAGTTTTACATTGGTAGAACTTTCAGAAGTTTTTAAACTAGAATTTCAGAACACAAACGTAGCTCTGTTAATCAAAAGTCGGATTCACATTATGCAAACCATTTAATCCAAGAAAATCACACATTCAATTTTGATTTTAAATTATATATATATATATATATATATATATATATATATATATATATATATATATATATATATATATATATATATATATATATAATATATATATATATATATATATATATATATAAAATATATATATATATATATATATATATATATATATATATATATATATATATATATATATATATATATATATATATATATAAATAGTTTGCATTTAGCATCTGAAGGAGGTAAAGTTCCACCGAAACATGCGTCATACGTTTTTTATTTAATAACCGTGTAATTTTTTTTTATAAACCATTGTTTTAATATATTTGATAATACCTGAAAACACACCTAAATAGACCAGTATTTTCTGTGTTCACTATTAATAACGTATTAGAAGGGCTCAATAAAATAAATTAATATAGTTTAGTAGATAAATCACAATTTCTAAAAAAGAACAAAAAAAAGTAGCTGAAAGAATTTAATTCTATAAATGAGTAGAAGTGAATGGCAGTATCTGAAAAAAAAATAAAATGACATGAGTAAATAATAAGTTAGAAATTGTGAAAGGATGAAAAGGAAAGAGAAAATATGAAATTAATATACACGACGTTCCGCTTAGTTATGTATCTCTAACCGTTTTCTAGTTATGTATATATATATATATATATATATATATATATATATATATTTATATATATATATATATATATATATATATATATTTTGATATATTTGTTAAAAGATAGTTTCCTCAATTTTTCTTTCCGATTACTAATTATCGTTATACGAAAAGATAGTAGACTATATGTCACATTTATAATCAATTCTCCACTTCAAAATCATACGTGATTTATTATAAATAACCAATTGCAAATTCAATATAAAATTCTGACGAATAGTCCTATATTTAACAGAAGAAATGTCATATAGTTTTCATTTCACATTGAAACTAAACATGCCACCCGATTTAAAAGGATCGCCTATTGAAACATGTATCGATACGGTTATACGAATCCAGCTGACCTTACGCTTATTTAACGTTTCATTATTTTGTGGCCTAGCTTCCATGTCAGGAGTGTAACGATCGAACTTCATCTCACTAAATTATTGACGTTGAGGAATTTTTTAAATTTATATAACTAATAACCACCAATCGTGTAGACATTTGTTCAGATAATCAACGAAACGAAGATCATAGATAAGCCCCGGAATTGTTCTAGGAGCAGTAACGCCACCACAAATATTAAAATACCATTACGTCGGTGGACGTCAACTTCCAGAAATAAATCAACCATTTATAACCGAATCAATCATCTCGGACACGATCGAATCCACATGCACTTCATATCTGAAATACCGTTATACAAAACGCGTCCTGCTGTGGAAGGATCTCTGCATGTGGGCCACAAAAGGAGACCCGTCGTCTCCTGTCACTGTGTAATATGGACGGTTTTGATAAATCGTGGAAAAAAAATACGGCGAACACGAATTCTTACGGAGTTCCAACGGATGATATTTGTTTCTTCCAATGTTCGAATAAATTACGAATGTCGCCTTTCATTGTCTTACCACGAAGTTCTAATTTTTATTTCGTTTAGGTCGGGATCGTAAGGCGACAGTTTATGGTTTTCGCTCCCGCTTGGAACATAGATAATTCATGAAAAATATACTAGTTGACCATATTTCATGTATCACATAAAGTGAATAATATATATATATATATATATATATATATATATATATATATATATATATATATATATATATACTAGGACATTGAATTTTTCTTGGGAATATTGGTTCAGCATTGGTAGTTAAAACTCCATAAATTTTTCGTTTATACTATATTAAAACGTTTCGACCAACATATGTAGTCTTCTTCAGTTAGGAATTACTTTAATCTACGGGAACAGAAAAATTGCACTTTTGAAATTACGGACAGGTGATTGTTTTTCATAAGACTACATATGTTGGTCGAAACGTTTTAATATAGTATAAACGAAAAATTTATGGAGTTTTAACTACCAATGCTGAACCAATATTCCCAAGAAAAATTCAATGCCCTAGAATATAGTGAAACGGTTCAAGAAATTTAAGAATTTTCAAGTATATATATATATATATATATATATATATATATATATATATATATATATATATATATATATATATATAATATATATATATATATATATATATATATATATATATATATGTTCAGAAAGATTTCCGCGGTCGGAAGTATTTGAAAAACTTGGTTCACGGAATGAACCGCGTAAAAGATTTGAAAAAACTCAAAGATTTTTCAAATCTTTTACGCGGTTCATTCCGTGAACCAAGTTTTTCATATATATTTATATCTATATATATATATATATATTAATTTATATATATATTTATATATATATATATAATCTCTTGATAATTATTAGCAATAACAGGCTGGTTGAATCTTAAAAAACTCAATTTTATTAAAAAGTTGACGTTTCACTACGACATTCGTAGTTTTTCAAAACTTTTGAAAAAATTGAAATTTCTATGACATTTATTGATTTGAAAAAATTTGAATAGACAAAGACTACTTTATCTTGCTAAAATTTTTTTCGAATGTGGTTATTTATTACGTGCTATTCAGTCTAATATCAACATTCAAAATTGTTATCATTAGGTGGCAAGGGAAACCACAGAAACCTTTACCTACGTAATGTTCGAAAATAAAAATAATAGGGTACTATTTATCTAACAACAAAGAAATTAGTCGCAAGAAAATATTAAAAAAGTAGGGCAGAATTATCGGTATAGAAGGTTTATATGGAAACTACGAATGACGTAGTGAAACGTCAACTTTTTAATAAAATTGAGTTTTTTAAGATTCAACCAGCCTGTTATTGGTAATAATTATCAAGAGATTAAAAATAGATCACAGGCAACAACAATTCGAATAAAAAAAAAAAAAATATATATATATATATATATATATATATATATATATAGGCTTGCCATATTTTTTGTGGATGAAACCGGGACACATTAATATGGGATGGTATTACCGGATGGGGTATTCCATAATCCATACCCGCCAGTAGAGCGGAGTCCTCTTCTGGAAAATGTTCAAGAAATCAGTAGCAAAACGGTGAGTTTTAATACTTCTTTTAAACCTAGCAAGTGTCTGGAGGAGGGAATCTGGAAACCTAAATTGTTAGTTCTACACACCCTTCCGAAATAGAAATGAAAGTTTTGTTACTCAAAAAGATATATTTTTTCCTTTTAAATGATAATTTTATCTGGTCTACTATCTAGAGAGAAGTATTAATGGAATTAAATTTAAAATACTTCATAAAATTGTTTAATTGAATAATTTCTAAGTCTTTTGTACAACAAGATATTTTGCACCTCTCCACTAGGTAGCGCTCGCCCTTTCTCATAGGCCTGTTGTTATAATTGAACTATTTACAGCTATAAATTATTCACACTATATATATATATATATATATATATATATATATATATATATATATATATATATATATATATATATATATATATATATATATATATATATATATATATATATATATATAGTTTTTATTATTTCACATAAATTGAACAAGGAGAATTCTTCAATAATTTGAAAATAATTAAACAATCCTCCAATTGAGCTGAATACATATAACCAGCTCCTTTGTAGAATTGTTTGATTTTTTTTTGAATTATCAAAGAATTTTCCTTCTTCACTTTATGTGATATTTGGAACCCAGGCGTCGGTGAACGTAGCTACTAGAACAGGTTTCAATATCCTTTGAAAGTAACTGATTTCATTTCCTGTACTGGATTTGTGGACGATAGGTATAATTCTGATTATTTGACTCATGTGTGAATAAGCCAATAGAATCCGTGAATTTAGCATAGATATTGCTTATTGATAAGTGAATATACCCTTGACGACGTGATATAATCGTTTTGGAGTTTCGCCTCTTGTCACAATGTAAATGTTTTCATATTGACGATCTTTTGAAAAAAATTAATAATCAAGTTTGGTGAAGTTTCGTTCAATTTTTCATTATGCAACGCTCTGGTTATAGTTCTGGCGGTGTTGTCTATTCGTTATATAATAGTTACGAATACTAACACGAGATAACAAAAATAATCGTTATACTGACCTCGTCGCACGACG
Organism: Cynegetis impunctata; assembly: GCA_030704885.1. Taxonomy (NCBI): domain Eukaryota; kingdom Metazoa; phylum Arthropoda; class Insecta; order Coleoptera; family Coccinellidae; genus Cynegetis; species Cynegetis impunctata. Next base: position 24,449 of record JARQZK010000745.1, read on the forward strand.
TATTTTTTTATTTTGCAAAACATCACTCGAGCAGCGCTCTTGTGATGTTTTGCAAATTACGTCTCGTGACTCTAAGTGTAATAGATTATTTTCGATGATTATAACTATTTCACGAACATGTCAAATGAACCAATTAGGAGCTCTAGTCAAATTCGTATTATCGATAACACCAAACTTGTCTCTTGACTCTGATTGACCAATCAAGTTCGGTGTTTTCAGATTTGTGTTTGAGACAGTTAAACATCAAAATACAGGACATTCCAGCTCTAATTGAGATTCTCTTCAGTGTTGAATTTTTAGTTTTATTTTGTTTTAACCTTTTTATCTATAGCTAATTTTATAGAAATCGTTCTTGAGATTTCTGCACACATTTGAAATATTCAACTATGTTTTTATTGAGTATCAAATTTTAACCAGTTATTCAAAATTTTTTGTAAATTTAAGTGAATATATCGAATATTCCTGAAATTTCGATATATTGATTTCTATCTACCGTTTTTTAGACGAACCGTTCAATTCTAAGTTTCTTTCAATACAAAACATATTATATAATGTTTCTTTTTTTGGTTGGCTTCATTATATCTATGACTTAACAAATCAATGTTAGCTATGAAAAAATAGTTATGAATTTTGCATATTAATTGAGAATTTTAATATGAAATTATAAATATAATTGAATCTTTACTCAGCAATTTATTCTCCTCAAAAAAAAATTGTAATTTTAACCAAAATTTTTTCATTTTTTTTCAGTGTATTTAAGTATCTCGAAAAACCTTCATATACGTCCCATCAAGGAAGGATTATTAATTATGATCTCTATCCAGATTACTAAAATTCATCCGAGCGCTCTCATGTTCATTTCAATGTTAATTTAAGGCAAAAAAAAACAACATATCAATTTGAGGTCTGTTAATTAATAAATAAAAAGCTCTTGGAAAAGTTGAAGTAGTTTCCGCCGTTCAGTGACGACGAGGACAAAGGGTCTTTTAGATTCGCCGCCGAAGTGACTTGCATATTTTGAATAATGATTTGGGAAATTAGTCGAACAAAGGATGGATTCAGCGGCTTCAGTTGGGACGGAACTAACTCTGTGTTAATTAATATGATATTATTGAGATTGAGGCCATTTCACGGTGCTTTAGGGCTATTATACGGACCATAAACCGAGTTATAGGTTATATTCGGTACATGTATGTATGTCTGTGACTTATATTTGAAGCGCTAGACTCTAATTTGATTGCAAGTATGAGATCTGTTTCTGGGAATCTGTGAAGATTCTATGTGGTATTAAATGATTAAATTTTCTTATCTGAATGACCGACGGTTTTTTTCATATCATAGCAGCTCTTGCTTACAATATTTATATTCAATTCAATTACGAAATGAATAAAAAAATCAATATAAAGGTTAATTTTAATCGTTTTCTATATATATATATATATATATATATATATATATATATATATATATATATATATATATAATATATATATATATATATATATATATATATATATATATATATATATATATATATATATATATATGTATAAATATATATATATATATATATATATATATATATATATGTATAAATATATATATATATCTATATATATATATATATATATATATATATGTATAAATATATATATATATATATATATATATATATATATATATATATATATATATATATATATATATATATATATATATATATATATATATATATATATATATATATATATATATATATATGTATATATATATATATATATGTATAAATATATATACATATATATATATATATATATATATATATATATATAAATTCGATGGACGATGAATCAACTCTGTGGTAGTTCATATTTATATTAAAAAATTAAATAATAAGAAAACAACTTGTCTAAAAACCACAAAATGAAAATAACTTTTTATTCGACTAGTTTCGCCTGTTACAGCATTATCAAGACTGAATACGTATTCAGTCTTGATAATGCTGTAATTTTGTGGTTTTTAGACAAGTTGTTTTCTTATTATTTAATTTTTTTTAATATATATATATATATATATATATATATTGATTTTAAAGTTAGGTGGGACGTACACATTGAATATTATTAAAAAGACTGAGTATTTACTATTCATATTCACAAAACTAGCTAAATTATTACATTCTAAATCTTTACTGTCAATTTATTATGCTTTTTTTATAGTATATGTAACTATGGAATAATAGCTTGGGGAGGTGCGTATAATAATGTTGAATGTATATTGTCAAATCTTTAAAAAAAGAATATTAAAAATAGTATTTAGAGGAACCAACACTCTCCCCTCACCACTAAACTTACATCAGGCTTTCATATTTGAATGTCTTATTTTTCACTACAATGATCTAAAAAAGACTTTTATGCAGTCTAACAATGTCACTAGAAATAAATCTATATTATTGCCTAGAATAAGCCTAACCTTCCTGGAAAAAAGTAGCTGGCTAACAGCTATTAAAACTTACAATAAGTTACCAATAGAATGTAAATCATTAGTATATAGTGAAAATGCTATTAAGAAAAAATTGAAAAAGTGGGTTAAATGTAATTACACTAGCTCATAAATGAGCATTAACGGGTTTAAATTAATGTATAATAAATCTTCTCTCTGATTTTTGGCTCTTCACACAGAATACATTGTCTAAGTGCAGTTTTTAAATTATTTGTTAAGTATATCCAGGCCTATGTATAGGTAATTTGTGTTTACCTCTATAGGTTTCATAATGTACCAACATTGTATGTAAAATTTTTAGAATAAATAAATAAATATATATTTATATATATATATATATATATATATATATATATATATATATATATATATATATATATATATATAAATATTATATATAATATATATATATATATATATATATATATATATATATATATATATATATATATATATATATATATATATATATATATATACTTTCTAAGTTTGTGGGTATTACGACTAAAGAGGGGCCATCTCCAATAACCAGTCAATATGTACTAAAGGCTCTATATTTCGTCTAACATTGCAGACATCATCAGGAGCTAACTATAAAAAATCACAAAGTTGAAACAACAGAAAAGATGTACTTACAATAGAATTACGATACTATGACTTTAAACTGGTAACTCCAGAACAAACAGGACTGTCTCCACATTGTTTTGTTTATAATAACATAAAATAAAATGACAAGTTAACTTTGGCGAACAAAAAAATACAATCTATAATAAAAATTGGGAGAAAACACGGATTCCTCCATCTAGGATCTTAATTTAGCAGCCATCTTTAATATCGATCTATTATGCGCATTATGCGGTGAGTGACAATTAAATTTACAGAAAACATTACTTCTTCTTTTTATCGTCTTTTTGGACATATCTAACACATCGTTTGGCCAAAATAACACAGAGAATTATACCGAAAAATCATTTTAACATCTAGAGTAGAGACATTTAGTTTTACAAACTGCAAACTGAGAAAAAACACAGAACAGGAGAAATGGATCAAGTTAGTAATAAAAAGAATTACATCAATTTCTTCAAAGTAAAGGAGACATGAATCAAATTCAACATTGAAATCCACACCATTATGACAACTATAACAATTACAGGCATGACAAGGCATACACTATCAACAAAGCTACAAACAAAACAATTCTTTTGTCATAAGGAAAATTATACCAAAAAATTATATAAAAAAAATACAAGCATACCTATATAATTTTTTGGTATAATTTTCCTTATGACAAAAGAATTGTTTTGTTTGTAGCTTTGTTGATAGTGTATGCCTTGTCATGCCTGTAATTGTTATAGTTGTCATAATGGTGTGGATTTCAATGTTGTATTTGATTCATGTCTCCTTTACTTTGAAGAAATTGATGTAATTCTTTTTATTACTAACTTGATCCATTTCTCCTGTTCTGTGTTTTTTTTCTCAGTTTGCAGTTTGTAAAACTAAATGTCTCTACTCTAGATGTTAAAATGATTTTTCGGTATAATTCTCTGTTTTATTTTGGCCAAACGATGTGTTAGATATGTCCAAAAAGACGATAAGAAGAAGAAGTAATGTTTTCTGTAAATTTAATTGTCACTCACCGCATAATGCGCATAATAGATCGATATTAAAGATGGCTGCTAAATTAAGATCCTAGATGGAGGAATCCGTGTTTTCTCCCAATTTTTATTATAGATTGTATTTTTTTGTTCGCCAAAGTTAACTTGTCATTTTATTTTATGTTATTATAAACAAAACAATGTGGAGACAGTCCTGTTTGTTCTGGAGTTACCAGTTTAAAGTCATAGTATCGTAAGTCTATTGTAAGTACATCTTTTCTGTTGTTTCAACTTTGTGATTTTTTATAGTTAGCTCCTGATGATGTCTACAATGTTAGACGAAATATAGAGCCTTTAGTACCTATTGACTGGTTATTGGAGACGGCCCCTCTTTAGTCGTAATACCCTCAAACTTAGAAAGAATATTGTTCTTAAAAACTATTACTCCGCTAATTTCAAACTATATATATATATATATATATATATATATATATATATATATATATATATATATATATATATATATATATAGATATATATATATATATATAATATATATATATATATATATATATATATATATTAATTAATATATATATATATATATATATATATATATATATATATATATATATATATATATACTATTTCCCCGAGATAAATTTTCTCTTTGTTTTCTATTTCCACGGTCCAGGATCTCGCGGATGGCATTAATCGCCTCCGTGGTCAGAGTTTGAAAAAATCTCCAAGACCGGAGAGTTCGAAAAATGTACCACAAATGTGTGATTGTCTTCCGAAGCAAGGGATTCTGCTTATTGTTGCTGTTTCATTTCCAGGTTTTTCATCGCATACTTGGCTACGCCGTTCTGATGAGGATCAAAGAGTCCGAAACACGTGTCAACGGCTTCTTCGACATATGCGGGCTAGATCGATAATTTTGCTTGTTTTATATACTATTTCCCCGCGATAAATTTTCCATTTTGTATATATATATATATATATAATTAAAAAATATATAATATATAATTATATATATATATATATATATATATATATATATATATATATATATATATATATATATATATATATATATATATATATATATATATATTATTATTATTGTATATATTTTTTAATTTTTTTTCCCGGTGCATAATAGCATCTCTAGCGGCTCCCATCAAACCAAATGAACTGAAATTTTGTATCTGGGGTATTTATTTTGGTAAATTTCTCCAACCACACTCTTTTCAACTGTTTCTGAAAATTTGCTGAATTCCACTGCTTCTGCAGATAGATTCAATTAGAGGGTTGAAACTTGGCAAGTAGATTAAGTTCATGTTGAAATACTACCCCTTGTGTGTTTCAACTTTTCCTAAACCGCAATGTACTTCATGAAGACTATTCTATTCGAATCGCATCTCGACCTGCTTTACTATCAGTAAGCGGTGCATTTCGCGATTTTTTTAATTTTGTTTTTAATAAAATAAATCATTTATTTCACTTTGTTGTCCATCCGTCCGTCTGTCAAGACCCTTTTCCTCAGGAACGCGTGGAGGTATGAAGCTGGAATTCATATCAAATAGTCAGGTCTACTGATCCTTGGAGCTTTGTGAAAAATCAAACTTCTAAGCCAACGCAATCAAAAGATACAGCCGTTTATGCCACAAATATACGCAAATTTTCGACATTGGCAAGGGAATCAAAACCTACAGGGTACTTCCCGTGAACTCAGAATCTTGAAATTTGGTACGAAGCAACGTCTTATAGCACAGATGACGGAAAAATTGCGATAACCGTATTTAGTTACATCATATGAAAAAAAAATTTGTACAGAACCCTCGGTGCGCGTCGGATTCGCACTTGGAAGGTTTTTTAATTTTCATCGCGGTTTGCTTTTGAAGATTGGTTCTTCAGTACTCGATTCACTTCGCGAATTTTGTTTTTCAATAAAATAATTGATTTTCCAATTTTTATTTCAGTTTTGACGCTATGTACTTCGTACGAAAATTATTAGGTACTTTAGTCATGGAACTTTGCTGTTCACGCATGTTTTTTTCCAAGCGGTATCATCACTAAGAACAATGCCATAGAATAAAAAAACAGTTTTATATTTCATCTGTCTCATCGCGGTGATACTCTGAAAAATAAAAACCCTACGGAATTCTTGTTCGGTTATAAAATTCTGAAGTCCGAATCGAATAAGCATGTTTTAACTCCGGGAGTTTATTTCCTTATTTTATGACCATTTCTTGAACGGTTATTGACAACCAAAATTCTTTCACGATGTCTTTTCTGTCGTCTTCCCTGAAAGTTTCTCTTAGTGTCAAGTAATTATAGATTTTACGGCTAGATTTTGTTTGCCTATTTGCTGAACGCGATTTTATAGGTTTCCAGTCGTGTCTGAGTGCTGTTAAAATTGACGACTAGGGAAAAATAAATTTGGAAATTTAGTATCAATTTTGTTACTATATATCTAATTCTGGTAATGTACCTACTTCAACATAACACAATTTTTTTCGTAGATTATGTATCTACAAAATGCATAAAATTGAAGTCTAAGTGTTCTTAAGATATTAAAGAATTAATGTTCACATTTTCTGAAACAAAAAAAGAACTATTCGGAATGTAGAAAAAAGTCAATAAACTATGTTTTGTTGTCAGTACAACAATAATATAGGTAGATATTGTTTTTTTAGGAGTAAAAGTGATACTTTTTTTGGCGAGACTAAATGTTCGTCGGCTGAACGCAGTGAGACCGGCAATTTTAGTCGAGCCACAAAAAGTACTTTTCTCCGAATAAAACATGCGATTTTTTTCCGCAAACGGTGTTCAAACGATAGAATTAAGATGATATTTTTAAAAAGGATTAGATGTGAAGAAACGTAAAACTGCATTGCTTTGCTTACTGGTTTTGTAGAGGTCAAGACAACACAAATTTGACAATTCAACAAAATAATTGTCAGAAACATTTAAAGTCACTTATCTACGCATTATAGGACTGTGCGTTTTTTGGTGAGTATCCGAGTATTAAGAAATGACATGTTGTATTGAAATATATAAAATTTTTCTTACAGATTACATTATGTCGGATTCGGAACCCAACTGTACGCCGCCCGACGTTCTTGATATTGACGTCAGAGTACAAAAAAGTGTACTTTTTTGTACGCTCACGGCCGGACAAAAAGGTAAAAACAAAAGGACGCATGTGAAATAAAACTTCAACATTGAGAACTGAGGTTGAAAAAGTCATTTTTTGACGTTTGCGGAAAAAATATATTTACCCAATATAAATCCAGATATTGATGAGAAAAACTGGGATATTATATTATTATAGTAGTATAAGAATAAATATAAAGGCATGAATGATAATATACTATATATTCCGATTTTATTCGTATTTTATCCCATACATACTATTGAAGTGTATCGAAGGAAAGCAGTCTGGTGCAGGAGTACTTTTCCAACTGATTTAGACTTCCTGCACCAAAAATTTCGAAAAATTTTTCATGTCATATATATATATATATATATATATATATATATATATATATATATATATATATATATATATATAATCTCTTGATAATTATTAGCAATAACAGGCTTGTTGAATCTTAAAAAACTCGATTTTATTGAAAAGTTGACGTTTCGCCACGACATTCGTGGCTTTATCAAAACTTTTGAAAAAATTGAAATTTCTTTGACATATAGATATTGATTTGAAAAAATTTGAATAGAAACAAACTACTATGTTTCACTAAAATTTTTCGGCTGTGGCCGTTCTTTGTTATTTATTACGTGCTATTCAGTCCAATATTAACATTCAAATCTGTTATTATTAGATGGTAAGGGAAACCACAGAAACCTTTACCCACGTAATGTTCGAAATAGGTTCAAACAACCATAACAACTGATCTTCTTAGACAAAATCTAAACATCTAGAATTTTCAATTTTTCTAAAAAGAAAGTATAGTTTAGAACATGTGATCTCCAAAATTACAAGTAATGTCTTTTTAAAGACTTTACTTTCTCATCAAATAAATAACCTCGAAATATGTTGGACATAACATAACCTCTCGAAAACGTTTTATGGCGATGATGAAAATGAGCGCATTCTTTCGGGCATTCAGAGCATGAATGTGTTCTGATTGCAAAATTGCTTTCACTTCAATCACATAAATTCCATCAGTTGTATCAGTACGAAAGAACACTACCATTGACATCGCCAGCGGTTCGTATCACACCAAATGAGAACCAAAATTTACCCGGGATTGTTTTCTTTGTAGAATCAAAATTTCATTAAATTTTCCAACCGCCGCCATTACCACTTTTTAATTTAGTTTGCTTTAAGCATGATTTTTTAACATATAATTCAAACCGTTAGAAATGTATCTCGACGCGATGCCTTTCGTTTTTTACAAATATATATTGCTTTATTGAAATCAGGGCATGTGCCTTCCTCCGAAAGTTGTTTGACGACTTTCAGTTACAATTTTTTTTTCGTTCGAAATTTAGTTTGCACGATTTACCGCTTGAAATCTATGAGAATAATAATACCTATGTTATACACATATTATTAACCATATCATGCGATCATAATTTTATTGGAATAGCATCCATCTTCTACGATAACTTGATAGCTGTAATAATAACTCTTATACAATGAATATTTCGAAACTAATCTTATCAAAAGCGCTGTTAAAACATTCTCGTTTTATCACTTGCAATCTTCATTGGTCTCAAGCAATACAACATCAAAATCAGCTATTTGCTATCAATCGATTAGGTGATTGCTGCCCGTTCGTCTATAATTTACAAACAATAAAGAAGATAATAAGAGCTGTTTTCAGGCTTACGTGGAAGTTTCACGATGGCCAGCCCGGTTGTAGAATTAATTTTCTAGCGTTGTTTGCATCTGGTCTAACGGCTTCAAATCATGCCACAACCCTCAGCGAACTGGTGCGGTTTTACACGTGCTCTCGATGGCAGGATAAGCTGTGCGGGCATAGATTCCAATACGAAAGATTGCGGCCAGGTTCAGATGGTGTCTGTCCCGTGAACCAGATTTAAGGGGGTAGATGTTACCGCATTTCGCATGGGCTTTGAACGAAATGAATTATATTGTGGTATTCGCTTCAAAATTATCGACATTATTATTATTATTATTTTTTTCATTATTTTTTTCTTCAAGGTATCTTAGATAACTTGAATTGATTTTTGTATGTTTTCGTTTTAATGAATATATATATATATATATATATATATATATATATATATATATATATATATATATATATATAATATATTATATATATATATATATATATATATATATATATATATATATATATATATATATAAATATATATATATATATATATATATATATATATATATATATATATATATATATAAATATATATATATATATATATATATATATATATATATATATATGTAAAACTTGGTTCACGGAATGAACCGCGTGAAAGATTTGAAAAATCTCGACGTTTCGGCTCCTTTTGCGAAGCCATCTTCAGGAGAATTAGAAGGGAAATAATTCAGAATCGTGGCCTCAATCTGCCTACTCCACGATTCGAATTAGGAGGAATCGGAAACAATACGATTGCGTGGTCTCAACCTGCCTACTCCACTAACCGTACTGCTTCCTGTCAACTCTGAAGTCTCAACCTGCCTACTCTTCAGAGTCAACTGACGGGCCGATCGTCGCGTGGCCGTATTTATAAGGGAGGGGCGGGTACTCACGCTCATCAGTGCGGGATGCACTCTGATTGGGTGTGACATGGCGACCACTGAGAAGTGGTTTCCATGCTGATGGGAGTCTGTGACTGTCATCTCTGGTGTTCAAACAATTTGGACGTTTTTCTATTTCTACAGCTTCACGCAAAATTCGGGATTTGAAAGATCTCGGAGGAGACGATGTTTACGGGATAAAATCGAAGAATAGGATTTTGTGATTGAAAGAAATTCCTCTCCGTAGAGGCGTATGAAATGTTCAGAAAGATTTCCGCGGTCGGAAGTATTTGAAAAACTTGGTTCACGGAATGAACCGCGTGAAAGATTTGAAAAATCTCGACGTTTCGGCTCCTTTTGAGAAGCCATCTTCAGGAGAATTAGAAGGGAAATAATCTAGTCGTCCTCCCAGCCGATAAAGTCAATGCCACTGTCATTCTTAACACTTCTTCTTACCTCGATAAAATGTCCAATCTTCTAGACACCCCCGACTATAAGCGTATCCCTCATGACCCGACAACATACCTGGAGAAAACCACAAAATCTCGTATCAACCAATCGAATCTTCCACCTGAAATAAAAAAGTCTCTAATCCCGAGAGAAAAGTCTTCAAGAACCCCTCGAATTTATGGTCTACCCAAAGTTCACAAGCCTAATATTCCACTTTGACCCATTGTCAGCGCTTACAATTGTCCAACACATCCTCTTGCGAAATATCTCGCCAAAACCCTTCAACCCCTTGCCGAACAAACCCAGTCATACGTCAAAAACTCTTTTCACTTCATAGAACTCCTCAAAAGTATTGATATTACCCCAACAGATCTCCTTGTTAGTTTTGATATTGTCTCCTTATTTACAAATATCCCCATTGAAGAAACACTTTCCATCCTAGACAAGAAACATCAAATATCCCCAGACAACCTATCCCTGATCAAACACTGCATGGCCAACACTTACTTCATCTTTCAAGGCTATTTCTTCAGAAAAATTAAGGGAGCCCCAATGGGATCCCCTCTCTCCCCCGTCATAGCCAACATTTTCATGGAAAATTTCGAAACCCAAGCTCTCTCGTCATTCGACCTTAAACCATCATGCTGGCTACGTTATGTAGACGATGTCTTTGCGATCTGGCCCCATGGCGGAGACTCGTTGCTCCACTTCTTGAATCATTTGAATGGCATACATCCAAGTATCCAATTCACAATGGAAGTGGAAAACGATGGGTCTCTGCCATTCCTCGATGTTATGGTCAAAAAACTTCCATCCCAAGGCTTCTCCTATTCAGTTTATCGTAAACCCACCCATACAAACCGTTATCTGAACCAGTCTCACCACCATCCTTCTCAATTTAACTCTGTAGTCAAAACCCTAATCTACCGCTCCATTCGACTATCTGACGACGAACACCGTGAATCAGAACTCAATACTCTAAAACATATATTATTACAGAACGGTTACAACACATATCAAATCAACAAGAACATACGCAAACACACAAACATCACCCCACCTCTACCTCCTTCCAATCCCTCTGAACAAGAATCTACACCTAAATTATTTCTTCCTTACATCAAAGGAGTAACAGATAAGATCGCAAGATCTCTCAAAAACACGAACATCAAAACAATATTCACCACTCAACAAAAACTCTCCCATCTGGTCAGATCCGTCAAAGATAAAATTCCTAACGAAAATCACGGTGTTTATGAGATTCCCTGTTCCAATTGTCCTCGTTCTTATATAGACAAACAAACCGACGAATTCAGGTCCGTGCCAAAGAACATTCACTTTCAGTAAGACACTCAGATATCTCCAACGCCCTTTCCCAACATCACACCCAAACAGGCCACATTATCGATTTCCCCAATACAAGAACTATTGCTCCCGTCCGATCTTTCAAAACCCGAAGTTTCCGTGAAGCTGTAGAAATAGAAAAACGTCCAAATTGTTTGAACACCAGAGATGACAGTCACAGACTCCCATCAGCATGGAAACCACTTCTCAGTGGTCGCCATGTCACACCCAATCAGAGTGCATCCCGCACTGATGAGCGTGAGTACCCGCCCCCCCTCCCCTTTTAATATGGCCTACGCGACGATCGGCCCGTCAGTTGACTCTGAAGAGTAGGCAGGTTGAGACTTCAGAGTTGACAGGAAGCAGTACGGTTTAGTGGAGTAGGCAGGTTGAGGACCACGCCAATCGTATTGTTTCCAATTCGTCCTAATTCGAATCGTGGAGTAGGCAGATTGAGGCCACGATTCTGAATTATTTCCCTTCTAATTCTCTCTGAAGATGGCTTCGCAAAAAGGAGCCGAAACGTCGAGGATTTTTTCAAATCTTTTCACGCGTTCATTCCGTGAACCAAGTTTTTTCATAGTATATATATATATTAATATATATTATATTATATACATATATATATATATATATATATATTATATATATATATATATATATATATATATATATAATATATATATATATATATATATATATATATTTTGAATTGTTGTTGAATGTCAACTATTTTTAACTTTTTGATAATTATTAGCAATAACAGGCTTCAATGCTCAAAAAGTTTGATAAAGCCACTTTTAAATAAAATCGAGTTGTTTGAGATTCACCAAGCCTGTTTATTGCTAATAGTTATCAAAAAGTTATATATATATATATATATATATATATATATATATATATATATATTATATATATATATATACATATATATATATATATATAAATATATATATATATATGTATATATATATATATATATATATATATATATATTATATATATATATATATATATATATATATATATATATATATATATATATATATATATATATATATATATATATATATATATAAGGTAAATGTACGGAAATCTGACACAGCACCTAATATTGTTTATGTGAGATAAATAAGAAATCTACCATTTTTTTAAAATTACCGCCAACATTCACAGAAACTATAATGTCATTTTTCTGTCTAAAAATGATTTTGACAGAGCGAAGTGTATTACTTCTGCATGCATACCCGTTTCAAGTGACCGTTACCTTCCTCTTGTGTTTTTTGTGCAAATTCTTATAAGACTCTTGAGTTGAGGTTCAACTTCCAGGTAAGTTTTTTCGTCTAAAACAGTGAATTTTAGGTATGGGTATTTTACAAATGTATTTGTATTGTATATTCTATATAATATTTCAAGAAATATACAACTTTTTAAATTATAACCAAAAAATTTTGTTGGTGTCATAATTATGTACGACTTCAAAGCACATTTCCCAATTCTGACACGTCTGTCAGAATTAGGTGAAAGACCTGAAATATTTTTCTCTCTCTTGCTCGTACTAAAATGATGATGGTGTTGTATACTATGCTCAAAATATGCAAAATGTAACTTCTCAATGGTACATCCTAATTCGGACAGGGGATGTCACAATTAGGAACTCGTGTGTCAGGTTTAGGATAAATGATGGTTTATAGGAATTTCCTGTCTTTTTTAGAATGTCGGAAAAGAAGAAAAATCGTCGATATGATCCAGATACGTTGAAATTGGCACTTGAATCAATAAAGAATGGAATGCCCGTAAAAACAGCAAGTAATATTTATAAAATTCCAAAAACTACATTACATTATAGGAAAACAGGAAAATATCCTGTAGAATGTTCGCCTGGTGCACCAACAGTATTAACACCTGAAGAGGAGGCAACATTGGTGAAGTGGATAATTCACGTTGCCAAAATGGGATTACCAGTTAGTGAAGACCATTTGCTGGATAGCGTGGCAATGCTACTCAAAAAGAACAATCGTCCAAACCCGTTTCGTGAAAATAGACCTGGGAGACATTGGTATGAATCGTTTCTACATCGTAATACTAAAATTTCCAATAGAGTGTGTCAAAACTTGATAAATTCACGTGCAGCGGTAACTGAACCCGCCATAAGAAACTGGTTTTTGGAATTAGAGAACTATTTCAATGAAAACAATTTACATGAAGTAGCTTCCGATCCAAGAACAGTGTTTAACGCAGATGAGTCTGCTTTTTTCTTATGTCCAAAAGGAAAGAAGGTCCTCACAGTTAAAGGAAGCAAAACACAACTGCTTTATTTGTTTTTATGGTCTATAGATTTGTATATCCAGAATCAAGAACACTAGGTGTCCTAAATAGGAACAGTGTCATAATTAGAGCCTACTGTGTGTCATAATTTGGCTAAAACCTTATTTCTGGTGTCGGAATTAGAGACATTTACACTAGTTTCTAAATATTCCATTTTTGATAAAAGTTCAAAAATAAATATGATTTAAACAACAAAATGTCGTTTTATTTATAATTTTTGAGCAGCCTAGCACATTCAATTAATTCAAAATCATAAAGAAGGTCAATCTAAATCATTCTCATCAAGCTCCTTCCTTAACCTGTCAGAATTCGGTACATTTACCTTACATGTATATATATATATATATATATATATATATATATATATATATATATATATATATATATATATATCTATATATATATATATATATATATATATATATATAATATATATATATATATATATATATATATATATCTATATATATATATTATATATATATATATATATATATATATATATATATATATAAATCAATATATACATATATATATATATATACCACTAGGTCAAACACCTAGCTTCCAATATCATAAAAAATTAAATCAACAAATGCAAGGCCAATTTATCAGAAATTTCAATTATGAAATCAATCAAACAAAAAACATTCTCTATATTTACCAAGCTGACAAAGGTAATACAGTTATCGCTTTCAATTAAAATTTAGGTAATTATTAAGTTACTTGATCCAACCAGTAAATTTAAGAAAAATGTCAAATCAGCCGCCAATAACACTAATATTCTCATACAAAATAAAGACAAGTATAAACTCATCGTTTCGAGGTCTTTGGTACCGCAACTTTACTCCTCAATTAAATAACACAAACCAGACTATCCAATCAGACCAGTAGTCTTTAGTATCTTTTACTCGAGGCTCAACTAACCTACAGTATTGTTTCAAGGTGACAACTCTGATGAAAAAAACTATTATTCCCAATTCGATTGTATTCAGCTACATTACTCCAAGCATATGTTCGATACTCAGGACCATCTCTAACCAATTGGGGACCCTGAGCACATTACGATAATAGAACCTCTATGGCCTTGACAGGTCGCTATTTTGTCAGAATATACAAAGAGAGTAAATAACGTTCTAGATTAATTTTTATTTCATGATTGCCACATTGAAAGAATAGATAATATATATAATCCACAAAAGTGACTCTTTTAGCATACACAGGTTAGTGCTCAAAAATCTATGTTGATTAAAGAGTTACCCTTCTAGATTTGAAATTTAAAAAATCGGTAATAACTTCTTTAAAATCTGTGTTTTTGATGATATCACACTATATGGACATCAGCAACAAACTGGTTTATCTCTCTCGAAGTATTTTACATACTACTTAATCAATTTACACATGCTCAAAAAATTCTTAATATGATTTCAAAATTTTGAAATATGATATATTTACAATATAATATTAGTTCCTCCATTTCCACTATGAATATTTTACAAGTATTCTGTTAAATGAAGACATTCTCCTTCTTGGTTGCGTCTTCATAATAATTTTATTTTTATATATTCAAATTCATCTAAACATGCTGAAATCGGAACGTCTGATTCTCGGGCGAGAGTAGCTTCGCCCATGCAAAAGCTAATAAGCCAGTAGGTATTGTAGACAGTCATAGTAGTTTGATTTTTATTTTCGGTAATAAATGTCGGTTATCATTTGGTGATCTGGCAGGATCTAAGGGGGGGGGCTATCCATAGCGGGGCCCTGGGCTCGTGTCCAGTGGGAAAGAGGGGCCTGTCGATACTTCAAAGAAAATGACACTAATACACGAAGAGTTAAATTTAATTTCTCTATAAAAGATACAGATTCAACAGACTGATCGAAATCAGATAACAATATCATCATCCACAACCCCATCATTAATAAGAGCAACTGACGATGCCATTTTATCGATGATATTGAATATTAGAGCCAGCGTAACCGCCGACTCCATTTAGACGACAGTCCGAATCATTTATGCGGTCGATAATAGAGCGAACTCCTGGCAATGGATTGCTCTCATCAGATCGACCCATGGCAACGATAATTCAGAACGCAGCCTCCATGTCGCTATCGATGGACTACTGTGTACGTCCGAGGCCTGCGTTCGCAGAACGTTCCACGTCCACGATTAAATCATGTTCGGCCACCGGATAGGACTATGTTGCTACCGCGGGTAAATTATGAATGCGATCCACATTTATGCGAGAATTCGCATCAACGATTTACGTCGTCCCTGTGTGGATATACTGCCCATAGTTGGAGCCGAAGGCGGTGCTGAACGTTGAAGGGTTCACCAATTTATGAAATCAACAAACTTGTGACTTCTAAGATGAACGAGAGTCGTTCAGATAACTTCTTTCAAAGATGATACCTAGGAGTTGTCAAATCATAATTTAGATTCTTGAATTCCTTTTGGTAGCGGTTCTCAACCTTTCAGGAGTCGCGGCCATATTTGCATTCATTATGTTAATTTTTTTTTTATTATTTTCTTCAATTAATGTACACTACGATCTTGATTTTATACCTTATAAATTATCGACCATATAGAAATTT
This sequence comes from Cynegetis impunctata, assembly GCA_030704885.1. NCBI lineage: Eukaryota > Metazoa > Arthropoda > Insecta > Coleoptera > Coccinellidae > Cynegetis > Cynegetis impunctata. The sequence continues at coordinate 41,017 of JARQZK010000745.1, forward strand.
GGCAAACACTTTTTAAATTATATTTTCCCTTGGATATGCTTGCTACCCCCCTTTAGTGCGCACCCAGCGGGGCGTGCCTCACAGATTGAAAATCGCTGCCATAAAATTTAAAAAAGATATACAAATTATTTCAAACAAAATAAAATATTAATGCTTAGTTTATTTTATTTGATTTTTTTTGGATTGACGCGGCTGTTACTGAATGAAAATCAATTGTTAACATGTTTGAAAAATGAAACTCTAACGATTTTCACATAATATTAAAACAACAACAGTTGTATAACGTGTTTCGCTGACACTACAGCTTCTTCAGAACAAACTGAAACATCTAATTAAGGTTTGCAAAGTTCAATTATAAATTTGGGAAATCCATTCTAGGATTCTAATAAAAACTACCTATATTCATCGAAGAGGTTAAGAAGGAGGGTGTGTTCACATCCAATGGTTTGTTAAGTAACTTCTGGGAATTTTTATGCCTATTAGTTTCTAGAGTTTCCATAAGATTTTATTTTAGAATCCTTGAATTCATTTCCGAAATTAATAATTGTACTTTGCAAACCTTGTATTAGATATTTTATTTTTAGTTTGAAATTCGCACCTGAAGAAGCTGTAGTGTCAGCGAAACCCTTTGTGCAGCTGTTGTTGTTTGATTATATGTGAATCATTAAACTTAGAGTTTCATTTCTCAAACATGCTTAATTTATTACCTATAACTTAAAAGATCTCATGTTGTCGGTCAAATACTTCTCACAGTGTTTCACAAATAAAAAGTTTCTAGTTTTTGGTTATAAACGTACACTAGGACCTTAAATTCAAACCTTATAAACTACATGTACCGAGTGGGTTTAATTTCATAATATTTTCGAACGCTCTCGATTGTCGAGCAAGAAACCTTCATAGACTTCAAGAAACGTACCGTAACCAAAAGAAAATTTAGTAATAAATCACTTTTCAAATTTAAGACCGGAGTAGATGATGAGTTTTCTGCACTAAAAACAAGATCAGTTCGCATTCTATTTCTACTTTTAACATCTTATCTTTGTGAAACTGGATTTTCTGCGGTGATAGGCATCTGAAAATAAGAATGCAGCGTCAATGTGGCCAGTCGTAGAACTATAAATATTGACATTGGAATATTTATGTTGTATTTGTTGTGTGTTCATTTGTGTTTTTGAAATATAATTTTACCATAAATAAAAAGACTTTTCAGGCTTCTTTAGCGAACAAGTGTGTTACTGTGTATGTATTCTCATTGCTATTGAGGCGGTAGGTGATTATCATCATTTGTTTTGTAGCCAAATTGACAGAAACCTTAGGTTAGATCATGAGATGAATATCTTAATTCTCTGATTGACTCGTTCAATATGTACTCTAGCAGCTGCTATTTTGTCATTCAACAATGCTTCTTCTGCAGTCAACTGTTTTTTGTCTTTCAAAAATGGTGGCCTGATCAACTTTATTTTAAACTGTTGACAAATATCATCTACCAAAAAACCTTTGTCCACCATAATAGCATCCTGTGAGCTTTCTAACTTTAAATTTAATTCACTTTGTTGGAAAATCGTTTTATCAGATGCTCTTCCTCCATATGGTTCACTAATATAAGTAATTTAACCTCCAGAAGAAACACCTGTCATGAATTTCACTGTGCTATTAGATTTATACTGAGAGTAAAACCTGATCCTGCAACAAAGGCACTTTGATTTCTGTATAAAAATTTCTGTACAGTCTAAGATGATTCGAGTATTTTGAAAACTTTCAAAACATTTTGGCATGTGTTTCTGTATTTCAGAATATTCTGGGAATCTTATGACACCACTAAGAACTGTACTCATAATGGGTAGCACTTCATTAATGTATTTTTGGCATAATTCTTGTGAAATGCCAAATAAAAGAGATAATGTCACATATACATCACATTTCAATTTTGTCAATACTAGAACAATACGCCGATTGATTGTTAATCTATGTGACCGTTGATCACTGTAAACAGATTGTACTGCTTTTACTATTGTATCTAATAGTTTTATATTGTTGAGACCAGTGAAACTGTTTAGAGCACTATCTGTAGTTATCAGATCACACAAAGTAGAGACTTTAGGAGTATTCCTTTTTCCTGGAGGAAAAGCATGGAAATTCACATTTGAACATTTCTTTTCCCAGGAAGAACACTGAGGAACTGAACAATGACAATTCGAAAGACTCATAGCTTTCAAAATGATTGCAAATAATAAATATTTGTAAAAAATCACACAAAAACAAACACAAAACAAAGGAGAACGTAAGAACTCTGTCAAGATTTTTAGTTATTCTGATTGTCACCAGAGGCGGCGTAGCGCTTATTTTGATTCGCCTATATTTCGGTTGCTCTTTGGCCACACAGTAGCATTAATCTGCAAGCGTTGCTTCATTACAGTGCTTCTCATATCTCTCCTTCATTACAGATATATCTTGATAGAATCTGGTTTGTTCATCACTGATAGCTAGAAGAGGAGAATTGTCACAAATTGATTGTAGTTATTATAAAGTTACTCTTTCTCTTTTCTGCCCACCTATATGGATTCGGTATTGCAGAAATACAAGCCCTTTATTAGTTTGTAGGTCAAGTCATCTCTCGTGGTTCAACTCAACAAGAGTTGATTCGTCTATGTGGAGAATATTCTAGACCAGTGATTCTCAACCTGTGGTCCGCGGACCACCTGTGGTCCGCGAACGGTTTTCATGTGGTCCGCGGTCCACGAAGTGAACAATCATAAAATAAACAATTAAAGTCTTGGCCCTTGAGACGTGAATTAATGCGCCTGCCTATTTTTTTTTAACTCAAAACGTTTGCAGTATTGTGTTGACCAGAACCAGACGACCAAACGCGCCTGAACACAGGTTCATTCATCCCAATCTTCCCTGCTGATACAGATGTGAGGAAAAATAATCTGTGGGTAATTGATCCGTTTTTAGCTACCCACGATAATAATCTGTCTATTCAGGAAAATTAACAGCTTATTAAAATTTCATCCGATGATCATTTAAAAGTGATAAAATCTCACTGCGAAAATGTTGCAGATTTTTGGATAGGATTACTTGATGAAAGTGCACTGCTAAGTGAAAAAGCTTTGGAACTTCTTCTTCCTTTTCATTCCACTTATCTCTGTGAGGCAGCATTCTCAACATTATGTGTCATTAAGAATAAACACAGAAATAGGTTGCTAAATTTTAATGCTCCTATGAGACTGGCGTTAACTTCTTTCGAGCCAAATATTGAGAAACTTTCAAGTCAGAAGCAAGACCAAGGAAGTCATTAACGTCTCAATTTGGCGCTATCTATGACTTTTTATTTTGTTTTTTATATTTCTTTCTTTCACTATGTATTTTCTTTTTTTATTTTGTGAATAATGAATTCATTAGTGAAACTTCAGTGTTCATCTCATTTTACCTACTATTGGGAAATATTAATAATAATATCTAAGTGGTCCGCCAAGAATTCTGAAAGGTACAAGTGGTCCTCAGTGGTGAAAAGGTTGAGAACCACTGTTCTAGAGCACTCACTTCAAAAATAATTTCTAGAGTCTATTTCCTCAACAGAGAAAATGTAGTGTGTGGAATAAAAGTTACTATTACATCAATCTGAAATTTCTCTTCGAAATTTTTCAGATTTAAAATCAATTTCTACATGATCCTTGAAATGATCCCATTACTGCAAAGTAATTCCCAATGAAGTCGACATAGCCGCAACTTCGCACATTACCACTGATGGAATTCTTGAATAGGATTACTCCCGGACGATTTACCTTCGCTTATTGGTTAATTGAGAAAATTGCTGCAAAAAAATCAAGGTGTTAAAACGAAGTGTTTTTGTTTGGATTGACGTCTGGCTTCTTCGCTGAATGAATCCCCGCGGAGTACAGAAAGCGTAAAACAAAGAGATAAATTTGGTCAGTTTTGTTGCTTTAAATCCCAGGGTTGTAAAACCAGCCCTCTTCTGCAACTGCTTAATTATTTTTCTGGATCGAACGTTTAAAGTATTTTCTCCACGATCATCACAGAATTCGTCAATTCTGATATCAAATTTGATTACAGAATGCTGGAATTCTTTCTCTTGAGATTGAAGAAATATTCTGCAACACCTCTGTCCCCATGCACTTTAACTCTTTGCGGTACAGGAATTCTAGTGAAAATAAAACCTTAGAGGTACAAAAAAAATTTTATTCGAAAAAACGAAGATTGATGGAACATATTGATTCGTTACATCATAATGAACTGAATCAAGCATAAAAAGAAATCTGAAGTCAATTGACAAAAAAATAGAGGGTGGTGCATTTTTTGAACCAGCATACTTATGTGAGTGATTTCATTCGAAAAAAATTAAAACTGAATTCTGTCTTTTAGGGTTAATAACGTTGACATTCATATTTAAATACATATATATATATATATATATATATATATATATATATATATATATATATATATATATATATATATATATATATATATATATATATATATATATATATATATATATATATATATATATATATATATATATATATATATATATATATATATATATATATATATATATATATATATATATAAATAATCATTTTCTATGATAAGTCTGAAAGCAGCTCTTATTTTTTCCTAGACACAAGGGAACTTGACATACACTGCATTGCCAGTTTGTCCTCACATCTGACTTCTTTGTGCTGCAATGCGCACATCTTCTGCGGCTTGTCCTCATTGGCTGATGTGTACTTTCTGTTAGTCTCACCGACGATGAAACGGTAGGCTTGTGTTTTTTTGTCGATATAGAAAGCTCCAATGGCAAAGACCTCCTTCTAACCAGACTTTTGGCAATAAGACCATCACTTATTTGCCTCCGGAAATCTTTCAACTTGAGCGGAGGTGACTTATCATGCAATTTATATAAAACGAAAGCATTCACCACTGCAGCATCAAGGAAAAAGAAGAAAATTCTGTGCCACCATTTGTGGCTTTTCCTGTCAATTCCATAGCATGCTCTCTGCTGGTCGAACTTATCGACAAAATTCATATTTTTATTGTAGTCTGTGAGTAGCACGGGGCAAGGTATTTGAACAATGTTTCCATCATTTTCCCTTCTTTTCACTGCTGTAGTTTCTGTAGGATTGTGATAATTTGATAAGAGGTGAACGGACCTCTTATCACACCACTTCACTGCAGTTAGTCCAGTGTTACTTGTGTGCCAATCATATTCTCCTCTTGCTAGATTTTTGTCTGATTTAAACTGGGGTAAATTTTTACGATTTGTATTAACTGTGCCACAACCAAATAGTTTCAGCTCAAGAAGGTCTTCCATTAGCTTCACAGAGACAAAAAAGTTGTCGAAATATATTTTATGACTTTTGTTCACAAGCGGAGCTGCCAGAGTTTTGACTACCCTAGATCCCAAATTCTTTTCCACTACGTTTCCGGTCTTGCCAGTATATACTTGGAAATTCCAGCAGTACCCTGTTGAATCAGCTAGTACCCATACTTTGTAGCCTCGTTTGATAGGCTTTTTAGGCAAATACTGCTTCAAAGAAGAGCGACCTTTGAATTTTATCATAGATTCATCTACGGCTATGTTTTCATGGGGTTGAAGGCACAATTGAAAATTATTTTTTAAGGAATCCAGAAACGGCCTCAACTTATACAATTTGTCATAGTTAATACTGCTGCGTTCTGGAATTACGCTATTATCGTTCAGATGAAAATTTGTGAGAAACCATCCAAATCTATGTAAGGTCATCACTTGGCTAATATACGGATCGTGAAGATCCGGAGATGTAGACCAGTGATCTCTGTAGCTGGGATATTTTTTTATGCCCATCAGAATATTAATTCCCAAAAATGTTTTTATTTCAACCATTTCTGCCTGTCTATAAGGTTTTCCAGACACTTGGTACTGCTGCTCCGCATATAGATTGGTTTCAAAAAGCATGTGATTCAAAATATCATCAGTAATCAATAGATTGAAAGCTTCATACGGATTCAGGCTTTCACGATCTCTAATGAATTGTGGTAGACCGGTATCCGTAATAAATGGTTCTGGTGGGCATACACTAGTCTGGAGATTACCCCATTCTATTACATTTTGAGACCTATGCATCTGGACCAATGTCTCTAATGGCAAATTGTCACTTGTATTCCATTCATCCTCATCTGAATGAAAGCTCACTTCTGCATTGCCATCCTCCTCTTTCAGTAATTCGACCGTATCGTCTTCCAAGTCGCTGTCGTTGTCCGAAACATTATTGGAAGGTATCGAAACACAGTCACCATTCTCAATTCGCTCAATTTCATCGTATAACTCATCTACTGTCATTCCGACCAAATTGAATGGGAGAGGTTCACTCCTTCTATTCATATTGCACTGCAGTACGGTGGTACAATTTTTGAACACCTAAAATTGTGATTCAAAACTCACCAAATCAAGGTACAGAACCAAAAAAATATATACACATACCTTCAATAACTCCTGTAGACTATATTTCACTAGTTTTGTAAAGTATCTTTCGAAAGAATAAAGTTTTCACACTAAAAGAATATCACGCAAGCCGGCCGCGACGGAATGATAAAAATCAAATGCATTTCTCGAACGAACAACCGTTTCCAGTCAAAACAAAATGAGTCATAATACTCTGTATAACCCAGTAAACGGCCTGCTATAGCGGTGTGCGATTTAAACCCGTGTCCCTTTTAGGTAAAAGACTGAATATACGGTGGTTTAAATTTTACCCCACCGTACTGCACAGTACAAAAAAAGCGTGGTTCAAAATTTGAACCACCGTACTTGAAAGAGTTAAATGTATTTGCTTTCTCTCCCTTGTGATTGAATAATATTCTCTCACTGGCTAGCAATAATGACATTAGCCTTGACGCAGTTGATTGTCATCGTAGTGACAAATTTGAGTAAGTGTCAAAATTATTGCTGTCACGTTTTCATTCGAAAATATAATAAGTATTATGAATTTATGCAGGGGTTCAGAATCAGAGTGTGAAAATACACCACTACACTGGTCATTGTTATCGGAGGACGTCGGCTACTGTGTTAGTGGACACAGGAGCAGATATGGAAACACTAAAAAGGCATGGAAGGTGGAAGTCTTCTCAAGTGCCAGAAGGATACATAGAAAATTCGGTGCAAAATCGAATAAATAAAACAAATAAGTTAGTCTCATCAATTACTGGATCTAATACACCGCTAATCATGCCTTCCACTTCAAATTATGTGACTGTTAATTCATCTTCTACAAACCACACAATTGTTGAAAATTCTTCCAATAATGCACCAGTTTTCATTTCGAGAACTATACAAATATAACAATTAATATAAAGTAGAATGTTTCTTGAATTATTGAGTGTTTATTATTGTGATTGAGTTCTGTAATATAAATTATCTTTTGTTCGTTTTCATATAAAAATATATATTCAAAATTTTCGATCGTGGAGAAAGTATAGTCTGCTACTCGGTTAGAATGAAAATTCGTGATGCTCGTGGTTCCTCACGCTCGCCTTCGGCTCGCGCTCGGAACTTTTCCACTCGCATCGAATTTTCATTCTAACCTTGTTACCGAATATACTATTCTACATCTCGTTGTCAGATTTTGTTTCAATCTCCATATAGAAACTTGATATATGATTTACTTAAGCAAATTGAAAAAGATGTCTTGATAATGTGATGGTTTTTTTACTACACTCCACGTAACTTGAAGTCTTCAAATAATGTAAATATATTTGTTTACAAAGTAATGGTAATCCCTCACATCTTATTTACTTATATTATTAATAAATCGAGAAGGAATTTGAAGGCAAATAGAAGCAGATAAAAGATTAATTACCAATAAAGAAATCAATCCATTTAAGACAAAATTACTTTGTCGTGCGAAGGTAAATAATAGTTTTCTAAAATGAAGTAATGAATCAGTGAATTAGGTTCCCATGATGATGTACTAGATCTTGACTTATAAGTGAGGATATCTATAGATAAGAAAATTAATTATTCCTCTCGAGAGAAGATTCTCAAGCTTCTTAACCATTTTGATAATTTTTTTGGAAGGAAATGATAAACTCTTATTATATGTCAAAAACTTTTTATTAAAGGAATGTTTCTATAATGTAAAAGATTACTACAGCTATAATTTCAGTGAATATATTTTTGAATGATGTAATTTTTGTGTGTATATCTTTATGACTTGTCCTATACATGTAATAATATGTCTTACAGGATCAATAAACCATTATTATTATTATTATTATAATAACCAATAATGTAAATAAAATGGGTTTTTGATTTTCACTATATTTTGTTTAACGTTACAACTATTTCACAAAACACAGTGGCTTTTTCAGATGAGTAATACAAATACAAATTGAATATCTCACAAATATAGAAATGAGGAATACAAAATGAAGATGGGGAACCTTAACGTAATCTTTTGCCAGGTAAATAATTGTATGAAATTGGGTAAACATAACAAGTACATAGATTCATATTTCAGTGAAATAAATTTAAGAAAGGAGAATTATTCATATCTAATTGATCATTCAATAAATTCTTGAAATTTTTCCTAATATTAACTTTAAGGGCTTCTATTAAATTAAGTTCATAGCATTTCTTCTCTATATGTAATATTTCGAATTCGTCATTAAAGCTATGATTATGTTCCAGCAGTTGTGATGAATATGTCGAATCTGTTTTTTTCTTGTCGTAACTACTCTTATGTTCACATATTCTAACACTGTAATGGGAGAAACAATGGTTATGTTCAACAAAATGAGAAATAAGAACACGTTTATTTAAACACAATTTCCACTATATTTGCAATCAAATGATAATTGTTTCGACAACACAGTGTCTTCATCAGGTTTAGTTACAAACTAATTCTTAAAATATATCACAGTGCTTATATATTATCTGAGATATTCTACAAATAGGTATTAATAAAAGGGGGCTGTATTTATGATTCCCAGAACGGTATAAAAGGTATTACTCATTTGGGATGGTGAACTATTAAGAGGTTAAAATACCAGGTTTAATAACGGGGAATTACCAAGTTCAGTTTACTCATTGAGTAAAACATCTAAAGACTTATATTTTAAAATTTCCATAGATTCTAATTAATTTCATTTTTGAAGCTTATTTTTGGTATGTAAAATTTTTAAATTATGGTTGAAATCATGTGTTTCTTCTATTAAATGGTTAGAATAATGGAAGTCGCTCTCATTATTAACATAACTTTTTTCGTGTACTTTGCTTCAAATATGAAAAGATCTTCCCGTCTGATCTATATAAAACTCAGAGCATGAATTACACTCTATAATATATATTATAGTCTATAACTCCTGATTTATTATTTTTATTTAATTTCGGTTTATTGTTTTTAATGATTGTACTTGAAGAGTTGTTTGTTTTGAAAGCTAAATTTAACAAAATATAGTGAAAATCAAAAGCCCCAACCCAAGTAATATTTACATAACTGCCATGGATTGTCATCAAGTATCGGCCCAATCAATTGGTTATTATATAATAACTGAGATTGAATTCTCGCACATCACTTGGTGAAACATCATAAAGAATAAAGTTTAAACTTTAAAAGAAAAAACACTTGGCTTATGTTTCACAATATAATAGCTATTAATATAACGAGATTATCATGCAATTTATAATAGTCGAGGACATGTCCGAGACGGTTTTAAATCGCTAATAATCGAGTTACATTCAAAGCTTTATCGTATCATTGACAACGGCGATGTGAAAATAAAAGCAACAAGATTTTATGTCATTTCATTTCGGCATTTCAAAAAGTCATTAAAACCATGTAAGATTTTTATATTCCTGACGATATATTAGCTGCAGCCAACAGTATAAGGTTGGACTTGCTTCCGGATAATTCTAAAATCCATTTAGTGGCGAAACAAAGAACATATTCAAGGTGCAGAAGAAACGGTGTTGCTGGTGTATTTCGCAAAACTCTCTGAGAAATATTCTGCTTCATCCTTATGGCCGAAATATTCCATGTTAGAACTTAAGGAATGTGTGGAAAACGATAAATACGGCGCTTCAATACGTTTCATCAAGAAGAAAAATGTTGAATATACAGCAAAAAAGTCAAAAGTGTTTACAAGAGAACAAGTCAACGAATTTTTGTTTTTTGTCTCAGATGAGGAATTTTTAATGATGAAAGTTGCTTTTTTAATTGGAATTGGAGGAGCCTAACGAACCAATGAATTAGCGAAGATGACCACTATACGGAAGATGACGTTTTAGAGGGCAAGCAGACGCTAACGGCAAAGGTGTATCCATCAAGATTGAAAACTGTCGAAATATTGTTTTATATGTTCATGAAAACTAGTTCTACTATTATTTGGTATCTTACGTATTATGCTTTCGTAACTAACGTATTATATTATGGTAACTAATGTATTATGAGTAACTAAGGTTTCATGTAGGTTTTGGTGCGTTTATGATGTTATTAATAAAGATTCAGGATAAAAATGACTTAATCTTCAACGGTACGATAAAAAATATTTAGATACTGTATTTAGCAGTAACGAAAAGTCGACATGAACTCATTATCAAGACTTGATAATGAGTTCATAACTCGAAACATGTCGACTTTTCGTTACTGCTAAATACAATATCTAAATATTTTTTATATTGTGAAACATAAGCCAAGTGTTTTCTATTTTAAAGTTTATACTTTATTGGTTATTATAATAATAATTTATGAATGAAATCTTAAAAAATAACTACATTGCACAACGAATTGTGCTATTAGAAAGCAGATAATATGTTCATAATAGTATATTGTTTTAATAGGAGTAAAAGCAAAACTTTTTGTGGCGAGACTAAATGTTTGTCCGCTGAACGCAGTAAGGCCGACAATTTTAGTCGAGCCACAAAAAGTGCTTTTCTCCGAATAAAACATGCGATTTTTTACGCAAACGGTGTTCAACCGATAGAATTAAGATGGTATTTTTAAAAAAGATTAGATGTGAAGAAACGTAAAACTAGATTGCTTTGCTTACTGGTTTTGTAGATGTCAAAGCAACACAAATTTGACAATTCAACAAAATAATTGTCGGAAACATTTAAAGTCACTTATCTACGCATTATAGGACTGTGCGTTTTTGGTAAGTAGCTGAGTATCAAGAAATGACTTGTTGTATTGAAATATATAAAATTTTTCTTACAGATTACATTATGTCGGATTCGGAACCCAACTGTACGCCGCCCGACGTTCTTGATACAAACTTCTGACGTCAGAGTACAAAAAAGTGTACTTATTTGTACGCACACGGCCGGACAAAAAAAGTAAAAACAAAATGACGTCTGTGAAATCAAACTTCAACATTGAGAACTGAGGTTAAAAAAGCCGTCATTTTTCGACGTTTGCGGAAAAATAATTTATTATTCTTTGCTTCAGCTCTCGAAATATTTAATTTTTATGCCAATCGTAAAATTAATGTAACGCTGTCTGGTTTGCTATCATTCATAATTTAACGTCCATTATAAAAATGCCAAACTAATTTAATGCAGATTAAAAGACGTCACGAAACTGTCAGGAATTTCCATTAGTAAATTTTTCATCCGAGCGCGGGATGGATAATTGAGAAGTCCGTGTGAATTACGTGTTCTCAAGAAATATTTCAACTTTGCGTCGATTGAATGGTCTCTGGCTTTAAATTATTCATTTGCTAAAACGACGTTGTGAATTCTGAAGTTATATTCATGAGTGACTGCAAAATCCATCAACCTGTTTGCAAAAGTACTTAAAGAAGTAATTTCGTCGACTTTCGAACGTTTGATTTGAATGAATTTTTTTAACGGTTATTTATTTTCAGATGCCGGTTTGAATATTAATAATTTTGGAATGTCTTATGTAAAAAATTTTTTTCACGGAATTTTCGATTGAAGCATGATGTGTTTATATTTTGTACAGAATCTATTGTGAATAAATACAGTGCTTTCATGATGAAAGGAACAAATTCATTAAAAAATTAGGTTTCTATTTCATGTTAAAATCCTCGGACAGGTCGATTAGTATTTTTATTTGGGCAATTTTCGCAATAAAAATTTTGTATACAGGGTGTCTCATTCAAGAGCTATGGCTTTGTCATTAGTTTTTTTAAAGGTAATACCCTGTATATTATTTCACTTTACAATTCTACGATAAATTCTTATCACTTTTTGTGAACATACCATATGCCTCAACTTGACGGATTCCCAGATTATAACGGAGATAGTGGAGCACCTGGAGATTTAAAATGTGGATTAAAAGTACAAAAAAAAATTTAGGTAAACATTGTCATTAAATCTGAAGAATGAAATTTCACATGTACCATCTGAATTCATTCACTGGTGCTGTATAGTCCGCAGTTTTCACGTTTTTAACGCTCCAGGCACTACACTACTTCATTGTTTAAGAAAATGCAACTACTTGAGAGAGAACGTATTGAAGTACTTATGATGATTGGTTTTGGAGATAGGGTGCGTTCACAAGAAGAAGTCTGCAATCTATTCAATGAAAATCATCCTGATCGTCCGCCAATTACTAGATCGACAGTCAGCAAAATTGAATCAAAATTCAGGAGATACGGCCACGTTAGAGATTTACCTAAAGGAAGACCACCGAGAGTATCTGAAGAAAGAGTGCTGAACGTTCTACAAGGTAACCCTCATACATCCATTACTACAATTTCCAATAATTTCAATTTATCAGTAGGGTCCGTGCATAAAATACTTAAGGTAAATAAGTATCATCCCTATAAAATTAAGCTGGTACATGAATTATTAGAAGACGATTTTGACCGCATAGTACAGTTTTGTGAGCAGATTCTTGAAATTCATAATCAACATCTAAATTTCATTACAAACATAATTTTTTCTGATGAAGCCACCTTTATTTTGAATGGCCACGTCAACAGACAAAACTGTAGGTATTGGGCGACCGAGAATCCTCATTGGATGCAAGAATGCCACACACAGCGGCCTCAAAAAATTAATACATGGGCAGCGATTGTTCGAAATCGTATAGTTGGTCCCTATTTTTTTGAAGGAACACTAAACGGAGAGGACTACTTGAACTTTCTCCAGTTCGAACTCATTCCGGCTTTAACTGTTTTGTTTCCTAACCCACAAGATCCTGACATACCTAATAACGAGATATGGTTTCAACAAGATGGGGAACCTCCTCACTATTCAATCGCTGTTCGACAATTTCTTGATGCAACTTTTCCCAACAGATGGATAGGACGGAGAGGTCCGATTGAGTGGCCGCCAAGATCACCGGACATAACCCCATTGGATTTTTTCTTATGGGGTTATTTGAAGTCTAAAGTTTATTTGAATAGACCAAATAATATTGATGATCTAAAAGAGAGAATCAGGCAGGAAATAAGACTTATCAGTCCAGAAGTAATTGAAAATGTGCAACGGGAAACATTGAATCGACTTCAAAAATGTCTCGAAGTAAACGGACAACAGATTGAACATATGTAAAAATTAAATTAGTAATTACATTTGTGTGTTTTCATATCGTACCTCTCATTACCCACTATCTCCGTTTCTGGCAATCCATCGTGTTGAGGCATATGGTATGTTCACAAAAAGTGATAAGAATTTATCGTAGAATTGTAAAGTGAAATAATATACAGGGTATTACCTTTAAAAAAACTAATGACAAAGCCATAGCTCCTGAATGAGACACCCTGTATACAAAATTTTTATTGCGAAAAATGCCCAAATAAAAATACTAATCGACCTGTCCGAGGATTTTAACATGAAATAGAAACCTAATTTTTTAATGAATTTGTTCCTTTCATCATGAAAGCACTGTATAACGCATTAAGCTGCAGTTCCACCGGAGGAATATTGAGAAATATTTTGTTGCTGAATGTTTCTCCTTGTTGCCAAAAGTAGGAACTTATGGCAACATACGTTAATTTCTTGTTTCCACTAAAGCGACTGAAATTTTTAATAGTTGCATATTATTTAGTAGAAACAATCAACACTTGTTGCCGAAACAAGAAATTTTGAGGAACATTTACGGAAACAAGTAACAGCAACAAAAATGTTCCTCAATCTTCCTCCGGTGGAAACGTAGCTATATATTAGGGGAATTGTGCTTAAGATGACATACTTCCGGATGCTTTTAAGAAATCAGTAGTCATACCTTTACACAAAAAGGGTGATAAGTTTGATCCGGGCAATTATCGTGGTGTTTCCTTATTGTCGTCTATTTCAAAATTATTAGAATGGTGTGTAAACAATCAATTAATTTCTTATTTAAATAGATAGAAAATACTTACTCACTGTCAGTTTGGCTTTAGAGAGGATCTTAGTACCACGGATGCAACGTTTGCTCTAATTGAGAAGTTACATGAAATCTTAGAACTTAAACAATATCTGTTAGGTATATTTTGTGACTTGTCAAAAGCCGTTGACTGCGTGGACCATAAATTTTTATTGGAAAAGTTGTATTGTTGTAGTATTCGAGGTAAACCGCATGATTGGTTCGGGTCTTACTTGGCGAACCGTAAAATGTGCGTACGAATTAATCATACCGTCAGTAACAGGTGTGATAAATACTACTCGAGTTGCGTAGATGTTCAATGCGGAGTTCCTCAAGGGTCTATCTTGGGACCAACATTGTTTCTTATATATATCAATGACTTGGTTGTAAATTTTCCCAATGCTTATTTTTCTCTTTTTGTAGATGATACCAGTATAATTGTCAGCGGAATAAACAAAGATTCTTTATTACTTTCTTCTACTATCGTCATGCAAGGCGTATCGGATTGGTTTTTCGCAAACAGACTAGCATTGAACATCGGCAAAACTCAAAATATATCTTTTAACCTGTATCGAGACTCTGACGTGGTTGATATAAATATAGGTCAACAAAATATCACCTCTTCTCACAACATAAAATTCTTAGGCATACACATTGATAACAAGCTTGACTGGAACTTCCATATAAATCAACTGAATAAATCTCTTAGCAAATATGTATTTGCATTGCGAGCAATAAAACAACATACTAACATATTTGTAGCAAAAACGGTGTATTTCGCTCAGTTTCATAGTATAATGCAATATGGTATTGAATTTTGGGGGACGGCGGTATCCGCAGGCTCCGTATTCATGGCTCAAAAGAGAGCAATTAGAGCACTTTTCAACTTAAAATCTAGAACTTCTTGTAGACCATTTTTTAAAGAAAATGGAAGAATGACCATGACAAATACTTATGTTTACAAAATTTCTTTATTAATTCACAAACATCAATATGAACTTCCTACCCCAAATGACAGACATAAATATCCCACGCGAAAACAAGTCATAATACCTCCAAACTATAAATATGGTCGCACTCGAAATGGCCCTTTATATTCAGGTATTAAAGTATATAACCATTTACCTTCGGATTTGAAAAATCTAACAAACACATCCTGTGTTTTAATTCGTTTTAATTGAAATCGATATTTTTTTTTACTCAATTTGAGTGTGAGATGTTTTAGTGTATTCCAAAGTACAATTTTTTTTGATTGCAATTATATTTTCATGTAGAAATTACCTTATTATTACCTATAATTTCAATTAGAAGAATCTGAAACTGAACGTTCCTTTATATTTTGGACTTTTATTTCAATTCTTTTAAAATTAAGAATTCAAATTAATACTAACGCTTAGCTTACGTTACAATATAGATTTATTGTAACGTAAGCTAAGCGTTAGTATTAATTTGAATTCTTAATTTTAAAAGAATTGAAATAAAAGTCCAAAATATAAATACAATATTTTCCCATTGTATTCCTTTTGGAAAAAATTGCGTGAATATTTCTGAAATTTGGCATAGTTGAAGTCCAATAGAGTA
The DNA here is from genome assembly GCA_030704885.1 of Cynegetis impunctata. NCBI lineage: Eukaryota > Metazoa > Arthropoda > Insecta > Coleoptera > Coccinellidae > Cynegetis > Cynegetis impunctata. The sequence goes on from JARQZK010000745.1 coordinate 56,913, forward strand.
GGAGTGCAGAAAACTAAAATTCATATTTAACATGTGTGAAGAATATATTACACTGAATTTCTGAAAAATAAGTTCTCTAGAAACACCACTCCGGCTAATTCGCCATTTTATATAATCATTATTTATGTTCATACTGCCAATTTCAAGCGCATAATATTCAATTTTAAAAATGTATTGAATTCGGATCAAATTTCGACTACTGGGCGACCACAATTTTAGTATTATGCTACTATTAATAATGGGCTAAAAATCTGGAATATATGTTGCACTGTTAACAATATGGTAATGAAATGAGAACCTAATATGCATCGCTTATTTCAGTAGTTCATCTATGATTCGAAACAATTTTTTTTCTCCGATCGTGGGAAAAGTGACACTATTTTGACCTGTTTTCTATGCGAAAAGCTCAACATTCCAGAATAGTGGTCAGTTGCTAAGCAATTAGAAAATAACAGTGCGGTAATATTCTTACCGCACTGCTGTAGCGTGCGGTAATGTAACAAATGGATTATTACATTAAAATGAAACAAAGTATGGTTTTAATTTTTATAATTGTTGTTAATATTTACATTTTTTGTATCCTGTAGCTTGACGTTTTAAAACTGCTCTCAGTTTTTGGTACTGGGCAATATTAATATTATTTTTAACAAAGTTGATCGAAGCATGGAATAATGTGCCCACAACGTCGAAGATTTCATTGTTTTAGCCAATTCAGCAACATACGCCATCAGTACATTCTCAGAAAAGGATACACTGTTGTTTTTTCTACAAAAATTCATAAAGCGTTGGTACGCAAGTTCATACTTCTCTCTGGATTTCGCCGGAAGTAAATTAAGTGAAGCCACGTTCGCGGCTTCTACTAGTTCAGGAGCCGTGCAAGACAACAAATAATCACTATCAGTGTTCATGTTTACTAATTCTTTTTTAATTCCTTATAAAATACAACGAATCAAACAAAACCAGCTTTAAAATTATTTTACTTTTGTCATAACAGAGTTATTTCATGGTTACTCCTTCTATATTTCAATATGAACATAGAGAAACCTATTTAAACTTACTTGATTACATCTTGGATGAAATATTTTTTAATTAATTAATTTTTTGAATGTAAATCAACGATCGGAGAAAAAATAGTATGTATAATTCGTGGGAAAATCATATTCCCAAACTCCTGTGTTACCAGACTCGTCGCTACGCTCCTGGTCTGGTAATTATCACAGTCGTTTGGGAATATTATGCTTTTCCCACTAATTATACAATATACTATTTCCGCAAACGTCAAAAAATGACGACTTTTTTAACCTCAGTTCTCAATGCTGAAGTTTGATTTCACAGATGTCCTTTTATTTTACTTTTTTGTCCGGCCGTGAGCGTACAAAAAAGTACACTTTTTTGTATTCTCACTACAATATCAAAAACGTCGGGCGGCGTACAGTTGGGTTCCGAATCCGACATAATGTAATCTGTAAGAAAAATTTTATATTTTTTAATAAAACAAGTAATTTCTTAATACTAGGGTACTTACCAAAAACGCACAGGCCTATAATGCGTAGATAAGTGACTTTAAATGTTTCTGACAATTATTTTGTTGAATTGTCAAATTTGTGTTGCCTTGACATCTACAAAACCAGTAAGCAAGGCAATCTAGTTTTACGTTTCTTCACATCTAATTCTTTTTAAAAATATCATCTTAATTCTATCGTTTGAACACCGTTTGCGGAAAAAATCGCATGTTTTATTCGGAGAAAAGCACTTCTTGTGGCTCGACTAAAATTGTCACACATTTAGGGGAGACCGGGGCTAGTTGTTACAATTTTGATTTGAACTTGTCCTACTACTAAATGATAAAAGTAACAGATATAATTTTTGTAGCCCTTTGTTCGTTACAGTTTTGTGTTTATTATGAATGGAACAATTAATTCTAATATAAAATTGGAACCTAAAAAATAATTGTATTTTGGCATATTGCACGATGTAACAACTTATTCCGTTTTGAGGTAAGTTGTTACTAAGTTGGGGTAAATTGTTACACAATACTTTACACTCAATACATGAATTATATACCTTCAGGCCAGTTCGTCATTTGAATTAAAATTGATGCAGACGAAAAATGGACTACCGTCGGTACAATCTGAGTGAGCCCAGTTGATACACCTAGTAGGCTATACCCATTGTTCTTTTGGTCGAGAATTTTCGAACGATTCTTCACAAAATTAACAGAACGTTTCCTCGTTTTCGGAGTCGCTTTCAGTAGATGACCTATCTTGGAGAGCAACCTTTTTTTTTATTTAACCAGTGTCCTAGTTTTTTGAAATATATCTTTTCTTGCTTGTTGTGCATCCTTCCTTGATTTTTTAGTTCTTCGCTGTTCTTCCTCAAGCTCAAGTTCCTTATTGTTTGGTGTGTCTGTCCAAATTGTTGTTTTTCTTTGCTTACGTCCTCTTTTTTTTATATTTTTTCTCTCTGCGGCTTTAGGAGTGGGCGGACTAAAATAAACGATTGGTTGTACATCGCTGCTATCATCCAGTATTACATACACATCCTGGGGAATGTTTCCTCGTTGTGTTTTTCTTTTGTAGTTTCTCATATTAACGCTGAAATCAAAAACAATACCATGAAATTGATTTTAATACATATATTAGTTATGAACTATGTTTCTTAGGGCTAAAACCAAAGAAACCTACCTCTATAACACCTGAAAAAGTTGAATGGGGTAAGTTGTTACATCGTAACAACCTGCCCCATGTACGTTGTATCAACTTACCCCGAGGCACATGTTTTTACAAATTCATTGAAAAATCTTTTACTGTTAAAACTATATAACTGAATTATACATACAATGAAAGCTTATACTCTGTTGATTACATCTACTAAATTTTATAAAATTGCTACATTTAATAATGAAGATAAACAAACTTACCTGAGAAATTGAAATCTTACAAAAACACGACAAAATCATAAATTTGGCTCCAACTATCACAATACCCAACTCAGGACGGCCATATAACAACTGATCATAAATCATCTTCCTGGCGACTGATATACATTCAGATAAAAGCGGTAACGCCCGAAGATGACCGAAAAAATCGGTTGTAACAACCTGCCCCTGTAACAACTAGCCCCGGTCTCCCCTAGTCTCGCCACAAAAATTATCACTCCTAATAAAACAATATGCTATTTTCTAATTTATTATTTTTGAATAATTTTGGTCTACTTATATTGAAAACTGAATAAAATATCGAATTATACTATCCTTCTTTTTGTTGTTCAAATAAAACTTTTATTTTGTATGTTCGTAGAATTCCTAGAAATCCGGAAAAAATTGCCTAGTGTGGCAACACGGTCGAATGATTTCTTCATTGTTTTGTATCATCGGCATTCGTTTTTCGCCACTATTCTGTTGTGTCTAGCGGCGGGCGGCATTACGAGAAGAGACAGGAATCCATTAACGAGAGCGCCTCGATAATTAAACCGCCGCGGTTATTAATCTCCCAGTGGGACACCTGACGAAGTGGACCCGCATGGTTAACATTGCATCTCAACTTTTGAATTAAACGGACCTTGAGTTGACCGTGTTTCGAATTTTTTACACCTCGATGTACATGACAAGTTAATTGTTCAGAAAATGAAGATCACTTGTGAGACACAGTTTCTGTGAATTAATATTCATCGAAAGTCTTACTACGAAAAAAAAATCCTTGAAAAGGGGCAAATCTCCATGAGAAAAAAAAGTTAAGAAAAAAAAGATAATTTCAATACTCTATTTGAAGTACAAGTCTTTACAAAATAATGAAATCTAAGATAAAATATTGAGATTGATTGATTAGAAATGTTAATATTCTTAATAACTGAGATTGAATTCTCGCACATCACTCGGTGAAACATCATAAAGAATAAAGTATAAACTTTAAAATAAAAACACTTGGCTTATGTTTCACAATATAAAAATTATTTAGATACTGTATTTAGCAGTAATAAAAAGTCGACATGTTTCGAGTTATGAACTCATTATCAAGACTGACTACAGGAGAGTATTGCATCGTAATTTATAAAACAGACAAAAGCAAAGGTGATACCTGAAAATCAATTTGTTCGTTTACAAGGGGTAATTATGGGCGAAACTAATTGCGAGAATTTCAAGAAGGTCAAGGCGTTTACCCTTGTTACCTGAATGTAACAATTTGGTTTTGTTGAAATCCAGGAAGTGATTGAATTTTATACAATGTTCAGAGAAGCCAGTGGTATTTTTGTTTTGTAAAATTGACTTTTTATGTTCTTCAACACGAATATTTATATTCCTTCCTGTCTGTCCAATATAGAAAGCAGGACATTCGTCGCAAAATATTTTGTAAACACCACTGTTTTCTCCGATGTTAGATTTTTCTTTATTATTGACCAAGAATGACTTCAAGTTTCTTTTAGTTGTACAAATAAAAGAAACTTGAAGTCATTCTTGGTCAATAATAAAAAAAAAATCTAACATCGGAAAAAACAGTGGTATTTACAAAATATTCTGCGACGAATGTCCTGCCCTCTATATTGGACAGACAGGAAGGAATATAAATATTCGTGTTGAAGAACATAAAAAGTCAATTTTACAAAATAAAAATACCACTGGCTTCTCCGAACATTGTAAAAAATTCAATCACAGAAGACGAGTTCATTCAAAGTATAAAAAGTCAAAACTGTATAAATGGAATTACAAGCAACGATGTCAAATTCGTCAAGAAATTTTCCCCAAGAAAATCTGGGCTAAACAGCGTGATAGTGGAAGTATCGTCTGAAATTTTCAAGCGTTTTCAAAGTTGCGGAAGGATGTTTCTTGGCTGGGATAGTTTCCCAGTGTACGAGTATCTGGGTGTTCTTAGATGCTATAAATGTTGGAAATACGGACATAAAGCTGTGAATTGTCGACAGGGGACAGTTATATGCCCCTTGTGTAATAAAAACCATAAAAGGGAAAATTGTAAATCTGAAAATAAAGAATGTACAAATTGTAAGTTCGCACATGATGTCTTGAAGATTGGTGACATAGACTACAATCATACTGTCTTCGATAAGAGATGTGTTTCACATCAAAAGGCTATAGAAAGACTGAAGGCCAGAACACATTATATATAGCAACTAAAAAGGAATGGTAGCTCAGGTATGCTCTGTGACGAGGCTGTACTGCATATCAATATACAGGGTATCACATCGCATCTGGAGGAGTTGACCCAACTCTTACAAGAAAGGCAGCCTATGGTTTGCTGTATCACTGAGACACATGTTACCTCGGATATGGATGACAACGAAATTTATATTGATGGATATACTGCAGTATCATGTTCTTCTAACAGTAGGCATACAGGTGGAACTACTATATACGTGAGGAATGGGGTCCAGTTCAGTATTTTAGGTAATGAGTCGATTGCATATACGTATTGGGTCTTAATAATGGAACTTCGAATGCTGACGGGTACATGTGTTATTGGGTCCATTTATAGGTCACCAAACTCAAACTGTAACATGTTCTTGGATTATATGGATGAAAAACTAAATAATGAAATTTTCCAGCAACGGACGACAGTATTTTTGGGCGATTTTAACATTGATTGGTTAAAAGAAAACAGTGTTACAAAAAGGATTAAAGACATAATACTTGGGTCTGGGTACAGGCAAATTGTAAATAATCCAACTCGTGTCACAAATACATCAATATCATTAATTGATTATATAGTTACAAATGACTATTCATTGGAAGAAGGGCCTAGAGACTTTCCAATGATAAGCGATCATGAAATCATTAGTGTGGGAATACATCTTGATATACCAAACGAAGAAACCCAGGTCACTTACAGTCGTGATCTGGGTGAACAAGCAATATATTCAATTCAAACAGAACTAATAGGAAAACCTTGGAATTACACATCACTGAATGTAGATATTGTTTATGGAGATTTCATTAGAAATATACAGGAGGCAGTAGATAAATGTGCACCTAGGAAAATGAGGAAGTCAAAAAAATGTAAATGGCTAACAGATAAAATCAAAGAAATGCAGAAACATAGAGATATAGCTTACAAAAGGTTTCGTATGACAAAAAGGGAAGATGATTGGAGGACATTTAAGGAAAAAAGAAATCAAGTAGTCACCATGATCCGAAATGAAAAGAATATTTATTACAATCAGAATATAGACAAATGTAAAGGGGACAGCAAAAAAATGTGGAGAACATTGAAAGAATTAATAGGGTCAAAAAAACAAGTGGTAGATTTCAATAAAATAAAATTCGAGGGTTACAGAGACAATGTGGCTGAAAATTTCAATAACCTGTTTCTTGACAGTTTGTATGAGGTTTCAACTAGTATCCAATATAAAGAGTGGCAAAGTCAAGACATTTCTTCTTCTCTGGTTGAATCCCGCTTTCTAAGTTTTAAGAAAATTAGTCTTTTGGAATTAAAAAAAGTGGTGATGGGTTTGAAAAACAAAAGCACAAGTGATGACATTTTGAATGTGAAATTGATAAAGGAATTATTCTGTGTGATTGGATACCCTCTTCTATATTTGGTAAATACAACTTTAATGAGTGGAAGGTTTCCCAAACAATTAAAGACTAGCCTGATTGTTCCTATTCCGAAAATAAATAAGACCGAAAATCCCCTGGACTTTAGACCTGTTAATATGCTACCAACAGTAGATAAAATCATTGAAACAATTGCATGTGGACAACTGAGGCAATATTTTGAACAGGAAGGTATACTTTTCACTGGACAGTCTGGATTTAGAAGTGGGCATTCATGCGAATCGGCAGTTCAGTACGTCTGTGCAGAGTGTAGAAAAAGAGTAAATAATGACGAAATCGTGCTGTGTGTATTTGTCGACTTAAAACGTGCATTTGAAACAATAGACCGTAGGGTTTTATTAAAAAAGTTAGCTTCTTGTGGAATGGGAGGAATTGCTCTAATGTGGATTGAAGATTATTTAACGGAAAGATATCAAAAAACTAAGGTAAATACTGATACATCAGAAAGTAAACTTAATTTGTTAGGTGTCCCACAGGGAAGTGTGCTTGGCCCGCTATTGTTTATTGTTTACATAAATGATATATACAAAAATTTAAAAAGGTGTTTTGTAAATTTATTCGCGGACGACACACTTATATTCGTTTCAGGGAAAAACCATTATGAGATTACGGATATTTTGAACAGTGAGCTTGATGTTCTGTATGATTGGTTATGTCAAAATCGATTGAAACTAAATAATACAAAAACACAGTGTATGGTTATCGGATCAAAAGTAAACTGCAAGAAATATTTGGACTTAAATTTATCTGTGAAGGTTAACAATTCCCCTGTTAGATTTGTAGCAGAAATCAAGTATTTGGGTGTCATTCTGGATCAGAAACTGAGTTTTTCTTCTCATATTGATTATTTATGTAAAAAAATTGGTAAAAAGATTGGATTTTTCTCTAGGATATCATATCATATTTCACATTGGACAAAAATGTTGATTTATAAAACCATTATTATGCCCCATTTCAATTATTGTTGTTCTTTGTTGATATCATGTACTAAAGAAGATATATATAGATTGCAATTACAACAAAACAAAGTGATGAGGATTATCTTGGGCTGTAATAGATACACTCCTATTGAGAATATGTTGCATACGTTGAATTGGCTAAATGTTGAGCAGTGTATAAAGAAGGCCAATATAATGATAATTTACAAGATCGAACATGGTCTCCTTCCAAAATATTTAAGTGCTTATTTGGAAAGACGGTCGGATTTTCATGATCACGATGTTAGATCGGGGCATCATTTTCATATCCAAATGGTAAAATCAGCTTTGTTACAAAAGACTCTTTTTTATGATGGAGTTAGAAATTATAATGCATTACCAGATAGTATTAGGAGCGTGTCAAATCTCAATATTTTTTCTAAGAAATTATTCAATTACTTACTTATTAAATCTTAGAATTAAGTGTATATACTTAACGTAATTACTAGCAAATTGCTAAATAAAACTTACTTACTTACTTACTTACTTCCTGGATTTCAACAAAACCAAATTGTTACATTCAGGTAACAAGGGTAAACGCCTTGACCTTCTTGAAATTCTCGAAATAAGTTCCGCCCATAATAGTCAATTACCCCTTGTAAACGAACAAATTGATTTTCAGGTATCACCTTTGCTTTTGTCTGTTTTATAAATTACGATGCAATACTCTCCTGTAGTCAGTCTTGATAATGAGTTCATAACTCGAAACATGTCGACTTTTTATTACAGCTAAATACAGTATCTAAATATTTTTTATATTGTGAAACATAAGCCAAGTATTTTTATTTTAAAGTATATACTTTATTCATTAATATTCTTAATATTCAACCAATATGTGTTATTGATTAAGAAGCAAGAATTCACTGAAAAATATCAAACAAAAAATTTAAGGATATCGTCCCACTCAGAATTAACAAAACCAAATTTTCACAAGCCATAACACATAAAATAATTTTTTTAATAAATTCATTTCAGAAGAATCCTAAAAAAGAAAGTAAACCTTTATGAGAAAAAGAAAGTTAAAACAAAAACATAATTTCAATAATTTATTTGAAATATAAATTATTACAAAAGAATAAAATCTAAAATTAAATTAAGATTATATATATTCAACCAATATGATGAATTGATTGAAATAATTTATTCAATTCTAGTTGGATTACAAATTTTCAATACTCTAATTATTATAGAGATAATAATAATAAATAAAAAAAATTAATTTAAATAGAAATTATATATAATTAAGATTATAGGGGCAACTTATAACACATGAATAATAGAAATTTCATCAATTATTTATAGCTCTGAATAAGAAGATTCAATTTATTTTATTAATTGATGATACAGATACTTTGTGAAAACTTATTTTGATACATATATTCAAATTATAATGCACGATGCACATTTAGAAGTTGTAATTCTTCGTCAGCTGCTGCAAAATAATGGTTAATTCTAAACATACAGATGTTTATCTTCTTCCGGTACCGTACCCAGTTTCGGGCGTAGGCGACCTCTCTACAACTATTCGTGTTGTGCGAGATACAGTGATACACGAATAGAAGGGAACTACAGTTTAACTACGGTTCCGAACGTCTTTATAGAGCGGCTTTACTGGGCAGAATACTTGTCGGTGGTTTGCCATTACCTTCCGAGAGTTGGCTTCGCATTAATTCGTTGGTTCGGCCGGGATTCGATCCAGCGACCTTCTGTTCAATAGTCCAACGCACTGACCACTAAGCTACAGAGCCACAGATATTTATACACAATATTAATTATCCAGGAACTTAAGTGAAATATTTAGGGTATTTATAAACTTAGTTTATTATTTGAAGTTCCAATTTAAAAATTTCTGCAATTATGAATGAAAATAATTTGTGCTTTTATAGATTTTCGATTCATTTTTATTAAAGAGTTTCATAATAATATTACCCATCCGGAACGCTACGTTGATATTTTGTAATGAAAGAAGCGATTGAATCTGGGAGTTCTGATATAAATTAAAATATATATTCTATGTGTAACTTACTAATACTGCTGCGAAAAGCCGGAAGGTTATTCAACTTGATAATTTATAAGTTCTTGGAATACATTACGGTTTGAATAAATGAAATATAGGGGAATAAATGAAGTCAATTTTGTTGTGAATCAAGATATTACCTTTTGTATTATGATTAAGTTAAAAAATGTCCAATGATTTAAAATGATTCAATTCGGTTTTTAAACAATATAGTTGATGTTTTTGAATCTTGTTTTGAACGATCGACCAGTCTGACCCATATACATTCATTTACATAGGAGAAATCAATTTGTAAACTTTTCAATTTTCGAATTTCGAACAAATCTCTCGTTGATCAGCTTTCAAATCAAATAAGTTTCTGTAATATGAAACTATACGTTGAGTTTTTAATTATTTCTTGAAGATGACTAAAGGTAGGCATTTCTCATAAAGAAGAGAACAATACATTGTGTATCTTTCCAACTCAATGGTCCTATTCACAGCATCTACTATTCTTGTATTGAACTCACATACGTCATATCTTGCTTGGCGTTAGAACACTCCGATGATAATACCTAGTTTCGAATTGTGCATCCCCATGAATTGTTCCGTTAGTCGTATATCGCGCCATTTTTCAACTATATTTTTATTTTTGCCTGTTCAGCACGGTCGACAATTTGTGTTCGAAGGTTTGTTATGGCCAGGCACGTCGGTATGTTTGAATTTACCCCCTGAAAAGAGCACAAATTTATAAGGATCATCGTTTGAAAAAACAGAGTAATTAATATTTGGAATGTTGAAATATGAAAACTGTCATCCGGACATTAAAAGGACGGAATTTATGATATTTCACCGAATTTATTTAAAAGTGAAGAATTGAGGCAATAAAGTGAAATTTTCATGCAGATACTGGGATGATGGAGTATAACTGTGTTTTCAATATTTGATAACACAACATGAAGTTGCATCTTCTTCTTAATGAGACATACTGGAAATTTTTTTGAATGAATACTATGTATCTGTTGCATTCAATATACCCCACGCAAACTATTAATGAAGAACAAAAATATTTCCCAATAAATTATGTGCCGCATTTGAGTAGCAACATTTATAAGAGACTATCGAAAAATAGCGTTAAAACAATTTGTACAAATAGAAGAAACTTGAAGTCATTCTTGGTCAATAATTAATAAAAATCTAGCATCGGAGAAAACAGTGGTGTTTACAAAATATTTTGCGACGAATATCCTGCTTTCTATATTGGACAAACAGGAAGGAATATAAACATTCGTGTTGAAGAACATAAAAAGTCAATTTTACAAAATAAAAATACCACTGGCTCCTCCAAAGATTGTATAAAATTTAATCATTTCCTGGATTTCAACAAAACCGAATTGTTGCATTCAGGTAAAAAAGGAAAGCGTATTTACCTTCTTGAAATTCTCGAAATAATTTCCGCCCATAATAGTAAATCACCCCTTGTAAACGAACAAATTGATTTACATGTATCACCTTTGCTTTTGTCTGTTTTATAAAATAAGATGTAATACTCTCCTGTAGTCAATTTTGATATTGAGTTCATAACTCGAAACATGTCGACTATCCTTTACTGCTAAATACAGTATCTAAATATTTTTATATATAGTGAAACATAAGCCAAGTGTGTTTTATTTTAAAGTTTATACTTTATTCTTTATGATGTTTCTCCAAGTGATGTGCGAGAATTCAATCTCAGTTTATTCTATTCTCTAAAGATAGATCTCTGAAACTCACCGTTAAATGTATTCATAATAAATTACAGTATACTCTTATGATAGTAAATTTCTTTTTTCATTATCTTCATAATAAATTGTTCTATATATCAGTATTACTGGTAATGTAATTATATATTGTATAAATACCTTGTATAAATCAATATCTAATATTAACAAGGAAAAATACCTACCATTCGAATCAATTCGTGATGGCTAATCTCTGAAGTATTTCTTCATTTCATTATACTATTATAATGAAATGAAGAAGAAGTGACATAATCTATGATCCAGATAAATCCTTCAGGTTCTCATTACGGTTCGTTAGGACTGTAAATGAACGTCAGTCAGAATTAATGTACATCGCTAAGAAATATTTCATAAACGGAATACTCACAAGGTTCTAATGAACTAGTTACGAAGAGAATTCGAAAATATTACGCCGCCTCATCCGCTTCATGAAGATAGATATTCCGTTTAATCAACATATTTCGAATATTCCAGAAGGCAGAATTCGAATAGAACACTGAAAATATTCAGCTATACTTTGTACTCAATTCAACACTCGCTTTGATTCAATCTCAGTTTCATTTTGTGACGATTGATGAACTTCGCAATGTTCAGAGAGTAGAAACATGCTTCTTTTTCTTCTTCTTTAAAAGCGTTCTCTCATTCACTTCTATACATAGGCCTCTTCGTAGATCTTTCAAGTTTGGCGATTTTGGGATTTGTAGTACCAGTCCCTGCCAACGGTTAAGTTGATATCTTCTAGTCATTTGCTTTGTGAGAGGCTTCTGCTCCTTTTAGGGTATCCGCACAACGAGCCTGGATGGTAGCCTAGCTGGTCGCCTGGCTGCAAGCATTATCTTCGTAGTTTCTGACTGGGTACCGTACGTGCGCGCAGTTCCGGTCGATTTTGCCGATTCTGCATTATGGTCTGGTCCTTATCTATCCTTGTCAGGATCAATTTTCGAGGAATAGACTACAGCGCATTCAGAATTCATGTTGTCGATTTGTATTCAGAGTACGCAAATATGAGAGGATTTCGGCTAAGATTGATCAACTACGGTGGCTGAGAATGAACCAGGTTTTCTTTTTTCATATGAGTTCTTTAGTCCACCGAATTCTATCATCTGGGATGCCTTCTTATCTTCATTGTAGATTGAGTTTCAGAGGTAATTCTCATGCTGTTAATATTAGACATGGGGATACTCTCCACCTCCCTAGGTTTCGCCTAACTATCTTTGAAAGATCTTTCTCATATAATTCTATAGCTGTATATAATAAGATACCTAGGAATATTAAAAAACTTTCATTACATAGTTTCAAGAAGAAGATCAGATCGAGACTTCTATCTGCACAAATAGCTGTTTAATTTTTGTTAAGGGCTACCTAATGAATAAACTTTAGTTTGTTATGGTCAATTTATATTCAATGTTTACATTCTCATTTACTCCTAATAATTTACGATTTGTTTCAGTTTTTTTATTTCGTGTCTGGTTTTTATTTGTCTGTATTTCATTTCACATTGAGTTGTTTTGTTCCATTAATTATTTATTTTCATTTTATTTTATATAGACTCTTAATTTTCTTCTTTTCTTTTTTTTTATTTATATTGTTTGTTTTTTGTTTATTTCGTTACTTTGTTTCATTGATTATATTTTTTTTTGTAGTTCGAGGTTGAGTAGAATAGCTTTGCTAGACTTCGCCTCTCATAATCAATAAAGTCCTTATTATTATTATTATTATTATTGTATGCTAGCGGGCTATGTCGCTGGTCGCTGGAAGAACAACATATTACATTCTACTAGCTACCAGCGACCAGCGTGCGAAATGGATATGGAATGATGTTGCCGCAGAAATGAATGATGATCTTAATTAGAAATTTTAGATCATTTTCGTATTTAGAACTGAAATACTAAATATTGGATGGATTTGTCCGTTACTTTGTGATAATATATTTTTCAAATATAAATGACAAACACTTTACTCTGTTTTTTGTATAACTATTTTTATTAAATTGTTTGCGACAGCAGGTTCGTAGTAATACTACATTTTCAAGCGATTGAATATTTTTGCATTTTACAGTGTCGATCAAAGTAGGCATACAAAGCAAGGAGTTGAAAGATTATAATTACTGGTATTATCGAATTTTAACCTATGTAAATGAAGAGCTTGCTAACAACATAAATTTAATCTAGAAGGGGTCAAATATTGGAGAATTCCGTACATCTGTTTGATGATTCAACGAATTGACTGGGTTATTTTTATTTAGTGTTGCCTCTCGACGAGACGAGACGAGAGAATGCTATCTCTCGTCTCGTCTCGTTAGACGAGAGAAAATGTGACTCTCGTCTCGACGAGAGCCCGTTTCTCTCGCTCGAGAGAACCTCTCTCGTCTCGTCTCGTCTCGTCTCGACCCTTTAAAAAAATATATATTAAATCCCTATGTATTTTATTAGGGCTTGCTCCCTCCAAACCTTTTTTATGGGTACGACACTGAAATGAACTTTTCTCCTGAGGAATGTATTTAATTTTCTTCCTTTCCAACATAAAAATTTCTACGATTAAATTTAGTTTTATTCCGATTTATCCTTGTACTTCACAACAATATTTGAAAAACCTGGCAAACTATAATATCTAAAGCAAGTAAACATACATAATTATAATAATTAATTGAAGAACAAATTACTCATAATATCTAATGCCTTGACACTAGAGGGAGGAAAAATTAATTTTATAAGAAAAACGAAAAATGTGTATTGAGGTAAAAGGAGACTTTTCTTCCCTAACGGAGGAGGAAGAAAAAGTGCCATTTCTCTTCCTTGTATGCGGGTGAAAAATGTTACTTTTAACGTTAAACAGTTAAACGGTCAATAATGGATATTTAAAGTTAATAGTAAAAAATATTATCTTCAATAATTACAAGAATTTATTGATTTTTGTACATGGGCTTTTGGTTTTCCGCGGAATTTGATGAAACTCGGGTATGTCCTTCTTATTTATTTTGTAACAGACGTAAACTAATATTATTAAAAAGCTATTCAAAAGCTAAGAAAGTCAAAACAGTTTTCTTCAGTCTTAGGCTCGGAGCACTCGGAGAGCGCACTATTTTCTGGTGTTTTTGGACCTCGGAGTATATAAAGCTCGATCGGAGTTATTAAACTGTGCCAAACCAAACATACTAGAGTGTTTTTGGAGCTCCAATAATAACAGAAAAGCGAAAACAGTGCGCGCTCCGAGTGCTCCGAGCGTCAACCCGAACTCACCCTTAAACTATTCGGGTCGTCAAAGATGCAAATGTGTAATTTTTTATGCTGAGGTAAATATCTCAAAAACAATTTAACCAAAACAAGTTATGTACACATTTATGTCTTGAAATTTACGTAAAATCCAAATGTATAATAATATACGGTATGTTTTACTTATTTACTCAAAAATGCAATGTTTGATTATTTTTCTGATTTACCAGTCAGCAGAAAAAAGCTATAAGTTTTACAGCAGTATTCACCATCTGCCGCTAACTTTTTAATAGGCTCTGTCGAGCGCGTAAAGGCGGCTACGCACCTAGCTGTCTACTTGACAAGTATGCTGACACAAGCTTTATGTACAATTATACATTAATGTGTGCATGGTAAAATACAGCAGAAGTCTTTGCGAGTTTTACCATACACACCTTCATTTATAATATTGTTCAAAAAGCTTGAAAAAGCATACTTGTCAAGTAGACAGCTATATGTGTAGTCGCCTTTACGCATTTAGCGGCCTGATAAAAAGTTAGCAGCTGATGGTGAATACGGCTGTTAGTTTGCCAACCTAAGATAGCAATAGTGCAAACTTAGTCACACCCTGTATATATTATTACTATTTACTACTAATAACTACCCGCTATTAATTTAAAATGGATAATGTAAAAACTAAGTACAATATACACTGCTTACTTTCAAAGAATATTACGAGAGATCTAAATATTTATCACGATTTTTGCATACTTTGATAATAACTATAGAAAACATGACATACATAACGGCTTAACTGTTTAACTTGTAAAATTGTAAAAAATGTTTTCTCGAGAGATCGAGAGAAACGAGAAATTCTCGACGAGAGAGGGGCTTTCTCTCGCCTCGTCTCGAAATTTTTTCGATAGAAAATATCTCTCTCGTCTCGTCGAGACGAGACGAGACGAGACGAGAGACGAGAATCTCTCGTCTCGGCGGCTATTTTTATTATATTTATATATTTCTATGTACTCTAAAATATTCGGTTTCTTACTTTTCGGAGCTGTATGTGAAATGTTTATATTATATATGCCTGGAAAAGAGTGACTTGAATCTAGAAAGTGTTCCGCAAAATTTGAAATTTCTTTAATTATTTGAAAGAATGTTGTTCTTTATATCGAGTGGCAAAATTTCGTACTGTTTCTCCTAAAATGTTTGCTACTTTATTCTCAAATACGAGAAGAAACGATCGGGATAATCACACAGCTCTTTGAATAAATGATGATATTCTCCAAATCCTTTGTTTTTGATTAATAGGATGTACAGTAAAACTTTTTTCAGCTTTCTGTTGCAAGATCCACTTTGTAACATTGTTCTCTAATAAATAAAAATCAGCACTGTCACTACTTGAATCATCCATTTCAACCACACATCTGTAGTGGGGTCGGTTAGCTAAAAATACTATCAAAATATTTCACTTCTGGCAACCACTGCGCTCTTTTGGATTCTGATAGTACATGGGTAGACGCGTTAAAAAAGACCGAGACACAAATTTTTCTGGACCTCTAGTGGCGTTGATGATGTAATCAATATGGCCGCCATAGTTTTGTAACACTCTTTTAAATTTCCCTGTATAACTCGGATTTTTGTTAAAATATCAACCGATATTATCAGTGATTTTTAATGAGGAGAAAATGCACTTTTCAACGGCATGAGTGACATTATTGACAGCTTTGTAATTATAGGAATAATTGTAACAAAATCATTTTTTTTTGACTAAATTTTGGTTTTTGTCGAAACATTTTGCTAAATATTTCGAAACCTATTGCATATAGCTGAAATTTGGTAAAATACTTTTTGTTTGTCAATAAATTAGCTTTCAAACGGTGTACCTGACTTTTATTATATAACAAACAGTTAATGAAAATGTGCCAAAACAGTGTAGCAATGCACAGTTATGGCATCAATGTAATTTATATGGGTTCAGTAAAGTGAGCGGCTTTATGACATCTTAGATAACTGTAAGATACGCTTCAATCATTAGGTACAAGAATGAGAAATAAGAGAATCTATAATACAATATTATTATAACTTAATATGCAAATTAACTATACATATATATATATATATATATATATATATATATATATATATATATATATATGTATATAATTATATTGTAGAATACACTGATATTCAAAGAAAATAATGATATGAAATAATATTTAATGGGAAGGAAAACTAAAAATTCTTCTTGTGATTAACGATCACTGTCGGAGCACTGTCCTTCACATACACAAAATTTTGTACATCGTATTTCCATTAACACATTTACAAGATGTGCATCTCTTCTGTTTCTTCTCGCGAGACAGTCTTTCGGCCTTTTGACTGTCATATTTTTTCTTGCAAGATTTGTGATATTTTACTTCACGGGCTACAAGTGTCTGTAAAATACCATCTCCATCGTCCAACTGATTCAAGTTTCTAATAGCACTTGGAAGCTCACCATGTTCTTCGCCGTTGTTATAACCTTCATACTTCGGAATTATTAGGCGCTCTTTCGAATGCTTTTGGCATAGCAAATACAGGTCCCATACAAACGGAGCTAACACTGGTATAGTTGTAGCATCAATCAATTCATGTTTCCTCTTAGTTGACATGATTCGGTAATTTTTTCGATATGGTCGACTTAATAGACCGGGAGATGGTGACACAAAATATTAGGTCATTTGTACAAGTATGGCGGTTCTTCAGAGGTGTAATTACGTAAAGGTAAAAAGGAAAATGATGGACATAGTGCTGGTACCGGCGGCCGAATCGCGTGGGCGTTAATCCAACGCGTCGGATAACAATTTTTGCATAGCTAGGGAAAAAAAGTGCTGCCATACTTGAAATACTTATTTATTTGACACGTTTTAAAAATACGACTGTAAAATAATTTTTTACATCATGGCATATTCTCTCGGTTTGGATGCAATTGTACCTAAAAAAAATTATTATAGATTGTAACCATGGGGCGGACGACTGTCGGACTTGAGCTAAAAAGTGAAAAAAAAATGTTGACGATTTGTACCGGTATGGGATTTGGAATTTTGGAAATTATAAGATACAATGTGACCATTATTATATTTGCCACACTTCTAGTAGAGGGAAAAAGTGGCGCCACACTGGTACAAATCGTTCGAATTACGAATAAAATCTTAGGATTTTGAAAGAATATTGTTCACATTCGCCGCCTCCCACAGGTATGTCATTATCAGACTTCTATTTATGATCATACAGAGTACTGTTAAAAAAAATTTCAGGGTGGTAAAAATCGTTTGGCGAAAAAAAAAATTACTCCTTTGCAGTGGTATGGCGGCCATTGGGAACTGTCGGAAAAAAATGGCAAGGTGATTTTCGTGAATGGCTACTCGACGATGATTAGCTATGCAAATATAAGCCTGGTACAAATGGTTGAATTGTTTTATTCAAATTAATCTATTCGCGTCGGTATGGCGGGCTGTAAGTCACACCCGAGAATTACGCTACCGCTTACTCCTTTTTTTCGACTATCTGAAGATACAAGCATTTTTGTGGAACAAATCGTTCGACAATCGTTATTTATCCAACGCGTTCGATTAACGCCCACGCGATTAGGCCGCCGGTACCAGCACTATGACCATCATTTTCCTTTTTGCCTTTACGTAATTAGACCCCTGAAGAACCGCCATACTGGTGCAAATGACCTAATATTTTGTGTCACCATCTCCCGGTCTATAAGTAATAGGTAGCTTTTTATACAATGACGTTTCTCATACATTATCTGACTTAATAAGGACATAATATGTCCCCCAGATATTACCTGACATTCCAAGACAGTATTTGAAATCTTACATTGCTACTATAACTGTGCAATGCTACACTGTTTTGGCACATTTTCAGTAACTGTTTGTTATAAAATAGAAGTCAGGTACACCGTTTGAAAGCTAATTTATTGACAAACAAAAAGTTTCGTACCAATTTTCAGCTATACGCAACAGGTTTCGAGATATTTAGCAAAATGTTTCCACAAAAACCAAAATTTAATTAAAAAAAATGATTTTGTTACAATTATTTCTATAATTCAAAAGCTGTCAATAATGTCATTTACACCGTTGAAAAGCGCATTTTCTCCTCATTAATAGTCACTGATAATATCGGTTGATATTCTAACAAAAATTCGAGTTATACAGGGAAATTTAAAAGAGTGTTACAAAACTATGGCGGCCATATTGATTACATCATCAACGCCACTAGAGAGCCAGAAAAATTTGTGTCCCGGTCTTTTTTAACGCGTCAACCCATGTACTATCAGAACCCAAAAGAGCGCAGTGGTTGCCAGATGTGAAACTTTTTTTAGCTATCACACCCCACTACTGCACACTACGCGGGTTGATTTCCGTATGACCAGCTACCATCTACCGGCTCGACGTGCGAGTATATAGGGGTTTTTAACTCTATATATTTCCAAACTAATAACGCTGGCAGTCTGAAACTTCGTCAGACATTAGGAACATATTTTACTGTGTCAAAGCTGAATTGTATGAAAAAAAATCTTCCGTATTTAGTCAAATGAACATTGGAGACGAAAACTATCGTCAGCATTGGTATTTTCAACCCAAATTACATGGGGGGTGAAAAAATTCTTCGAGATTGAAACCTCAAATAATATGAATTTCCATCCTCTTATTTCTGATTGAAAATCGGTTTGTTCAGTTATTTTGGTTGAAAATAATAATTTCGAAAATAGTTTCTCCTAGCATGCTTATTTGACTGTCTTTGATTTCAGCTTGTAACTTATTAAAGGTTTCTCAATAAAATTCATTTGGTTTTTTAAATGCTGCAATTTCAAAGAATTCAATCGGAATTTACTAATTTTTCAATTAATTTCAGCATTCGGAATGAGTTCTACAGCGCTCTAATGACCAGTAAAAATAATCATCTACATGGTTCCCTGTACGTTTCCATGGCTACTAAAAGAGTTGTTATTGGATAAAAAGCAATTTCATTAATGGCCTCGGATAAACTGAAACTAGGTATGTACTCAGAAAATTAAAGCAAGTACGCGTAAAGGGACACCGTGGAATCATTAGCATAGAAAGGCTCATAATTGGGAACTATTAACATTCTACGTGTACTGTCACCTGGTCCTCGGACGTCTGAGCTGTTATTTACTAGGCAATTGTGTTTCGCCGCACCTGTTCACAGATGAGCTCCAGGAGAAATGCACGAAATTTTCTGATTGCATTTAATATATAAACACGCAACTGTCTCCAGTAGAAGTTACGAGCAAATAAACCATAACTGAATGTTACATCTCGAAAATGAGGAAGGAGATACGAAAATTCAACTAAATTCTTTTGGTCCTTGAACTTTCTGCATCTGTGCACTGATTAATACAAATTAAACATCAATTCGCTTATCTAAAAGGTTTTCACTGCAATCCGCAAAACTTAAAAGCAATATAAATTAACGAATAAACTCATTATTCATCGCTAATAAACAATATTATTGAAATATTTCATTTAATTTTTGTTATCCATCTTGAGATGATTATTGTAAAAATCAGTAAGCTTTCGACAAATAATCGTCTTGTTTCGAGAATTTTTAATGTTATAATAATTTGATTTATTTAGCTAATGAATTTATGCATTCCTTTTTGAATGCACTGTATAATTACTTTTATAAATATACCTACCATATTCATTTTGTTGAACAATTGTCATTTCTTCAAAATTTTCACACATCTGTTTGGTAACAACATTTTTGTTTTATATTTCTGTCGAAATGATTTCCATTACTTGTATCCAATATACAAGAATTCGGTTCTACCAAACTTATAAATTTCTCGTTATCAAAAACTTTATTCTCCATGGTACAATCGAAAAACCGTTCTATTCCACTTCACTTCTACTAATAAATAATAAAAATATTGTACACCTATGCTAATGTGCTTTTTGAATCGCAAAAGTATGCAAGTCTGAACAGGTCCATAAGCCACAATGATAATTCGGTATCCCGGATTCGGATACTGTCGCCGGCGGCTGAATGAGCGAGATTCAGAAATTTAGTATCGCGATACGGTATGCTGTGCTGAATGCAGTGTGAAAACGTACATATTAGAGCCCTTTCAGACTAGGATACTGTATCCGAGATACTGTATGCGAGATACAGAATTTAGGACAGATACAGTCAAGATACTTTTGTTAGAATATAGTTTTGTAAATAAATTTTATCAGTACAATATCAGTGCTGTACGGTGCTTTTTATGAAATGGATATTGAAGAGTGCGCTATGCTGTCGTATATTATAAACAAAAAGAAAAAAATTAAAAGGAGACGAACTATGTGGGTTCATCCTATAATAGAATTAAGGGAAACTGAAGGAATTTATAACCTTCTTCACCAAGAACTACTACAAGATCGAACAAAGTTTTTTATTTATTATCGAACGTCCATAGAATCTTTTGAAGAACTTCATAATATTCGTTATCAAAAACTTTATTCTCCATGGTACAATCGAAAAACCGTTCTATTCCATTCACTTCTACTAATAAATAATAAAAATATTATACACCTATGCTATTGTGCTTTTTGAATCGCAAAAGTATGCAAGTCTGAACAAGTCCATAAGCCACAATGATAATTCGGTATCCCGGATTCGGATACTGTCGCCGGCGGCTGAATGAGCGAGATTCAGAAATTTAGTATCGCGATACGGTATGCTGTGGTGAATGCAGTGTGAAAACGTACATATAAACGCATGTATTTTCTGTATCTGGGATACGCGTATCTCGGATACAGTATCCAAGTCTGAAAGGGCTCTAATCGCATGTATTTTCTGTATCTGGGATACGCGTATCTCGGATACAGTATCCAAGTCTGAAAGGGCTCTTACAGATTGAATGAAATATATCTTAATGATTATGTACTATGGACGAATTGTGTGTGTCTTTACATTCTTACCAACATAAAATAGCAGCATTTAATAGCATGATAAATAGACTCATTACTATACCGTTATCACAAGAAAATTACACTAAGGAATTAAAAATTATAAAACAAATAGCGCACAATAATGGATATTCTCCAAAAATAATAAATAATATTTTATCAAGAAGATTGTATGAAGAGCCATTTTTTAAGTGAATCTGAACGTAATAGATAATGATAAAAACTTTAAATTATTAACTTATATAGGTTACCCAACACTCAAAATTTCAACCTTTTTGTTAAATCGAAATTGGAAATTAGCATTCAAAACTCAGAAAACCATTGAGAAACTATTTAAAATTTAAAAGATAAAACTACACAACAAAATAAATCAGGGATCTATAAGCTAACTTGTGGTTCATATAACTTTAGAGTTCAAATATACATCACATCTCCTAGAACATAATCATATTTTTAATAGTGAATTTGAAATATTACATATAGAAAAGAAAGGCTATGAACTCAATTTATTAGAAGCTCTTGAAATTAATAGTATGAAACAATCCAATAATTTGTTGAATGACCAATTACATATGAATAGTTCACCGTTGTTAAATATTTTCTAGATGTAATATTAAATATTTGTGCCTATTGTGTTTTTCCAAGTCATTAACAGTTTGTACTCTCTACCTGCTAAGTGATTACGTTTAGGTTTTCCCCATTCTTATTGTATATTCCCTTCTTCCATCTTTCAATATTCTCGTTGTAAAAATAAGTTTGTATTATAACTTTATAAAGAAATGAAAAAAAATAACTTTTCACAGGTTGAAATAAAAATTTAACAGTTTAACATACTTGGGCAAAACGTCCGAAAACCTGAAATTGTTTTTTCAAAAACAAAATTTCAAAATTTCATATAAAACCAATAAAAGCATTGGAAAATTGATTAAAAACAACAAATCAAAATTTCATAGAGATGAACGTACTGGTGTTTATAAACTCGACTGTAACGATTGTGAAAAATTCTATATAGGACGTACAATTAGAAATTTCAAAACTCGAATACACGAACACCAACGTAGCTATATTAAGCAGAAAACTGATTCTAATTATGCGTGCCATCTTATTCAAGAAAACCGTACCTTTAATCTCAATTATAATATATTACAATTTGAAAATAGTCTCCACAAAACCAAGTGTTGGGAATCCCTATACATCAATAAATATAAAAATTCCGGAAACCTAGTTAACGACCAGATTGAAGTAAACCCTTCTCTCCTTAATCTGTTCAATGTACCTACCAATAACTCTGAAT
Organism: Cynegetis impunctata; assembly: GCA_030704885.1. Lineage (NCBI taxonomy): Eukaryota > Metazoa > Arthropoda > Insecta > Coleoptera > Coccinellidae > Cynegetis > Cynegetis impunctata. Next base: position 79,688 of record JARQZK010000745.1, read on the forward strand.
GAATTGCTTATTGTTATTTAGTTTCTCTAGGAACCCCTCTGTTATATTCAATTTTCGTATAAATAGATTGTTTTGCAATACCATAGTTTAATACGAGATGAAGTCAATGTTATGACGAAACTCGTTTACTCAATAGATTTTTATTTCAACCTGTGAAAAGTTAGTTTTTTTAATTTCTTTATAAAGTTATGAATATGAACTTTTACCAAGTAAATGCCAATTCCGTTCAAAGTATGTATTATACATCTGAAGAAGCCACTGTGTATTGGCGGAACAATTGTCATGTTAATAAAATATAGGGAAAATCAAAAATTGTCAAGTTTTATTTACAATATTATAATGGATTTTCACCAGTATGGGCCCAATTAATTAGTTACATTAACAACGTTTGAGATCTACTGAATGAAAAAAACTTTTGAGTTAATTGATTTAAAAATAAATAAGCAAAGGTATGATAATAAAATTGTAATCAATGAAAATTTTACAATAACTATAAATGATAGATATAAAACACTTGAAAACAATGAATGCAGATTTAATTTTCTTGCACTAAGACTTGATTCAAAACAAAACACTTCATCCTACAGCCTAAAATTGAACCATCCATATCTTCAATATTATCCATTGGATGAAAATTTCAATTATAATAGAACTACTTTAAATACATATTTTACGCAATCATCTTATTCATCAAACAATAGTTACTAATAAATTACTCTTTCTTCAGTTATATTTTTTTGTATTTAGATCATTTTGCATTTTTTGTTCAGCATTTTCAGGACTACGAAAAATTCAGGAGACTCTAAATAAAATAATTTCTTAAAGGCCATTGAAGATTATATCTTATACTTTCTAATTCACAAACTACAATAAATTATTATATAGGTACTACAAGAGTATTTTTTGCACTAAACACAATTGCTCAAATTCTTCTTTTCATTCAGTTTTTTTTTCATCAATGTTAAGGAAATCTAGAAATGAGTATATTGTGACTAAATTACCAATTCATTCAAGAACATTCAGAGATAACATATGTTATTTTTGTTCAAATTAAAATGTGAAAGCTCAAATGTTCCTGCATGAAGTAATACTCACTTTATTTTCATGTCGACAAGAATTATTTTGTATTATTCTTGTGCCAGTTGAATTTCATTTAAAAACACTCTATCCTATTTATCTGTAGCAAAAACAATTTTAATCCTTTAATGGAAATTTTAAATTAACCTGAAAAATACAATTCAGCAGAACAGTGTTTCGGTAACATTTTATTCCACTCGTAATTGGAAAAATATGAGAATTACGCCAACATATTACTAACGAAATATAAACCATCATGATATATATGAACATATCTATAGTGGAAACATACGGTGTACTATGCTGCATAGAAGATGTGGACATATTGTTTCGATTGTTAAAAGTTTTCATTGTTTTAAAATGCCATGAAAAGGTACTTCACTGGATATGAATAAAAATTGAAGTCTACGCCATATTATGATTCTAATATTCTATATGAATCAAATCACTATTCAGTTACTCTACTTCAGAATAAATTTTAAGGTATTTAAAATTGGATGAATTCAGGGAATTCAAAGGAATAAATAACAGATAGCTATTCGTTAATTTAATTAAAAATAATAATAATAATAATAATTATATTGCAAAATTTGGAATACCAACGTCATCAACAAATCTTGGAAATGGCAATAAGGATATTGAGAAGTGAAGACCCGCTTCTAAAAATGGTAGCTCATCATGAAATCAGGAATCAAGGAGCGTTCCTATTCAGAGCTGGACGGAAAGCCTCGGAAAAGCTCAATATGACCGGCATATCAATTGAGCCTGAGCTAGCAGGAACACCGATAATGCCGGCCGAACAAATAAGTCTGGGTAGGCAGATAAGACAGGCATAACTGAAGACACTACTCGAAGATCATAGGAGTAAAAATCTGCACTCCAGATATTACAGGAATTTGGAAGAACAGGGCCTGTCGGAAGAATTATCCTTTGCCTTTTTGAAGTCGGCTGGGCTTAAGTGAACAAACGGAACGGAGAGATTTGTTATGGCTTGTCAAGATGGAGTGATAAATACAAGATGGTATGAAAAGAACATAATGAAAGTGGACACCCCAACAACTTGCAGAGCATGCCATAGTCAGCAGGAAACTCTTATGCACATCCTGTCTGCTTGCAGAGTCCATGCTCCATCAGGGTATATAGAAAGACATAATGGGGCGCTACGAATTATCTACTTCCATCTAAGAGAAGTTTATGGTAAAGACGAAGAACCAGTGCTACCATATGTTCCACTAGAAATTGAAGCGGTTGTTGAGAACGATAGAGCTCGCATAGACTGGAACTATGCTTTTTCAACAACTGGGCAGATCCACGCAATAAAGCCAGATATAGTCCTACTGGACAAAGAGCTCAGAGAATTGTTTATTGTCGAATTTTCGTCCCCTGCCGAAAATAATGTGGTGATTAACGGAGAACAGAAAAAGGGAAAATACAGGGAATTTATGTTCGAGTTGAGGACACTATACCCAGGGCATAAAGTTAGGATGGTCGTACTAATCCTAGGTTATCTAGGCGGAATGAGAGCTATCTATGTGATAATTGAAAATTATTCCTGCATGCAGACCTCTGGCCGATATATTGACACGCAGAATGCAGAAAGCAGTGTTGCTCGGGTCACTTCGAGTCATCAGGTCCCATGAATTATAGGAGTCGCTTGCAGCTCATCTCTTTTGTTAAGGGACGCTGTAAGGGCAGGATGAAGAACTACTCCAAGGAATGTGTGAGAGGTTTTTTAGTGAGTAACCAGCAACATCCGGAGTCTCACACATCCTGAGAATGTGTGCGGGATACTCTCATGGTAGTCCATAAAATATGCAACTATTGATAATTTTAGTTGCTTCAGTGGAAACAAGAAGTTTACGTATGTTGCCATAAGTTTCTACTTTTGGAAACAAGGAGAAACATTCAGCAACAAATTCCTCAATGGTCCTCTGGTGGTACTGTAGCTTTACGTTTCCTTGTATGACGTTCGTGGAAAGATGGTATCCGTGAAGTTAGCACCCACATTTTCGAAAATGAAAAATTTCTTTTTTGCTTTCGTTAGTAACTCGTTAGTAACTGATTGTAACATCAAAATTTTCGTTTGTACCTCAAGGAAACTGATAGAAAAACACCGCATTCCGCGGGGTGCTAACTTCACGGGCACCCACTTTTCAATTTTTCTAGGAGAACAAAACACAGTTAGAAAGTCCATCGTTAGTAACTATTTGTAACATAAAAATAAATTTCGTTTGTGTTTTTGATTCTCCTAATATGCGAAGTTAGCACCCATATTTTCGAAAATGAAAAAATTTTTTTTCGCATTAGTTAGTAACTGGTTAGTAACTATTTGTAACACAAAAATTTTTTGTACCTAAAGTATAAACGCTATATTGGGAAAAATCACGCTCCTTATATGCGAAGTTAGCACCCGCATTTTCGAAAATAAAGAAAAATTTTTTCGCATTAGTTAGTAACTCGTCAGTAACTATTTGTAACATCAAAATTTTTGTTTGTAACCTAACCTGAAATGAAAAAACGACATTCCCAAAATGCGAAGTTAGCACCCACATGTTCGAAAATGAAGAAAATTTTTTTCGCATTAGTTAGTAACTTGCTAGTAACTATTTGTAACATCAACATATTTGTTTGTAACCTAACCTGAAATGGGAAAACGACATCCCCAAAATGCGAAGTTAGCACACATATTTTCGAAAATGGGGAAAAATGTTTTCGCATTGGTTAGTAACTGGTTACTAACTATTTGTAACACAAAAATTATCCTTTTTACCTAACGTATAAACACTAAAATGGGAAAATTACGCCCCTAAAATGCGAAGTTAGCACCCACATTTTCGAAAATGAGGAAGAATTTTTTCGCATTGGTTAGTAACTCATTAGTAACTATTTGTAACATCAAAATTTTCGTTTGTAACTTTACCTATAATGGGAAAATTACAACACTTAAATGCGAAGTTTTGGATCTATAAGAGATCCAAAAGTAGTTACATAACTTGTTCTTAAATATTTCGTGAGACATAAAAGTTAACACATCCAAATACTCAGGTACTGACCATCACATTACCTGTAAATAAGTGAATCTATTCTTTCCAATTGAACTATTGGAACTCAAATTCAAATATACATGACTTATAATTAGGTATATCCTTAGTAATAATGGATTATTAACTAGAATTCAAATATAAGTGAATTATCATTATACTCTTATTAATAATATTAATTATAGACAATGAAGTGTTAAAATTTTTTCAGTAATTTCGATGTAATTTTGAGTATACCATCCCGCTGTTATCATCATTGAAAACAAAGCTCAGTAAATCTCACATTTCATATTCTAAAATTTTCAGATTTCTTAATAAAATATTTAATTAATAAATGGCCATTCGAAGGCGCATGATAATAAGTTATTACGCTTAGTTGCTAAAACTTACGAGACCGGCGCTCTTCAAATCCGAAGACCATTTTGTCATGCGCAGTTGATCTGCCTAACTATTATAGTAGAATAAGCATATTAGGGGCGTGATTTTCCCAGTATAGTGTTTATACGTAAGGTAAAAATGAAAATTTCTGTGTTACAAATAGTTACTAACCAGTTACTAACCAGTTAATAACCAGTTAATAACCAGTTACTAACCAGTTACTAATCAGTTACTAACCAGTTACCAACTAATGCGAAAACATTTTTCTCCATTTTCGAAAATATGTGTGCTTACTTCGCATTTTGGGGATATCGTTTTCCCATTTCAGGTTAAGTAACAAACTAAACTTTTGATGTTACAAATAGTTACTAACGAGTTACTAACAAATGCGAAAAAAATTTTCTTTATTTTCGAAAACGTGGGTGCTAACTTCGCATTTAAGGGGCGTGATTTTTCCCATTATAGCGTTTATACGTTAGGTACAAACGAAAATTTTTGTGTTACAAATAGTAACTAACCAGTTACTTACTAATGCAAAAAAAATTTTCTTTATTTTCGAAAATATGGGTGCTAACTTCGCATTTTAGGGGTGTCGTTTTCTCATTCAAAGTTAGGTTACAAACGAAAATTTTCATGTTACAAATAGTTACTAAAGATGGACTTCCTAACTATGTTTTGTTCTCCTCGAAAAATTGAAAAGTGGGAGCCCGTGAAGTTAGCACCCCACGGAATGCGGTGTTTTTCTATCAGTTTCCTTGAGGTACAAACTAAAATTTTGATGTTACAATCAGTTACTAACGAAAGCAAAAAAATTTTTTTTCATTTTCGAAAATGTGGGTGCTAACTTCACGGACACGGAAAGATGTGTTAGAGAAATTTTTCCTTGTGTTCGTGAATTTAGTTGAGACAGTACATTGAATACGATAACCTGTCTGTAATTGCTATACCGGATGAATTTACAGTTTTAACACACGGAGTCGGAGACAACACCCAAACAGAGAATTATCGAATACCAAATTACATCACGGTATGACAGGCTTCGGGGTAATTCGAATGATTTAATAACAGCCACGGAGAGAAACTCGTAAATGATAATTGTCGATGTCGCTGGTTTCTTCGCGCTTTAATCGAATGTTTCATGCGAATTTTTAACCCAAGAGTAAGGTCGCCTCAGGGGATACCGCAGACAGCAATTATAATTTTTTTTTCTGCGTTTCGTGGAGTGCGATGTACATATGTGATATGCTAATTATTAATCTTCGTCATGCAATTATTATCCGGACGTTTGTCTTCTACTTTCTCACTTTAGTCGTATAAATGAATATGTGCGAGGTCAAATCTGAATTTTTCATATTTAAATTAGTTTTCACTGAAGAATGAATGAAATTTGAACCGAGAGTCTATTGATACCGCAGGAAGAGTTTTTTTGAATCGAAGTCACCTTTACTTGACGGAAATTCATATTAAGAAATGAGAACTCGTTCATTTAAACTTCATAAGATTTAGTTACAAACTAATTCTTAAAATCAATCAATCAATCAATCAATCAATCAATCAATCAATCAATTAATCTTTCTGGGCGGGGGGTTACATTTTTGTTTTCTAGCTAAATAATTTATTTTGGGAAGTTATAAGGTTTTGCAATCTTCTTCAACCCTGCCTTCACTTAATTAATTTTCTGACATTTACAATTACAATGAAAAAAACCTAATTTTCCTATATTTGGGAGGAATGCGGCTGCGGCCGAATTTTTTTGCTAATTACGTGCCATTCGGTCCAAGGTCAATATATTTCAACTGACATTAGATGTTAAAGGAAACCACAGAAAACCTTCACCCACGCAATGTACTGAATAATCTTAATATGTATTATTATATATAAATTTATAAAAAATGGTTTGACAATAATGATACAATTGCTGAAGTTTTGTGCACTAACCGAACCGAACTCGGTTTTCGGAGACGGCTTTTTTGGTTTTCGCGTACTGTCGGCAATACGCAATACTTGCACTTTCGACACTACTCGCACTATCGACGTTCCACGCACTTTCGGTACTACGTGCACTTTCTCGGTCAGCGGATTCGGAGCGGTATGTCCTCTAGTTGGTTAAGGACTTCGTCAGGAGGGTCCTGAAGCACTTGGAGGATTCTGGAAGGAGGAAAAGGAAACCTTCTCTTCGGACTTCTGCAGAGAACTCTTCGTCGACGGTGCCACGGCGTCGCTCGGGCTTCGATGTTTGGACCGAGCAATGTACGATGGGTGTATCGAGCTTGGAGATTTTGGAGGTGTTCGAAAATGAGGGGAATTTTTACGTTTTCGTGTACTAAGTGTGACGGATAACGCCTGTCTAGACGAAAAATACTACGGCAGATTGCTCTTTCGCAGCCTCCAACTGTCGGACGTATCTGTGAAGTCGAATAGAGTAACGATCTATATGCCACTACTGGTCTTATGAACGTTTTGTACATGTGTAACAGAGTTTGAGGATAACATCTTCGAATTCTGCCTCTTAGAGCATATAGAATGTTAGATCTGTTACAAACTTTTTTGAGTGTGTTTTGAAAATCGAATCTCCAATTATTGTGTTCCTTGAATGTGACTCCCAAGTAAATAATGTCTTCCTGCAGTAAGAGGTTTTCAACCCATAATCTTAGTCGGACGTTGTTTTTGTTGAATTTACGTGTTATTGTATAATTTGGGTGATGGAAAAGTATTGTTTGTGTTTTACTTGGGTTAAATTCTTAAAATATATCACAGTGTATATTATCTGAAATGTTCTACTAGTAGGTATTAACAACAGGGGCTTGAATTCATTATTCCCAGAATAGTATAACAGGTATCGACTTGTTTGGAAGGGTTAGTTATTAAGAGGTTTCAAATACCAGGTTTAATAACCGTTAATTCTGGAATGAAGGTCTGGAGATTTATGTTTTAAAATTTCGATAGATTCTAAAAAATTTAATTTTTGAAACTTATTTCACGATATTCAAAATTTTAATATTATTGTTGAAATCTTGTATTTCTTCTGATAAATTAAATTTAAATTTAGTTGAGCTATCGACTTAGTATATCCCACGTACAATACAGATAATATTAAACAATATAAAACACTTACATACACTGGTAAATTAACAAATTAAGTCTCCAAATTTTTCTGAGTAATAATCATAATTTAGCTTTTAAAACCAAAAACTCTTTAAGTACAATCATTGAAAACAATAAACCGAAATTAAATAAAAATAATAGGTAAATCAGGAGTTTATAGACTTCAGTGTAATTCATGCCCTAAGTTTTATATAGGTCAGACAGGAAGATCTTTCATAATATAATCAAAGAACACGAAATAAGTTATGTTAATAATAAGAGTAACTCCTATTTTTCTAACCATTTAATAAAAGAAACACATGATTTCAACCATATCTTTAATTTTTTACATACCAAAAATAAGTCTCAAGAATTGAATTCATTAGAATCTATGGAAATTTTAAAACATAAATATTCAGATCTTTCACTCAATGAGCAAACTGAACTTGGTAATTCCCCATTATCAAACCTGGTATTAGAAACTTCTTAATAAATAACCATTCCAAATAAGTCAATACCTGTTATACCGTTCTGGGAATCATAAATACAACCCCCTGTTATTAATATCTATTAATAGAAGATCTCAGATAATACATAAGCACTGTGATACACAAACACTAGCTACGCTGGCTAGTATTTGGGAGGCCTCAGGTTCAAACCCCGGGACCGACTGGTCTGCCATGAGTTTTTCTCAGAGGTTTCCTCATGTTAGTCACTGCTTGCAAACTTACAAGGCGAATGCTGGGCCAGTATTAATTCTCTGAACCCTACCCACACTTCCTATGTTCCATAAATATCCCCTATCACCTATCCTTAATGCACTTGTACATACAAGTGAAAATCCTCTGATCTGGCTGAAGGAGTTAATCCCAAACTCAAGCTGCCCGCCTCCCTGACACATACTTCAGGGAGAAATGAAACACGTGTGTTTCCTTTTCCTTTTTTTCGAGAAATAGTTTGTAACTGAATCTGTTGAAGACACTGTGTTGTAGAAACAATTGTCGTTTAATTGTATAGTGAAAATAAAGTTTAAATAAACATGTTCTCATTTCTTAAGATTTTTTCCATAAAACATCAATATATATTATTTTGTATATATTCTATTACGCAATAAGAAACGTGTAATTATTTTGAATGAAAATACTTGATAACAGAATCTGCATAACACAAATTTTTGATTACAACATTTGATAGACACACCTTTACCCATCAATGACTCACCAAGGTGTGAGAGAATAAACTCAAAGACGAAGAATTATTCAAATTTAATTTCTTCAACAATTAGCATCGCAATAAGAAAATAGCGTGGGCGGTCATAAACGCCTCATCATAATGAAACGCATAAAGACGTCATACCATTCCCAATAATTAATATTACCTTTTATATATATTAAGATGTCATTACACTCAACATAACCTCCTGGCGTACTGAGATTTGAACGGAAAACATATAATTTAACGGACGTATGAGAATATTCATGAAGGGAAATATTACATTGCCTTCAGGCGATGCATTTGAATTGAAATATGGCCACACTATAATTCAACAAAAAAAAGGGGCAGCTGTGGTGTTTCGAGCACGCATAGTCGACTTTATCAAAACTATCACCAGAGGGCGAAAGGTGAAATGAAAATTTCACATCGTATATTTTCTTCGGGCGAGATAGACTCTTTCGAGACTTTTACGACGTCGTCAACACTTGTATATAGCTTCATTTATTTACTTTTGTTATGAGCTTGTTACCAGTAACTTCGAAACTTCACAAATATATAAACTTACATATCTTCAGTGGTTTGAGTTTTTATCACTTCTTATATGAGTAATTAAGTGATATATACACTATTTGACCGATCATGAGTGAACTACACACATCGCTGTATTTCTTTGTGGAGAAGGTTTTTGTTATATAATTATTAAAATGAATTTTCTAGAGCGCGTGACCGGTTATATTTGAAAATTCAGCCAGGCAGCTAGTTTATATATATATATATATATATATATATATATATATATATATATATATATATATATATATATATATATATATATATATATATATATATATGTCACCGGGAGATAATAAGATCCGCAAGAAATTTATAAACCTTCGTAGGATTCTAAACGAGAGATGAATTGTATTATTTTACGCCCACATTTTCGCAAATTCATCAATTTACGACGTCTCGTGGTAAATTTATAAACTAACGGATATCCATTCGTAAGATTCTAAACGGTTCGACCAATCACAGAAGAGCTTTTAATTTTACGCTTCTTTAAAATACGGCAAATAACACACTGCTCTCTGATTGGTCGATGTTGACAGTCTATCATTTTAATGACATTTTCAATTTTTTGAATTTACTATTTTGGTCATGGCCACTATAAAACTTTAGTAGCTCTGTGGTAAATTTCACTTCGTCAACAAATGTTCTGGCATTTACCGGCATTCACCATTTTGACTGTCCGCAGCTTCTAGGTCGCTCATTATGGGTCTGGTTTAGTAACCTTAGCAAAATAATACTATTTTCACAATTCCAACATTAAAAGCTTTACAAAAACACATGAGCACACCGGTTTGTTTATGTTCTCTGGCGAACAATTGCCGTGTAGAGTAAGGAGATGGAACACGTGACTTATTCAACCAATCAGAGCGCACATGGCGTTTGGTTATTGCTTACTTATTATTTTACGCGTTAGTTCGGTCAGTTTATCAATTTGCGAAAATGTGAGCG
>JARQZK010000745.1:95000-125000 GCA_030704885.1 Cynegetis impunctata
TATATATATATATATATATATATATATATATATATTTATTTATATTTATTTATATATATATATATATATATATATAATCTCTTGAAAATTATTAGCAATAACAGGCTTGTTGAATCTTAAAAAACTCGATTTTATTAAAAAGTTGACGTTTCGCCACGACATTCGTGGCTTTATCAAAACTCTTGAAAAAATTGAAATTTCTTTGACATTTATTGATTTGAAAAAATTTGAATAGAAACAGACTACTGTTCCACTAAAAATTTTCGGCTGTGGCCGTTCTTTGTTATTTATTACGTGCTATTCAGTCCAATATTAACATTCAAATCTGTTATTATTAGATGGTAAGGGAAACCACAGAAACCTTTTTTTTTATATTCCTCTTCCATATATTCCTTATTTAAGTAATAAAATTTCACAAATTTTAAATCCACACGATATTAAAGTAGCCCACACCGCACAAAATCATATTAAACTAATATATTCTAAATTAAAATGTAAAACACCTCTTCTACAAAAATCTCATGTTGTTTATAGTATACCCTGTAATAATTGTAATAAATCATATATAGGACAAACTTTTCAAAAATTAGAAGAAAGATTAAAAGCACACAAATATACCAGAACACAAACCACAGCACTAATAAAACATAAAAACAATGAGAATCATACTTTCAACTGTAATACCATAAAAATTTTTGAAATAGAAAAAGATCAAAAACGCAGAGAAATTTAAAAATGTTACATATTCAAAAAAATTTAAATAAAGTCGTAAATGATAGAACAGATATCAAACATTTGAGGTCAATATACGCAGATTTAATTCTTTAATTTTTCTAAGAAACAACATAAATCAAAACAAAATAATTCAACAAACAACAAACTTTAACCATAACAACTCATCTTCTTAGATAAAATCTAAACATCTAGAATTTTCAATTTTTCTAAAGAGAAAGTATAGTTTAGAACATCTCCAAAATTACAAGTAATGTCTTTTTAAAGACAACAATCAAATATTTTAAACCTATTTTGTACATTACGTGGGTGAAGGTTTCTGTGGTTCCCTTCCCATCTAATATCAACAGACCTGTCTGTTGATATTGGACTAAATAGCACGTAATTAATAACTGAAGACGGCCACAGGCGCAATAAGAAATTTTTGAAAAAAAGATAAATAGTACCCTATTCTTTGACTCTTCAAAATCAAAATAATTTGAACCTATTTCGAACATTACGTGGGTAAAGGTTTCTGTGGTTTCCCTTACCATCTAATAATAACAGATTTGAATGTTAATATTGGACTGAATAGCACGTAATAAATAACAAAGAACGGCCACAGCCGAAAAATTGTAGTGAAACAGTAGTCTGTTTCTATTCAAATTTTTTCAAATCAATAAATGTCAAAGAAATTTCAATTTTTTCAAAAGTTTTGATAAAGCCACGAATGTCGTGGCGAAACGTCAACTTTTTAATAAAATCGAGTTTTTTAAGATTCAACAAGCCTGTTATTGCTAATAATTTTCAAGAGATTAGAAATAGTTCACAGGCAACAACAATTCGAATGAATAATTATATATATATATATATATATATATATATATATATATATATATATATATATATATATATATATATATATATATATATATATATATATATATATATATATATATATATATATATATATATATATATATATATATATATATATATATATATATATATATATATATATATATAAATATATAAATATATATATATATATATAAATATATATATATATATATATATATGCAGACGTATTTGGGTTGAATATTTGAAAAATTATTTTTGACTTTCAAGGCAATAAATACTTTCGAACTCAGAGAAAGGAGGTATAATTTAAGATGGTGGTTGCGTGAAACTGCTGAAAGAATGATCTCAATTATATTTTGCAAATATAAATTTGCTGAATAATTATAGCAATCAGAATTAGGCCTTTTTTCTCTAACCCACTGGAATTTGGATTCAAGTGACGGAAGATTGGCATCAAAGTTACAAATGATGAAAAAATACTTCAGGTTATTTCACCAAGAAGTACATCAGTAACCTCAGGAGCTTCATATCTATTAAGATATTGAAAACATAAGCCAAGATGGTTAAGGAAGCACAAAATTTTTTTATTGCACAATTAAAATTTTAATGTAATATTCTCGTTATTAATAAGATCTATTCTTTAAAAAACATCACAAGAATTATACATGTACATAAAAAATTATTCGAAAAAAAATTCGATGTAGTATTTCAGTGCTACAACACAATTCCGCGAGTGAAAATTGTAAAATGTCTAGAACACAATAGTATCCGAAATTGGACAATCGCACTTATTACGACAAACATGAAGCATAGTTGACATGAAATTCAATTTAACTGTATATTGCTTCGAATGAAATACGGCCAAAATTCGCCATATCGAATTATTTGCACTCTGATTAACCAACGTTCGGAAAATGTTGTGGTCATGTCCGTGCTGTATATTCACCACTAGGTCGTGTTATTTATGTACAAAGGGGTAAAAAATCATTCGGCTAGTCGTATATCATCATTCTATGAAGCTATTGATGCCACGCAAAATTGATATTGCAACCTTTTATTGAATCATTGTACGAGTGAATTCTTCTTTTTGTCATTTTCATAAGTGAACTTTTTCCATCCGCGAAATTGAGGTGTACAAGCTAGCGAACGTCATTCTATGCAGCATGAAATACTGTTTATTTTAAGCAAATAGCGATATTTCAAAAATAATAATAATAATAATAATATTTTTATTCCATTTAGACCATTTACATGATATTGGAAAAGTCAGTGGAGAAAAGACAATACATTGAAATAAATCACAGTATAAACAAACACAAAAGGGTATAAGAAACATCAAAAGCTACATTCCGCAAATTCATCAAGGCTATAAAATGAGTATTGCCACAGGAGATCCTTGAGAGATTTTTTAAACAAATTAAAATTTTGAACTTTTCACATAGAGAATGGTAGTTTATTATACAACTGTATGCCAGTGTAGGATGGACTCTTTTCAAAAAAAGTAGTACGATGAGGCGGTATTCTAAGAAGTCTGCCATGCCTTGTCTCATAGTTATGACTGTCAGCACTTTTAATGAATTCATTCAGATTATTTTTAACGAATAGGATATTTTTATAGATATAGATACAGGGAAGAGTTATAATTTTGTTTCTCTGGAAGTGGCCTCTACAGGAGGTTCGCTTATCAATCACAAAGATAAGACGTATTACTTTTTTTTGTAAAACAAACAATTTCGTTGAGAATTTAGAGTTTCCCCATATTATAACATTATAGGACAAATGAGAGTATGTCATCGCATAATAGATGTTTATTACTTGTTGCTGGGAAAATATATCCTTTAGTTGCAAGATTGCATAGTAGCTGCTACATATCTTCTTAGATAAATGCTCAGCACAAGCCTGAAAAGAAAGTGATGAGTCAATGAAAGTTCCAAGGAACTTTGCCGACTCGGAAGTCGTCATAATAATTCTTTCAGTATATATTTCAAAAGACGTGTTGGATCCATTAGTGATATTGAACTTCATTAAAACCGTTTTCTCATTATTTAAAATTAGGTGATTGTTTGAACACCATTCGGTAAAACTATTATATAATAAAATTAGGTTAACTGCCAGTTCTTCAGGAGAATTGCCACAAGTTGCGAAGGAGACATCGTCCGCATATATGACCGTACATTTCGTTTTCATATATTCAGGTAGGTCATTCATAAACATTATGAATATAAGTGGACCCAATACAGAACCCTGTGGGACACCTAGGTTAACAATTGCCTCATTTGAGTGGGTTTGATTTATTTATATATATATATAGTTATAGATACACATATATATATATATATATATATATATATATATATATATATATATATATATATATATATATATATATATATATATATATATATATATATATATATATATATATATATATATATATAGTTATATTGGCCAAATAATTCAATTTTACTATTATTTATATCTTATTCAATATTGTTAAATTTGTAAAGAATTTCGTATTATTTCGATTTATGATTTTTTGCAATTGTAAAATTTTAGTGACAGCCTAATTATAATTCAATTTCACTATTATTTATCTTGAAAAACACTCTCATTCGATATTGTTAAATATGTATTGTTTTTGAAGTGAGGCATTTTTTCACATGCTTTCATGTTTTGGCCGCAAAAGGAGAAATTCATAAAACACATTATTCCTCAATTAGCTATTTTTTGAATATTCTATTTTATTTTATACTAACTATATTTCATGGAAGTTATTTCAATGAATTTAATACAGACACAAACAAGGAATGAAACAAAAGCAATTTTCAGGTTTTCCTCATTTCTTGTTCCATCATATTTCAGTTATTTTTTAAATAATGTATAGTCAAACCAGGTGTATACCCCCTTACCAGAAATAATACCAAATATAACAGCCTCACTTTCTTTGGAAAATCACGTTAATAACTTGTAACGTGAATTTCCCTAATGAAACAATAAAAATGAATTTTGGATATTTTACAAGAAATAAATGCTCCGACTAGTTCAAATGTTTGGGAAATTCGGTTACACAATGAAACGAAGTAACTTTACTAAAATCTCTATTAAAGTTATTGGTAAAATTTGTTTCAAAGATTACAAAACGAAATATAATTAAATTGAATAAAGTTAATGAATAAAGTTAATTTTTGAGCTCTTGTCAGTATACTGATCTGTTTTTCAACGGTCTTCAATCCAGACTCCTAAGGTTTTGAGAAACTTTTAACAGCTTCTAGGATTTTATGTTGGTTCAGTCTAGTTCCTGGGGTTTTATAAAGTTCCTGGAGTTTTTGAAAGTTCCTGGAGTTCTTGAAAGTTCCTGGGGTTTCTATTGGTTCTTCCTAGATCCTGGAGTTTTTGAGATTCGGACTCCTGACGTTTTTGGAAACTCCTGAGGTTTTGAGAATTCCTGGGGTATTTAGAAACTCCTGAGGTTTTTCAAGTTCCTGGGGTTTTGCTAAAATTCACATTATTGAATTTCAGTTCAATTAACTTTCAATAATCTTGTTTGCTGCGTAGATTCCTATCCTTTTCAATCTTATCTACAAACGACTAGAATTTGGTTTAGCCAGTGGACAGTATTTCATAACGTTACAAGCTCAAATCACTTTTATCTAAGCACAACATCAACATTGCTTGCAATACCAAAAATAACTTAGGAAATCATATAAAAAAATAATAAATCACAAGTTCATAGGAGTTAATAAAATTAATTGTGGTGATTGTGATAAGTTTTACATTGATAGAACTTTCAGAAGTTTCCAAACCAGAATTTCAGAACACAAACGTAGCTTTGTTAATAAAAAGTCGGATTCACATTATGCAAACCATTTAATCAAAAAAATCACACATTCAATTTTGACCTTAACCCTTTCCGGCCCAAATTATTTTTTTGTGAAAAAATATTATGTATGGTTTGATAATGGTTTATTAGATATACTCGAAGAAAATGAAACAAAATTCAAGATAAAAAAACACAAGGATTATCCTGCAGGATGTGGTCACTCCACATAACCAGTAGGAACATATAACCAAACAATATAACCTATTTTGCGTAATATAATATGAAACAGTTTTTCTCATGTATCAAAAACAATTCTACTTTGCACGCTGAGCATTTCTTGAAAATCATAGAACTCATCTGCATGAAGATTTTCTAAATGTTCAGTTATTGGTTTCTCAACCCTCCCGGATTGCCCGGATGACTCCGGTAATAATGGTCAACCTCCCGACTTCCCGGGGTGACTAATTTCCCAAGTTTTTTTAAAATTATACGCAACCGCGCTCTACTAATCAAACTTCGATTTTTAAAGATTATGATTTTGTTGTAAAAAACTGTCAAATATTAGAAGCAGAGTATATCTAAATTGAAAATAAATAAATGAGTGACATTTTTTTCAACCCCCTACCAACTAAACTCCTTAAAAAAATCTCCCGAAAATTGGCAACCCTATTCAGTAGGTAGGTACTCCAAACTTGCTTCGTCAGAACTAAAATAAGATAACACGATTACGTAAGTGCCCAGTGGTCACTTCAGGAGACCCCAACAAAATTAGAAATTTCGAAAGAAAGGAAACATTTATGTTCAATATATTCATGAAAATGCATAAGTAAGATATAAGTGAATAACTTTGGAAGCATTTTTCCACCATTCATAAATAAAAATAACAAAATCGCACAGTTTCAGCAGATCCTCTAAGTAGTGTCCAACTATAGTAAACAATAATGCACGTTATACGCGTTTCGACTTATTTCGGTCTGTCTTCGATGAACACGTCAAATTTTGCTATGTTAGACAACTCACAAAACACACTGGTATACTGAAATAGCCAACGAGCAGTTTTACTCATGACTAACAAACTGTGGTCTTCCTAGCTAACCAGTTGCCCTGAAAGGGTTAAAATATTAAGTGCAGAAAGAAAGTGAACTTATTCATTACAGATAAATAAATACAAACATTCAGGTCTCCTATTGAATAGAAAAATTGATCATACTACAAGCCCCCTTCCGAATTTTTTCGAACTACCTGAATTCTATTTATTTATTGTACCTATTCGATATAACGGATTATTTTTTGACGTTTCTTAAAACCAATGAAATGCTTCTTTATTTGTCAAAAGAGTAAGTTTTAACCAATGATGTCATTATTATAGTGGGAATAAATCTTTTTTGATTATTCTCGGGAATAATCACTGTAGCTTTTATTTGCTTAGCAAGTGTCAGATAGTTGTCAAAATAATTACCTAATTGTGTCAACGAGATATATAAAATGGATGAAAATCATCGGTTTAGTACCTTTTCTGATGCAGAAATAACAAAAAATATTTTTGAAATTACTTCGAAAAACAATCTTATAAGTAATCAGTCTATATGGAGACAATTTAAGACCTTCACCAAAGAAAGAAATTATATTCTGGATCAATCTACTACAACAGCTACTCTGGCATTGATTTTGAAAGATTGGGCTTATAACATGAAAAGAAAGGACGGAAATGATTATAAAGAAGCAGTAATAAAGACACTGTGGAATAAAACGGCAAAATTAGTTCAAGAACTTTACTTTAATAAGTATAACAGGTCATTTGATCCTTTCAATGATATAGAATTTAAAAATGCTCGAGATGCAAGAGATGCAAAAAGAAAAATTTTACAAAAACATCCTGAAAAGCACAAACAAAGTTCGGTGGCACTTTCTAATACAGAAATGTTGAATCAAAAAATAATCTAGTCAAATATAACTCGCGAGTTCGATAAATTATAGAAAATAATTTGACAGATAATTTGACAGAACTTGTTGCCATTTGGAAATAGCCACTCGAGCCCTACGGGCTCTCGTGACAAGTTTTGAAAAAATCTGTCAAATTATTTTCAATTTATTCTCACTCTCTTGTTATATTATTACTGAGAAATGTATTTAGTTTTCATTTAGCATCTGGAGAAGGTGAAGTTTCACCGAAACGTGCGTCATGCGTATATTATTTAATTAATGTGTGAATTGTTCCTATAAATCATTGTTTTTAAAACCTGCCAAGTAATTAATTTATAATTTGAAAAAAATTTTCATCTAATCATTGAATAAGATTGAAAAATTGGCATTTATCAACAAAATAAACAAGCACAACTTGAAATCTTGCTGTGCACAAGCGAAATTGTACTATACTGTTGAAGCATTTTGTTCAATTTCACTATTGATTATTCATTTCGACGTTTCGAAAATATTCGAATGTTGATTCGACAACGGAAACAACGTAAAAAACAATAGAAGTAAATAATGTCAACAGGGTATTTGTTTTGATAAATGGAAAATTTCAATTTGGCATAACTATATATATATTCACTATGGGATTTGGCTTTGAAAGACACGAATTATTTTATTTCAAAGGGATAAAATTGATGATGGTTTGGAAAAACATGCGCCTAACAGATCCATTAGCGAACTGGGAGAAAATTATGGTTTTATTTCAACAATGCAAACCAGTGGAATCAATCACTTTATTAATGAACTTTCAAAACAAATAATTCGTATGCGGAATTTCAAACCGCCTTTATTAGACCTTTTTCACTCTCATATTATAATATAATTGTAATTAATTTCATTTATAGAAATGAATATTTGTATATATATATATATATATATATATATATATACCTATATGCATGTATTTAATAACTGAGATTGAATTCTCGCACATCACTTGGTGAAACATCATAAAGAATAAAGTATAAACTTTAAAATAAAACACACGGCTTATGTTTCACTATATAAAAATATTTAGATACTGTATTAAGCAGTAAAGAATAGTCGACATGTTTCGAGTTATGAACTCATTATCAAGACTGAGTACAGGAGAGTATTACATCTTATTTTATAAATCAGACAAAAGCTAAGGTGATACCTGAAAATCAATTTGTTTGTTTTATACGTTCGGAGAAGCTAGTGGTATTTTTATTTTGTAAAATTGACTTTTCATGTTCTTTAACACAAATGTTTATATTCCTTCCTGTTCGTCCAATACAGAAAGCAGGACATTCGTCGCAAAATATTTTGTAAACACCACTGTTTTCTCCAACAATAACTTCAAGTTTCTTTTATTTCTACAAATTGTTTGAAAGTTATTTTTCGATAGTCTGTTACAAATTTTGCTACAACTCGAAACATTTCGACTATTATTTACTGCTAAATACAGTATCTAAATAAATAGATATATAAATATATATATATATATATATATATATATATAAGAGAGGGGAAGTCTTTGCTGACCAGTTAGGATAAAGCTAAGAAAAAACTCGTTGGGTACGCAGCATGCAGGAAGTATACTCTTATAACACTTTTTCCAATATTTCGACAATGTTTATTGTCATCATCAGGGAATGCTACAAAATTATTACAAAGTGAAACCAGGACAATTTGTGGAAAAAAGAACAAATAACTTACAGTGTCCATGAGATTGTATGCATAGATCTTAAATTAAAATTAATCTTGACGTTCATAAAAAAGTGCACACATTCAGAACAAAGTCAGTGAGAGTAAAATTAACATTGCCATTGTCACAAAATTAGAACCATTAAAGGCAGAAACAAAACAGTCACAAATTAAAATTCAAAATATTGTAAAATTATTATTAACCACTCCATCATACCGGTAATCACATCGTCGGTATGGGAAGTGAAATGAAATTAAAAAAATATAACCAAAAAGTGAGGCTAAAGCGAGAACATAGAATAGGTGAAAACACGCCAAGGACCGAGAACTCTTACTCTTAGAGCAACAGAGCACAGAAAAGACGTCACATCGCCAGCATGTCATCTGCTACCAAAAGGAAAGACTCCGAATGTTGAAATTATTAAATTAAACAACTGAAAGATAAATGAAACTTATTATGGCGAAAAACGCTAATTAAAACTCCAAAATTCAATCAATCAATAGAGAAGGAGTATGAAAATCTTTCGTTATGAGGATATTGATCCAAGTGCAATAAGAATGAATATATTTCACTTAGATGTTTAATATCAGTCTTTTTGTTCACACACGAGGATGACTGAGAAATGAAAGCCATTTCCAAAAAAAAGTCTCTTATATTTGTTGGACTCTTTAGCTAAGATTTTAGCAGCATCAAAATTGATATTATGACCTTCTTTATGTACATGATCACTAAGTGCACATCTTTCAGGGTGTAATCTACAGTCAGACTTATGTGAACAAATCCTGTCTTTCAATAACCTGTTAGTTTGACCAATATATTCACTCGAGCAATCAGAGCAAGGAATACAGTACACTACATGTGATTGATGTAATAAAGGAGTTTTGTCCTTCAGTTTAGTAAACAGAGAATTTATAGTCAAGACAGTTTTATTAGCGATTTTAATGTTATTAAAAGGTTTAAAAACTCTACAAAGTTTCGGAGTGACACCCAAAATAAACGGTAGAGACGCATAAAAATTATTAGTCACCAAGTGCTCTGAACCAGCATCATCCGCAACATCCAAATTTGCACTAACATTATTCATATTAATTGTGTTAGGTTCCACTGTGGAGCTAAAAAGAATTTTCTTGAGGAGAACATGAGGATATGAATTATTCCGAAATAGGTTGTACAAAATGCCCAAGTTTTTTCTGTGGAATACACCGTCAGAGATACTGAGAACACGTTGTTTCATTTGTTTGACCAAGTTCACCTTCATGGATTCCTTGTGGTACGACAAGTAATTCATATGTCTACCCGAACTCATGGGTTTTCTGTACCAATCGATGATAATACTGTTATCCTGTGAGCGAATGAACTTCATGTCCAGAAAGGGAACACTACGTTCATCATCTTCACATTCCAACGTGAACTGAATGTGTGGGTCAAAACTATTAAAAATCTCAACTAACTCCGCGGTACAATCCGCAGGTAACGAGAGAATGATGTCATCAACATACTTCTTGACAAAAAATAAATTAAAGGGAAGAACATTAATAACTGTGTCCAGGATGTCATCCATTAAATAACAAGAAAGAATAGGACTAATTTTAGCTCTCATTGGAGTACCAAAGGTCTGTTTGTAAATTTTATTATTGAACGAAAAAACTGTGTTATTGAAAAGAAAAGTAATTAACTCAAAAAAGGATTGTTTGTGGATGTCACAGATGGAACTGATGCAGCGCCACCTCTCATCTATAGCTCTAATACAAGCATCCAAGTAGACATTACTGAAAAGCGATACCACGTCTAAACTGGCGGGAACATAATTATCAGGGAGTTGCATCCTATTGAACCTCGTTGAAACGTCAAAAGAATCTTTTATATAATAGTCATTATCAAAATCGTAAGCTCTGGTTAAAATATCTGTTAGAAAGCCAGACAAGAATTCCGTCGGAGCGCCCATCGATGCTACTATAGGACGCATGGACAAGACTGGTTTATGTATTTTTGGGAGAGAATAAAATTTAGGAATCACCCCATTATAGGTGGTTAGTCTTTTTTTTGTGATGTTGTCAATTTGACCTGAGGAGAACAAAGATTTTACTAAAAGATTACATTTAGATTGTATCTGTTGTGAGGGATCCTTAGATAAAAGAATATAAGAATCATTGTTCTCGATCAAGTCATTTGTGAGTGAAATGTATTGGTCTTTGTCCATGATCACCGTGACATTACCCTTGTCCGACTTTGTAACTATTAATTGTGGATGTTGTATTAAGAATTTTTTTGACTTATCAAATAACCGTTGAAATTGTGAAGAGGAATTATGAGAGTCATTAACAAAATTAGTGATAACATTAGTGGATCTAGCAATTGTCAATTTTCGGACATGTTCATCTGGAATGGATGAGGTGATGTAATCAACATCTGCCAAGATAGATTTTATCGAGAAATCTTTGTCTCTTAAACGAGGTTCTATGCTGAACTTACGTCCTAATGCCAAAAATTGTAACACATCAGGAGGAATTACAGTACTCGAAATATTTTTTGACCATTCAGGTTTGACAATTAAACTATTTTTGGATTGTAAAAGTGAAAGATTATTTAATTTAGTAATATTAGATGATTTTATTTTATGGAAAAGTGTAAGATATTTTGACTGCTGTCTCGCAGAGAATTCAACAAAAAGCAACTCGTTCGTTAATGGAATTATCTCAGTCCTTAGCACGATCAACCTATTTTCAAGAATTTTTATCAATTTATGATTCATATCAATTTCTAAATTTAAATCATTACGAATCTCACCAAACCATTTGACACATTCAACTCAGAACATCAATAGACTTTTGCAGAGTCAAGATATCAGTTTCTGTGATATATCACGAAGATTCTGTCTAAGGTTAGGAACTAAGCTTTTAAATTTAGAAATTGATATGAATCATAAATTGATAAAAATTCTTGAAAATAGGTTGATCGTGCTAAGGACTGAGATAATTCCATTAACGAACGAGTTGCTTTTTGTTGAATTCTCTGCGAGACAGCAGTCAAAATATCTTACTCTTTTCCATAAAATAAAATCATCTAATATTACTAAATTAAATAATCTTTCACTTTTACAATCCAAAAATAGTTTAATTGTCAAACCTGAATGGTCAAAAAATATTTCGAGTACTGTAATTCCTTCTGATGTGTTACAATTTTTGGCATTAGGACCTAAGTTCAGCATAGAACCTCGTTTAAGAGACAAAGATTTCTCGATAAAATCTATCTTGGCAGATGTTGATTACATCACCTCATCCATTCCAGATGAACATGTCCGAAAATTGACAATTGCTAGATCCACTAATGTTATCACTAATTTTGTTAATGACTCTCATAATTCCTCTTCACAATTTCAACGTTTATTTGATAAGTCAAAAAAATTCTTAATACAACATCCACAATTAATAGTTACAAAGTCGGACAAGGGTAATGTCACGGTGATCATGGACAAAGACCAATACATTTCACTCACAAATGACTTGATCGAGAACAATGATTCTTATATTCTTTTATCTAAGGATCCCTCACAACAGATACAATCTAAATGTAATCTTTTAGTAAAATCTTTGTTCTCCTCAGGTCAAATTGACAACATCACAAAAAAAAGACTAACCACCTATAATGGGGTGATTCCTAAATTTTATTCTCTCCCAAAAATACATAAACCAGTCTTGTCCATGCGTCCTATAGTAGCATCGATGGGCGCTCCGACGGAATTCTTGTCTGGCTTTCTAACAGATATTTTAACCAGAGCTTACGATTTTGATAATGACTATTATATAAAAGATTCTTTTGACGTTTCAACGAGGTTCAATAGGATGCAACTCCCTGATAATTATGTTCTCGCCAGTTTAGACGTGGTATCGCTTTTCAGTAATGTCTACTTGGATGCTTGTATTAGAGCTATAGATAAGAGGTGGCGCTGCATCAGTTCCATCTGTGACATCCACAAACAATCCTTTTTTGAGTTAATTACTTTTCTTTTCAATAACACAGTTTTTTCGTTCAATAATAAAATTCACAAACAGACCTTTGGTACTCCAATGGGAGCTAAAATTAGTCCTATTCTCTCTTGTTATGTAATGGATGACATCCTGGACACAGTTATTAATGTTCTTCCCTTTAATTTATTTTTTGTCAAGAAGTATGTTGATGACATCATTCTCTCGTTACCTGCGGATTGTACCGCGGAGTTAGTTGAGATTTTTAATAGTTTTGACCCACACATTCAGTTCACGTTGGAATGTGAAGATGATGAACGTAGTGTTCCCTTTCTGGACATGAAGTTCATTCGCTCACAGGATAACAGTATTATCATCGATTGGTACAGAAAACCCATGAGTTCGGGTAGATATATGAATTACTTGTCGTACCACAAGGAATCCATGAAGGTGAACTTGGTCAAACAAATGAAACAACGTGTTCTCAGTATCT
Source organism: Cynegetis impunctata (assembly GCA_030704885.1). Taxonomy (NCBI): domain Eukaryota; kingdom Metazoa; phylum Arthropoda; class Insecta; order Coleoptera; family Coccinellidae; genus Cynegetis; species Cynegetis impunctata. The sequence goes on from JARQZK010000745.1 coordinate 108,494, forward strand.
CTGACGGTGTATTCCACAGAAAAAACTTGGGCATTTTGTACAACCTATTTCGGAATAATTCATATCCTCATGTTCTCCTCAAGAAAATTCTTTTTAGCTCCACAGTGGAACCTAACACAATTAATATGAATAATGTTAGTGCAAATTTGGATGTTGCGGATGATGCTGGTTCAGAGCACTTGGTGACTAATAATTTTTATGCGTCTCTACCGTTTATTTTGGGTGTCACTCCGAAACTTTGTAGAGTTTTTAAACCTTTTAATAACATTAAAATCGCTAATAAAACTGTCTTGACTATAAATTCTCTGTTTACTAAACTGAAGGACAAAACTCCTTTATTACATCAATCACATGTAGTGTACTGTATTCCTTGCTCTGATTGCTCGAGTGAATATATTGGTCAAACTAACAGGTTATTGAAAGACAGGATTTGTTCACATAAGTCTGACTGTAGATTACACCCTGAAAGATGTGCACTTAGTGATCATGTACATAAAGAAGGTCATAATATCAATTTTGATGCTGCTAAAATCTTAGCTAAAGAGTCCAACAAATATAAGAGACTTTTTTTAGAAATGGCTTTCATTTCTCAGTCATCCTCGTGTGTGAACAAAAAGACTGATATTAAACATCTAAGTGAAATATATTCATTCTTATTGCACTTGGATCAATATCCTCATAACGAAAGATTTTCATACTCCTTCTCTATTGATTGATTGAATTTTGGAGTTTTAATTAGCGTTTTTAGCCATAATAAGTTTCATGTATCTTTCAGTTGTTTAATTTAATAATTTCAACATTCGGAGTCTTTCCTTTTGGTAGGAGATGACATGCTGGCGATGTGACGTCTTTTCTGTGCTCTGTTGCTCTAAGAGTAAGAGTTCTCGGTCCTTGGCGTGTTTTCACCTATTCTATGTTCTCGCTTTAGCCTCACTTTTTGGTTATATTTTTTTAATTTCATTTCACTTCCCATACCGACGATGTGATTACCGGTATGATGGAGTGGTTAATAATAATTTTACAATATTTTGAATTTTAATTTGTGACTGTTTTGTTTCTGCCTTTAATGGTTCTAATTTTGTGACAATGGCAATGTTAATTTTACTCTCACTGACTTTGTTCTGAATGTGTGCACTTTTTTATGAACGTCAAGATTAATTTTAATTTAAGATCTATGCATACAATCTCATGGACACTGTAAGTTATTTGTTCTTTTTTCCACAAATTGTCCTGGTTTCACTTTGTAATAATTTTGTAGCATTCCCTGATGATGACAATAAACATTGTCGAAATATTGGAAAAAGTGTTATAAGAGTATACTTCCTGCATGCTGCGTACCCAACGAGTTTTTTCTTAGCTTTATATATATATATATATATATATATATATATATATATATATATATATATATATAGTTTGTCTGCAGTTCGCACCATATGTAAAACTTTTTTATTTATGATTTTACGAAGATGAGTTATACTTTATAAAAAGTTCTGCATTGACTAAATGCAACCATCAGATATTAATTTTTTATGTACTAACCAGGATTTCAAAAAATTTGAATTTGGCTCATCTCATTTTTGACAATATCGAGAACCTCTCTATTGCATTATCTTGATGATGCATTAAAAATAATAGATACATAAAAAAAATTATGATAAATAAATTTTCTACATAAAAGTTTTTGGTATTGTGGAAAATAAAGGATTTTCACTACTCTTGATCCAAATTTATATTTCCAAGAGACCTCTTATATGAATGAAAAAATATCTTATGTTTACATTTTAGATTTGAGACCATGCAGAACATTTTATAAAGAATAAATTTTTCTAATATATTTATATATATATATATATATATATATATATATATATATATATATATATATATATATATATATATATATATAATTATATACCAAGACATTAAAAATCAATTTACAAATAATTAAAGAAATTGGCATCTAGTGAAAATATTTATTTTCAATTTCTATATAATATATTCCTGATATATTAAACATACTTGCAAATATTGCTAATTATATCTTTACATTTACATCTTCATTATACTTTAATCAATTTAACTCCATGTCTAATAAAAACACGGGATGCAAATTTCCACATTTCAGGATTCAACGAGGGTGTATTTGCGGTTCAACGTGACTTTTTCAAATATTTTTATAACGCTTGTCAGATACAGGACTCGCACGAAATTTCTGTTTAGGATTGACAGGAGCACATTGAAGTGATGAGGGCTTTTGGGAGTAAATTATAAAGGTCAATATTTCACCGAATATAAATTTCGAGGAAACAAAAGATGAAACCGTAAAATAGAACGTGTCATTCGCATATAAAACAGAAGAGTTGAGAGCGTAACATATCCCGTCAAGCCACTGTTGTTGCGTTGACTACAATGGAGGTACGAGCGATAGATACTGGATACGATTAAGTTTTCAATTTCATAGTAAAATATGGAGTGTATTTGAATAAACAAGAGTTCACAATTCAGGGCAGTTTCCAGGAACGAATAAAGTTGTGGAAAGTTATTCCTAATTGAGAGAAATGATGCCGAAACAGTCACTATATTTATGTGAGAATTATCAGTTATAATATCACAAGAGCATCGAAAATAATCGATAATACTTCCGAGTCACGAGACGTTTTTTGAGAAACATCACGAGAGCGAAACTCGAGTGATGTTTCAAGGAAATATGTCGAATGATGAGGTCAGTATAACGATTATTTTCGTTTGCTCGAGTTGATATTCGTTACGATTATATAACGAATAAACAACATCGCCAGAACTACAACCAAAGCATTGCATACTGAAAAATTGAACGAAACTTCACTTAACTTGGTTATGAATTTTTTTTGACAAACGTTAAAAAGTCATCAATATGAAAACATTCACATTTTGACACGAGGCGGAACACCAAAATGATTATATCACGTCGTAAAGGGTATATTGATCTATCAATACGCACTATACTATGCAAAATTCATGGATTCTATTGGCTTATTCACACACGAGTTATACAATCAGTTATAATATCACGAGAGCATCGAAAATTATCGATTATACTTCCGAGTCACGAGACGTATTTTGCGAAACATCCACGATAGCGCAGCTCGAGTGGTGTTTTAAGAAAATACGTCGAGTGACGAGGTCAGTATAATGAATATTTTCGATTGCTCGAGTGGTATGCGTTACGATTATATAACGAATAAAAAAATATTAATTGTTTTTGATAAACGTCAAAACATCGTCAATATGAAAACATTCACATTTTGACACGAGGCGAAACACCAAAACGATTATATCACGTCGTCGAGGGTATATTCACTTATCAATACGCAGTAGTTATGCAAAATTCACGGATTCTATTGGCTTATTCATACATGAGTTATATAATCAGTTATAATATCACAAGAGCATCGAAAATAATCGATAATACTTCCGAGTCACGAGACGTATTTTGCGAAACATCACGAGAGCGCAGCTCGAGTGATGTTTCAAGGAAATAAGTCGAATGACGAGGTCAGTATAACGATTTTTTTCGTTTGCTCGAGTTGATATTCGTTACGATTATATAACGAATAAAAAACATCGCCAGAACTACAACCAAAGCATTGCATACTGCAAAATTGAACGAAACTTCACCTAACTTGGTTAAGAATTTTTTTTGACAAACGTTAAAAAATCGTCAATATTGAAACATTAACATTTTGACACGAGGCGGAACGCCAAAATGACTATATCACGTCGTAAAGGGTATATTCATCTATCAATACGCACTATACTATGCAAAATTCACGGATTCTATTGGCTTATTCACACACGAGTTATACAATCAGTTATAATATCACAAGAGCATCGAAAATAATTGATTATACTTCCGAGTCACGAGACGTATTTTGCGAAACATCCACGACAGCGCAGCTCGAGTGGTGTTTCAAGAAAATACGTCGAGTGACGAGGTCAGTATAATGATTATTTTCGATTGCTCGAGTGGTATTCGTTACGATTATATAACGAATAAAAAATATTAATTTTTTTGACAAACGTCAAAACATCGTCAATATGGAAACATTCACATTTTGACACGAGGCGAAACACCATAACGATTATATCACGTCGTCAAGGTTATATTCACTTATCAATACGCAGTAGTTATGCAAAATTCACGGATTCTATTGGCTTATTCATACATGAGTTATATAATCAGTTATAATATCACAAGAGCATCGAAAATAATCGATAATACTTCCGAGTCACGAGACGTATTTTGCGAAACATGTTTCAAGGAAATATGACGAATGACAAGCACAGTATAACGATTATTTACGTATGCTGGAGTTGATATTCGTTACGATTATATAACGAATAAAAAACATCGCCAGAACTACAACCAAAGCATTGCATACTGAAAAATTGAACAAAACTTCACCTAATTTGCTTATTAACTTCTTTTGACAAACGTTAAAAAATTGTCAATATGAAAACATTCACATTTTGACATGAGGCGGAACACCAAAACGATTATATCACGTCGTAAAGGGTATATTCATCTATAAATACGCACTATACTATGCAAAATTCACGGATTCTATTAGCTTATTCACAAACGAGTTATATAATCAATTCTAATATCACAAGAGCATCGAAAATAATTGATTATACTTCCGAGTCACGAGACGTATTTTGCGAAACATCCACGACAGCGCAGCTCGAGTGGTGTTTTAAGAAAATACGTCGCGTGACGAGGTCAGTATAACGATTGTTTTCGATTTTCGAGCAATACGCAGTAGTTATGCAAAATTCATGGATTCTATTGGCTTATTCATACATGAGTTATATAATCATAAATATCCGAAATTGGACCATTCAAGTAAAGATTAAAAACACACTTTCCTCCGAATTCCCTCCAAGACTTCCCCAAGGCTATCACCATACTTGTTCAACATTTACTGCTCAGCCATAAATAGGACAAAAGACAACTCAGAATGAGGGCAGATATATTCGTATGCGTATATATTGAGTTTTGCTGACGATACTATTTTAATGGTATATGGTGAAACCATATCAGATGCAATGAAAAGACTCGACAGGATCATGAAAAGAATTACCCAAATAATGAACAAGTGAATAAAATCAAATCCCAGAAATCGAATTTGTACTATTCTACCACAGGAGCAATCACAATTCGAATTTCATTTACCCTGGATAATACCATTTTAAAACCAGTAACAAACTGAAGATACCTTGGCATAATAGATAGTAAGCTCAAGTTCAATATGCAAAACAGAATAATAATAATAATAATGAATACCATCACTAGAGCTAGCCACTTAAGATCACTTACATATAAAGACCAAGGTATATAAATAAACAAAGCATTCAACTCGTACAAACTAATCTACTGGCCCCTTATTGAATATGGACACCATATTCTGGGCCAATTCAACAAAACCACACTTCCTAACAACCCTCTTCACAAATCCTCCAATCAATACCTATATGAAAAATCCCACATAAAGCCAATAACTGACAGAATAAATAGATTGAACACAAAATTCATTCAGCAACAATATAAACAAAATACTATAGATCCACTTATACATACGATAAGATGTCCCCTTCAAGGACAAAAATGAAAGATACGAGAGTCACTACTGTTTGAGTACTTGCTCAACCAGCTCTAAATACATACTTTAATCACTTTCTCTTATATTTAAATGTATTTTTATACTCACGGGCTTAATTATTTATTATATGATGTTAAATTTAATTCTTTACATGGGCAGGAATACTTAGGTCGTTAGAACTTTGATACAGAGTTTCAATAAAGTTCATTACTAGTTTTTACTATCCAAAATTGGTGTTTTCGCTTTGCGAATTGAAGTTTCATATTGCACGTTACACTCTAGACTTTAAGGACTAGGCGGATGAACGTAAGCCTAACAGGCCATAAGTAAGCTATATTTATGTAAGTGTAATGATATGTGTTTCGGAAAACGGTCCTGTCAACGCGTGAAGTAAATTTAATTTCAACCAAAAACCTTGGATGTAGTATTCTTCTGTGAACTACAGATATATTTTCAAAAAAAATCTTGTGTAAGATTCACCTAATAAGATGAGTTATAGTATTCATTCGGGACTAAATGATTCGAAACAAAAATTTCAATATATCGGTGGTTCCTCCATGTTAAGTAAAACAGTTCCCACTAACTGATGGGCAGCAAAAATACAGATTAGTATAATCAAGGATAATGTCGAGTAAATAAGACGTCAAATTCGGATAGGTTACTGTTTGCTCTGAGCTGTATTTGATCCTAATTTATGTCTAATTAGACGGATGTCCACAAGATATGCTGCTCAAGTTGACTTGGAATCAAATAGTTTTGATTGGAATCATTAGGGACGTCGGAGGTATGAGAGATATCCTAGATTCGGATAACAACCAAACGGAGAAGGGCCAGCAACTCTGCTATTATTGTCTGTCATCGCAAATTATTGACTGTGACAATTTGGATGCCAAATTGCTGTTGTCTGTTTCGATCATGTTCTGTTCTGAAATTGATGGAAAATTCAATACATACACAGTTCATGCTTAACGTCGAAGGTTCGTCTGTTGACATTTACAACTATGCGTCATAATTGATCTGGCAAGATCTTAGGGGGGATGTTATTCCCGGATAAGTTCTCCCGATGCCGCATTGCCGCGAATTGAATTAACTCATATAAGTGGCTGTTTTAATTAGAAATTAAAAATAAAACCTGCCAAGTACGAGTCGGAGTCGCGCACCAAGGGTTTCGTACAAAATAGTTATTCATGTACCAAGTGCGTTATATACAGTGCCCGATGGGCGTTAGGATCTAGTAACGCACGTGGTGCATACAAGATTTTATTTTTCACGAAAAAATTATCGTATTTATGAATGTCATTGCTGCTTTCTTTGTGTAGTCTCATGGAAATAATGGAAATGAAAATGATTTTACCCAAGAATATCATAGAAAATGCAGCCAAAGCTGCGAATAATTCATTGCCGGAGAAATCCAGGGTTGTATACGACGAGGATTATGAACTATTTAATCAATGGAAATTGCTTTAGTTCTCCTCGTACAATGAGCGGGCGTTATGGTCCATAATGCCTGCTCATAACGCACTAGGGCAAAATGAGTGTATTTGTAGCAATCGTATTCGAGGTAAAATCAACAAATAATATACAATTGAAAAATACATTTTTTTATACTGATATTTAAAATAAAAACACTTGGCTTTAAGTTTCACAAATATATTGAATAAAAATTAACAATTACATTAGTCAACTAGTTTCGGGTTATGGGCCCATTATCAAGACTGAACAGAAAAATACTTAACAAGCTCATTTATAATATTGATTGTAGTAAAGGGGAAATTTGGTATTCAACTTGTTCATTCACGATGGGGTAATTCCTCTTAATGGCACTACTAATTTCTAAAATTTCCAACAGGTCAAGACGTTTGCCCCTTTTTTACCTGGGTGGAGGCATATCGTTTTCTCGAAGTCGATGAAATGGTTAAATTTTATACAAAACCAGTGGTGTTTTTGTTAAACAAAATTGACTTTTTATGTTCTTCTACGCGAGTGTTGATTTTTCTGCCTGTTTGTCCGATATAAAAGGATGGGCATTCATTACAAAAGATTTTGTAAACACCACTGTTTTCTCCAATATTGTTCCTATCCTTGTTATTGACTAAGAGTGACTTTAAATTACGTTTATTTGTACATATGCTTTTAATACCGTTTTGTGATAATCTGTTGATGATTTTATTACTAATTCCTGGAATATAGTTTATTAAATGATATTTTTGTTCGCTTTTTATGACTGGTGAGGGATAAATTGAATTTAGAATATTCTTATGTCGTTTTTTCTTTATCATTTTATCAATCAAGATGTCTTTATAGCCGTTATTTATTACTAATAATTTTAAAATATTAACTTCTTTAGTGAAATTTTCTTCAGAAAGAGGAATGGCAAAAAGTATATGTATGAATGAGTGAAATGCACTTAATTTAATTTTAATTGGTTGACTGCTATCATTGTGTATTAGCGTATCTGTAAAAGTAGGTTTTCTGTAGATATTAAATGTAAGAGCATGTTCTTTTCTAGTTATTTGAATATCTAAAAAGTTAAGGGGATGTTGTTCATTTTCTATTTCTTTTTTGAATTGAATTGAAGGGTGAAAAGAGTTAATGTATTTGAGAAAATTATCTAACTGTCTATCCGTCCCACACCATATACAAAAAATGTCATCAACATAACGCCGCCATAAGAAAACATTACTAATCAGGCTGTTTGTAGATTCAAAGATTTTATTCTCTAAGTCAGACATAAAGATTCCACTGAGAAGAGGTGATAACGGTGAACCCATTGGCAAACCATCTGACTGTTGATAAACTATGCCATTAAATTCAAAATAACTTTGTTTTAGACATAGAGTCGATGCCGAAATCATTTCCTGAACTATTTCGGGTGATATATTACTATTTGAATTCAAATCCCTTCCAATGATATTTTTCAATTCATTGTTGGGAATAGAAGGAATAGTATATTGTATACCTAGGCGGTAAAGTGGTATTTTTCAGGCCGAAGGAAGATATGGACAGGCGAGGCGCAGCCGAGCCTGGCCACTTCTTGAGGACTGAAAAATCACTTTACTGCCATGGTTTACACATGATTTTTTATCCTACAAAATAATTGTTGGTAAGATTTTTTCTATAAAAATTTTATTTTATAATATGAAATTCATAACTATGAGTCATTATTTTTTAAAGTGACATTAAAATCGGATTACGTATAGTACATTTAACAAAAGAGATTCCTTGCTTGGATAAATTTGATAACAGTACTTGTATTTTTTTACCTTGCTTGGAGGCACACCACTCCATAAATAATTTGTATTCGAGGTTATATGTCGCTTTAGATTTATTCGGTAATAAGTCTAGCGTGACCTGGTTAGCTATATCAGTTATTTCAGGTGGGGTGAGATACATTATTTCTTCTGATTCAGACTCCATAACTTAGAACAAATATCAAAATACGACAACTTATGATTGAATTGACAACTGCTAAATACATAGATAAAGGATGCGTTCGGCTCAAGGCTAAATATTTATTTTCATACTGACGTTTAATTGTCAACTGGCGCGCCAGCTAGCGTGAAAACGTAAAAATTATTTTACCGCCTAGCCGAGAAAAGGTCTACTTTCTCGCCTCCGTAAAGCTGGTAAAATTCAACTTTCTTATAGTGTAGGATAAAAATAAATTTATTACGTCAAAAGAGATTAATTTTGCTTTGAGTGGAATCTTGAGATTTTTCAACTGATTAATGAGCTGTAAAGAGTTTTTTATACTGTAAGTAGGAATGAATTGTATTAATGAAGGTAGTTTTTTATTTAGATATTGACATATTTTATAGGCGGGTGCATTTATGTAAGATACTATTGGACGCATAGGACAGTCAGGTTTATGTATCTTAGGTAGAGTGTATAACCTCGAAATTTGCGGATTCATCGTGGACAAAATTGTAAGGTATGTGAAAAAATATTTGGGCAATTCTTAATGAGACATTTTACTTCTGATTGGTATTTCATTGTAGGATCATTTTTGAGTTTAATGAAGTTATTGGAGTTGAATAGATTTTCAGTTTTTTCTACATAAGTTTTTTTGTCCAAAATAGTGACAGTATTACATTTGTCCGCTTTACATATTATTAAGTTGTTTTCTGAAATTCTGAAATAAATTTATTTCCTTCTATTCCGAACAATGAATTGAAAAATATCATTGGAAGGGATTTGAATTCAAATAGTAATATATCACCCGAAATAGTTCAGGAAATGATTTCGGCATCGACTCTATGTCTAAAGCAAAGTTATTTTGAATTTAATGGCATAGTTTATCAACAGTCAGATGGTTTGCCAATGGGTTCACCGTTATCACCTCTTCTCAGTGAATTCTTTATGTCTGACTTAGAGAATAAAATCTTTGAATCTACAAACAGCCTGATTAGTAATGTTTTATTATGGCGGCGTTATGTTGATGACATTTTTTGTATATGGTATGGGACGGATAGACAGTTAGATAATTTTCTCAAATACATTAACTCTTTTCACCCTTCAATTCAATTCAAAAAAGAAATAGAAAATGAAAAAGTCACTCTTAGTCAATAACAAGGATAGGAACAATATTGGAGAAAACAGTGGTGTTTACAAAATCTTTTGTAATGAATGCCCATCCTTTTATATCGGACGAACAGGCAGAAAAATCAACACTCGCGTAGAAGAACATAAAAAGTCAATTTTGTTTAACAAAAACACCACTGGTTTCTTAGAGCATTGTATAAAATTTAACCATTTCATCGACTTCGAGAAAACGATATGCCTCCACCCAGGTAAAAAAGGGCAAACGTCTTGACCTGTTGGAAATTTAAGAAATTAGTAGTGCCAAGTTGAATACCAAATTTCCCCTCTACTACAATCAATATTATAAATGAGCTTGTTAAGTATTTTTCTGTTCAGTCTTGATAATGGGCCCATAAGCCGAAACTAGTTGACTAATGTAATTGTTAATTTTTATTCAATATATTTGTGAAACTTAAAGCCAAGTGTTTTTATTTTAAATATCAGTATTTAATCATGTTTCACCAAGTGATAAGCGAAACTTCAATATTAGTACATTTTTTTATTATATGATGTAACTGAAAATTTAAGGTTTTCGCCAATTTTTCTTTATCTGTGCTATAAGAAGTTGCTTCGTACCAAATTCCACGGTTCTGATTTCATGGGAAGTACCCTGTAGGCTTTGATTCTCTTGCGAGTGTCAAAAATTTGCGGAAATTTGCGGCATAAACGGCTGTATCTTTTGATTGCGTTGGCTTAGAAGTTTGATTTTTGCACAGCTCCAAGGGACAGTAGACTTGAGTATTCGATATAAATTCCAGCTTGATACCTCCACGCGTTCTTTAGAAAAAGAATCTTGACAGTCAGACTGACGGACAACAAAGTGATCCTATAAGGGTTCCGTTTTTTCCTTTCGAGGTACGGAACCCTAAAAAAGACCTAAAGCTCTACTCACTATATATTATGTATTAACTTGCTGTAAAAAAGAAATACATTAAACGTTTGAAAGTGGTTAAATAAAGACACGACAGTGAGAAAATATAGAAAGGAATGGTGATAAAATTATAATTATAAATTTTTTTAAGGTTATGAAAATAAATATTTTATGAACTCAATCAGAAGGTACATTGAATCTTAGTAAGGATTATTTGCGATAAATAAATTAAGACAGATATGTTTGCGATTTGATTTTGTCTCCAAAAACCGCATCGCTAGTGGAATTGTATGTTGCTATATATTTTGCAGGATCATTGGTTATTCTTGTTTCAAATTCATCTTAAAGAAATAGTTACAATGGCTCTGAGTTTCATCAGAAAGGTGAATGTTGAAATTGCCACTCTTTTGTATCACCAAAAACTAAACATTTTGTCTTGAATATCCCTCATACTTATTATACGAATAGATAGCAGGCGCGGATCCAGAGGGGGGAACTGGGGGGAACGCCCCCCCCCCAAATGGCCTAATTGTTTTGATTGGGAACTTCTCGATTTACCATATCCCAAAATACCAGTACCTTTTGGCTTTTGAATATCTAAAAGTTCCCCCCCCCCAAAAGTCGGGCCTGGATCCGCGCCTGATAGATAGTATATTATTTGTGGAAGCAAGTATCAGTTTTGTACTTCCAAATCATACGTTATCTATAATAATAAACTGATAATATACTTATTATATAAAGTGTCTCATTAAAATTTACAAACACTGATACTTACCTGACTTCATCATCACTATCTTTTGAATCCATTTCACATTTTATTATTTTTTAATAAAATATTAATCAATTAAAAACAGCTGAGAGTCATTAGAAGAAAGGGCGGTTTTGCTGAACGTATCAATATATACATATATAGCTGGAGCGCACGCCTAGCAATGCTCGAAGTCTTACACGATTTTTCGCCCAGTTTTTATTTGCCGAATGACTTAGTTTCACTCAAGTACGAAAGATGGTGCTAACAAGTCGCATGGCGGGAATTCTGTGAAATCTCTTTGTTAGCGGATGAATGTCACCCTATTAAAAGATATCTGAGAATCGTCCTTTTTTTGTTATTAGTAATTTTGGCAGTATGTTGATTTTATGTCAGTCAGACAGTCAGGGAATCATTTTTTTTTTGGATTGTTCAATGAATGTCATTTGAGTTTAGATTAATAATAGTGATTGAGTTTAAGAAAAATATTAGGAGTTTCTTGTTTGTAAACGCGTTTTTTTTATCTTGAACGATTTAAAACTAAATCACCAAAGGAGCTCATAATATCAAATTAAGTTCAAGTTAAATTTGGCACTCTAGAAGAAGCATTTCAAAACCTCTTTTATAAGGAAGAGTATTGAAGTATTTTTAAGAATAAAATATAGTTTCATATATTGATTAACAAACCTCATACATCAATATGGGTGGAAGTAATGATTATTAATCATTCACACAGAATTTGAACGTCAAATTATTATAGGAAATGATGACTTGAAATGGAGTATGTATATGGATATATTATTTTTAGCTTCGATTTTCATGAAAAATTATATTGGATGGATTTGTCCGTTTATAATACATTTGAAATATAAATGAGAAAAAATATATTTGCTTTTTTGTCTCTATTTTTATGTAAATGTTTGTGACTGTAACTTCTTAGTACTACTACATATTCAAGTATTATTTGCTTGAAAATGTAGTTGTACTACAAAACTTGAGTATATTAATTCTCATTTATAACATTTATAAAAATTGTATTCTCTGTATTATGTATCGTGTCAATGCATGAGGAGCCAAAGAGGAGAAGCTTTTTTAAATTCACTTTTAGCGAAAAATTTTGTTCTTGATAAAAAGTTTTACTTGTTCAGAAACCCCATAAAATGAAATAAAGTTCATGTTTTTCAAAACCTTTCTCATTTTATATTCGATTTCATGTGAAATCCCATGAATTTTTGCACTAAGTTGGGAAATGTAATAATAATCTAGTGAGTATCTAGTTCCTATATTAATTTTGTTAAGCCATTGCTCGTAATTGGTAAAACTGGGTATTTTCCATTAAAGAAATTAATTGCATATTTGTTCGAAGCAGCTCCAATACCATAGCACTTTACAAGATATATTCTTTTTCTTCAAACGTCATACAAGTGATAACTTTTGTGACGTTCCTCAATGACATTAAGTGTGATTTATATGACTAGGAGTATAAGTACTTATACTCCTAAGCGTATAAACACACTATAGTACTATGAATTTATTCACAATGGTATTTATTATTTATTCGTAATATTTATAGTAAAAGTACAATTATGAAGATTTGCATCATTTAAGAATCCTCCGCTTCTTGCAATATCAGTACTATTCATAACAACTTTTCCAGAGTGAACGGCATTTACAAATCCATTACTTGTATCGGGTTCATTAAATGAAGATTGTTCGAGATTTTCTGCGGAGCTAGGTTGAAGAATTCTCTTAGCAAGTTTGGTTTTACTTTGCACAGAGTCTTCGATGTATCCTTCGGCAACTGCATCAGATTTCCAACCCCCATGCCTTTTCAGCGTAGTGATATCCACCCCACTATCAACAAGCATTGTTGCGGAAGTTCTTCTTGAGCAATGCCCTGTATATTCTTTCCAATTTGGAATCTTCAGATACAATGCCACGTCTTTTGCTACACTACCAATTTTATGGATACCCATAACAGCTTTATAACATTTCCCATTTTGATATTTCAAAAAGAAACGTCTTTCCCTAAAATCGGCAGGGCGCAAATTAACGTACTTTCTATATTTGCTCAGATATTCATCACCCAGGACGTTGAAGGTTCTACTCTTATTACTTTTAGTGTTGGGAATGTTTATTAGCAGCAAAGAACCCATATCTTCAAGATCATCAACTGTCATATTCACTAGTTCATCGCAACGACATGCCCCAGATATTCCAAATATCAAAACTACCTAAAAAATTAAGTATTGGTTAGCACAATGTGAAACAAACAAAATGTAATTTTATTGCCTTCATCGCCAAATACTTTTCATCTGGGACTTCAGACAAAAATTTGCTGAACTATTCCCTTGACAAGACTCTCGATTTCTTTGGCTTATAACCTTCTCCTTGCTTTTTTAAAAATGCACGCAAATTGTTGTATTTTTCAATGTTCACATCATTATGCTTCAAATTCAACACAGACCTTATCATTGAATAATGATCCCACAAACTAGAACTCTTCATTTTCAGTGCCATTTCGGTAAAATATGCCAACAAAACGTTCTCAGAGTATTGCACTACATTTTTCCATTGCACCATTTGTTGAACTTAACAAATGCAGCTTCATATACTGCAGCAGATTTCGTCGGCAGCAAGTTTTGTATAGCTATTCTAGCTGCCTCTACCACCTCGGGAGGATCATTACACATTTCTAAACTCATTTTCTTCACCGAATTTGAAATATTTGTTTTAATGGATGTCAAACAAGTACGTATCCATGACAACGATACGGAAAAGGCAATATACAGTGAAATAAGTTAAAGATTCAATCTTGTTATCTTTATTAAAAAATTTGTTTCCTTTTATTGTTTTATTTCGAATGAAATTATGCACGTTTGAAGGAAAAATAGTATATGATATTCGGAGAATAAGATACTTTATGTGCTTCGCATGGATTGTCTGACGAACGTAGTGAGTCAGACAAACTTTCCACGCTCAGCACTAAAGTATCACTTATTCTCCTAATATCATAATATACTATTGTTGAAGAGTTAGCATAGTTGAAAAAGAATGATAATTTGAAAATTATTCACCAAGGTTGACAGTTACCTAGGAATATCTCAAATGTCACTTATAATTACATTTCCGAACTCAGTGCAAAAATTCATAGGGTTTTGCATAAAATCGAATATAAAATGAAGCAGGTTTTGAAAATCTTGAACTTTATTTCATTTTAATGGGTTTTTGAAGAAGGAAAACTTTTATCAAAAATATCATTTTCCCTAAAACTGAGAACAAAAATTTTTTCTACTTGGGCACCTCATCCGTGGACACGTTGTATAATCAAATGATCGCCATTTAAAAATGACGTTATATTCATCATATAAGAGAATCCATGTTGGATCGCAAGATATATAGCATCCGTCAAAACCTTCGTTAACATTCGTCATATCCTACGATAAATAATTAATTCATCCGCCTAGATTATATCTCTTACTACGTAATTGGATGAGATATTTAAACAGCTTTCGCCACTCCAGAACCATACAATGCCACTCAAGTTTATTAAATTATTTAACTGGCTGCGAACTGTCGAAAACCTGAAGGGTTCGTATAGCCTAAACTTCCTTATAAATAATGCAAGTTCGGACTCCTTGCTCTGTCACTCTCTTGAATTCAAAGAATTTCACGCCAAGAAATTCATACACCACTTTGGTACTTGTTAATTATTCAACGTGTTGGTTACTGCTCTATTATGCATTCTTCGGAATGTACTACTTGATTTTTTGCGATTGAATGCAAGCTTAAGGGTCTCCGGTGTTCGCCCTATGAATAAAATAACAGCAGTGATCTTCGTAGAAGCTTCTTATGTGCATCGTGGAATTTCTAGCCTTGATCTACGAGATGTTATCACCTTAAACCGGATAGAATAACAATTTATTATAATATAGTTGGCCCTATATCGAATTTTATCGAAGCTCCAATAAATATGTCGTAATAAATTGCAGTGGAACCCTTGCAAATGAATTATTCTGTCTTTCAATCTGAATGAAATGTGATTTATTGGAACGAAGTTTCTACGGCAGGCTTGAAGGAGATAGGGATCTCGCTGCGGGACCAAACTGTCTCTCACCGTCTCAACGTAAATATGCCAAATTTCCGCCTAATTCGCTATACGAGTATCTATCTAACGCTAGCAGCCAAACGGTGAAGTGTTATTTGTGTATAAGTAAATTTTTGTGGAAGCAGTTTCTTTAGAAGGTGGTAAGTACAGTAACTGTATTTTTTAAATCTTGTTAGTTTTTTATAACATTTGAATAAAAGTTACGAAAATATTTTTTGCCAGAATACAATCTCAAAAAAATAAGTAGTTACACTGAACAGTGTTGAAAGAGACGGAAGAATGAAAACATGGCGTGTTTCGAGCGCTTATAGTAAAAATACATAAATATATTGCATTTTGAACAATTTTTATATTATTTCGCGAACTACTATGAATTTTGCTATGAGAAATAGATATGCTCAATAATGGAACTTGCTCATACATTGTTTTGCTAAATACCCCTGTAAATTAATGAAAAGAAAATTGTATTTACAAAAAATCTACTATTCACTAAAATTTGACGGTCTACACTATTTCAACATCATCTTGAAAAATAATCATTTATTGCAGGTTGT
>JARQZK010000745.1:130000-357500 GCA_030704885.1 Cynegetis impunctata
TGACCCATATATAACTGTCCAACGGACCTAGTTTCATGAGATTCGACAATAGGGAATTCCTATTCACCCTTCAAGGGAAAATGTCAGAAAATTCGACATCAGCGCCAAACACAATTAAAACACTAGACAGTCTGTTTCGAGTTTCAACGAGCTCATCAGTAGTGTCCCTCCATGGACCGAGTGGGCTAAGAAATCGAATTTACATAACTACCTAATAGATTCTAAGAAGTCTATTCATGACACGCGAAAAAATCATAGCGCCATGCCTCGGTGGTATATCACTTTAGGTTAAATAGAAACGTCAAACGTCGAAAATTCATGTCACTTCAGTTTTATAGGTTACTAAAGATACGAAATTCTGCAACTTGGATGCATCAGACAACGCTGGTAACAATGCTAATCCTGTGGTAGCAAACGCTTTTCTTCAACATAGTGACTTCATCTTCTATCCATTTAAAAGTTTGAAGTTTCGAGATCAGCTCTAATTTAATGAAATATTTTGAGTTCTTATGCATACTGAATAGCTATACTAAACATACGTTGTTTAGAAAACTATGTAGAAGATAATCTCACAATAAATCAAACGAAATTATTCCAAGAAGTCTAACTTTCCTGAAGTAACTTCAATGAATATTTCTACATTTAAAGGCTATGAAAGCTGTTAATATTTGATAGTATGGACTGATAGAATTCCGAGACCTGTTTTTTCTAAACGGAAACTTTGTTAATTTAGGAAAATATCGAAACCGGCAATTTCAAACTTTGGAAATAGAACGATGAATTATTTAAACCAAATTTGAACCGAAACTATCCGGGAATATTTTATATTTAATTAAAAGTTACTTGATTCAATTTTTATCGATATTCCATTTTCGAAGTTTGAGTTGCTCAATTTTTGAAGTTTGAGTTGCACTTATATAATAAGTAAAGGAATTCAAGAAACTTTCTGTTAGAAACTGATTTGTTGATTGGATAGTTTTGAAAAGGGCTATACTGAATGCTTCTAGTTATTTATAGAAAATAGATGCAAGATCCTAATCGATAAAGAAACACATTCATATTTAATCACAGAAAATTTTTTCTATATATAATATTATCAGAAAAAAAAACGAATTTAATTTTAACGATTAATATATATTATATATATAATAATATATATATATATATATATATATATATATAGATATATATAAATATATATATATATATATATATATATATATATATATATATATATATATAATAATCATAATAATAATAATTTATTAATCCTTTAAGACATTTGACAAATGTATAGTCAATTACAAACAATTGCAAAATACAACAGCACTCAACAATTAAAATACAAACCGTAAAATGAAAAATCTATCTGAGAGTTACAAACAAAATAACAATTTAAGATCAAGGTATTAAGTGAAAAAAAAAACAAAATTAAGGCAGTGCATTATCCAGCATAAACTCCTCCACGCCATAATAACCCTTGGTTAGAAGCACTGTCTTGAGACATTTTTTAAGTGGAATTTGGCTTAGATTTCGAAAATTTTCAGGTAGATGATTGTATAATTTAATTCCCTGATATATATGGCTCTGTTGAAATTTAGCAGATTTGTGTTAAGGGATAGTCAGTAAAGCGCTATTTCTTGTCGGATAATTATGAACCGTACTATGCGTTTCAAATGAATTGATATTCTCTTTTATGAACAGAATACAGTTTAAAATATATATACATGGGAAAGTCAAAATTTTATGTCTAATGAAATATTCTCTGCAGGATTCTCTTGGAGGCAGATTCAACATAGTACGGATAATTTTTTTTTGAGATGAAAAAATCCTGAAACTATTGGTTGAGTTTCCCCAGAGAATGATATTGTACGACAGGTGGCAATAGACAGTGCTATAATAAACAGTTACCAAGGATTCAAATGGCATAGAAGCCCTTATGCGGGACAAGGCATACTTCGATTTATTAGTATCTTACTCAGATAATCCACATGATCAGACCACCGTAGATTCTGGTCAACAAAAATACCTAAGAACTTCACACGTTTTGTAGAGGTGAAGTTCGTTCCATTATAACTGAACTCGACATTGGTTATGTTATCCTGTAAGGAAAAATACACACACTATGTTTTGGAAGTATTACAAATCAGGAGGTTTCTATCACACGAGTTATTGAAGCTATTTATTATCATTTTTGTCTTGGTGATAAGTTCATAATGAGTGAATGCTGTGACAACTACCGAAGTGTCATCAGCAAATAAAGTCAGTAATTCAGCATTAATATGCTGAGGTAAGTCGTTCACAAAAAGCAAAAAAATTATTGGCCCCAGAACGGAGCCCTGAGGCACACCAGCATTCAAGTGATGCTCTGCCGAGCAGGCACCATTAAATATATATATATATATATATATATATATATATATATATATATATATATATATATATATATTTATATATATATATATGTATATATATATATATATATATATATATATATATATATATATATATATATATATATATATATATGTATATATATATATATATATATATATATATATATATATATATATAGTATATATATATATATATTATATATATATATATATATATATATATATATATATATATATATATATATATATATATATATATATATATATATATATATATATATATATATATATATATATATATATATACGTCACGGTGCTTCACTATACAGAAGCTTCGACAAATAGATCAGAGTACCGAAATATTGAAATATCAATTTACATTAATTTAAGTACCTACAAAAACTGATTAAAACAAGAAATTAAACAGATTGGTAGGTAATTCTTTGAGAAAACTTGTACAAATTACCGCAGATATTGAATATATTCAGCAGTTATTTATTCATTCAAAATGTTATCAGAATTGTTATACCTTTTAATATCTAGTGCTTTCCAAAAACTTAATTTCAATCTTCCACTCTCTCTGTTCAAAATATGGAAATCTGTATTGAACGAATGATTCCCATTTAATATACATAGAGCGAATTGAACTTTTGGGAAGCCGTAGAAATTAACAGGTATAAGAGTTCTGCTAACTTATGAGCTAATAGATTGAAATTATTCCTCCTTGCTAAATATAGTTAATATCTGATGTAGTTTATTCAATTTTTGTTGGGAGAGTTATACTATATATACTATAATTTATGCAAATTGAGATAACAAGATTTCTTCATCAGTTACGTAAAAATCAAACATGTATTTTTTAATAATATCGTTCTAGATTTTAACCAAGTATTGGCCTCATTAATTCAAAAATTCCAAATATATTCATTCACCATGAATGTTTACTAGTAAAGATATATGATGATTATTGTTGCTTGCCATGAACTATACTAAATTATTAAAACCATGGGTAGGTAATAATAACAATTTACACATTTATTAAATGAAATCACGCATGACGCACGTTCCGGTGAAACTTCATCTTCTTCAGACGCTAAAGGCAAACTAGCTATGTTTCTCCGTTAAATCGAAAACAAGAAATAATTTTTTCTCCGATCGTGGGAAAAGTGACACTATTTTGACCTGTTTTCTATGCGAAAAGCTCAACATTCCAGAATAGTGGTCAGTTGCTAAGCAATTAGAAAATAACAGTGCGGTAATATTCTTACCGCACTGCTGTAGAGTGCGGTAATGTAACAAATGGATTATTACATTAAAATGAAACAAAGTATGGTTTTAATTTTTATAATTGTTGTTAATATTTACATTTTTTGTATCCTGTAGCTTGACGTTTTAAAACTGCTCTCAGTTTTTGGTACTGGCCAATATTAATATTAGTTTTAACAGACAAAGTTGATCGAAGCATGGAATAATGTGCCCACAACGTCGAAGATTTCATTGTTTTAGCTAATTCAGCAACATACGCCATCAGTACATTCTCAGAAAAGGATACACTGTTGTTTTTTCTACAAAAATTCATGAAGCGTTAGTACGCAAGTTCATACTTCTCTCTGGATTTCGCCGGAAGTAAATTAAAAGAAGCCACGTTCGCGGCTTCTACTAGTTCAGGAGCCGTGCAAGACAACAAATAATCACTATCAGTGTTCATGTTTACTAATTCTTTTTTAATTCCTTATAAAATACAACGAATCAAACGAAACCAGCTTTAAAATTATTTTACTTTTGTCATAACAGAGTAATTTCCATGGTTACTACTTCTATATTTCAATATGAACATAGAGAAACCTATTTAAACTTACTTGATTACATCTTGGATGAAATATTTTTTAATTAATTAATTTTTTAAATGTAAATCAACGATCGGAGAAAAAATTGTATGTATAATTCGTGGGAAAAGCATATTCCCAAACTCCTGTGTTACCAGACTCGTCGCTACGCTCCTCGTCTGGTAATTATCACAGTCGTTTGGGAATATTATGCTTTTCCCACTAATTATACAATATACTATTGATTTTAAAATATTAAATGCTGAAAGTAAGGGAATTAAACTTAATTTTTTAGAATCATTACAGATAAATAAATACAAGCATTCCGGTCTCCTATTGTATAGCCAAATCGACCATACTTACATACAAGCCCCCTTATCAATCTTTTCAAAATTACCGAACTACGTGACTAGCAGTTCAGGATTGGTTTTTCCTATTCTAATATTTATTTGTAACCATCCTCTTATTTACCCTTTCTACATAATTTGTCATCTTTTTATTTCTTGTTTTCGATTTAACGGAGAAACATAGTTAGTTTGTCTGCAGCATCTGAAGAAGGTGAAATTTCACCGAAACGTGAGTCATGCGTTATTTCATTTATTTATTTATTTATTTAGGCAATTAGGACTACAAACAGGTGATAACCACCCAACACAGTACCCACTACTTGAAAATACAAAGTGTGTCAAAGTGAACAATTGACTTTTATAAAAAAAAAGAAGAAGAAAAGTAACTAAATTAAAAGAACAAATAAAAATATCTTGATACAATAAAAACTAAAGTAAACTAAAATATAGTGAAACAATAAAAGTGAAATGGTGAAAAAAATCTTATTCGCACAAGAACATCTTTTTGAGTTTTTGCTTGATTGAATTTTGAGTGAGATGGAACAAATCAACATTACTCAAACAGTTACAGCATCGCATCATCCTGCAGAGGGGCGAATTCATCGCGCTATTAGTATTTCGAAAGGGAATATGGAACATATCACTACTTCTGAGAAGACGGCACGGAACATGGAAAGTTACGGAGGAAAGAAGGTCAGGGGAATTATAGATATTGTTGAGAAGTTTATATAGGAATATATCACTGATTTTTCTTCTATTTTCGAGGGAAATGAAACTAAATTGGGTTAAACGAAGAAGATTGTTATCGGGATTTCTAGGTGTCAAACGAAAGTTAAATTTAAACGAGATAAATTTTAAGAATCTGTTCTGGATCCTCTCGAGCCTGGCGATATATCCTGAATATTTTGGACTCCAAACTACTGATGCAAAGTTGAGTTTACTGTAAATATAGGAACTATATAAAATGGTGAAAGTTTTCAAATTCGTAAAGTGTCTACTATTTCTAGTAATAAAGCCCAAAATTTTATAACAGGAATGCGCTAGTTGGTCAATATGACGGTCAAAAAGAAGCTTAGAATCAAAAATTATTCCCAAATATTTTATGTTATCTACCCTAGGCAAGACAGTATCATCAAGATTATAAGGATAGATAATTTTATTTATATTGCGCGTAAATGAGATGACCTGGCATTTATCTAAATTCAAAAATAGTAGGTTTTCGCCGCAGTAACTACAAAGGGCATTCAATTCACACTGCAAATCCAAGCAATCCTGTTCGGAGCTGATACTTTTCATTATCTTCAAATAGTCCGCGAAGAACAGGAATTTACATTTGGTAAAATATTTTGCAATCTTGTTGATATATATTAAAAATAATAAAGGTCCTAAGTGAGAACCCTGAGGTACACCAGAACATGCCTCAAAAAGATCCGAGGAGTAACCCTCCACCGAAACGAATTGAAACCTATTGGACAAGTATGACTCAAACCATCCAAGCATACTGCCAACCACACCAACCCCAGCAAGGCTAGAGATATGATCACTGATATCTGTTTCATCAAAAGCCTTGCTGAAGTCAGTACAGACGACATCAACCTGAACACGTTGGTCAAGTCCAGTTTGCAGAAACTCCACAAATGTTATCAAGTAATTTTGGATTGAGCGCCCTTTCATGAAGCCATGCTGTTCCGCGACAATTTTCGATGCAACTAAATTTAAAAGATATGGATAAACTAATGACTGAAATACCTTTTCGAAAATGGGTAATTTACTTATAGGTCTATAATTACTAATTGAACTCTTATCTCCTGTTTTGAAAATTGGGGTAATGGATGCAGTCTTCCATCTTGTCGGAAAAAGGCCGACGTCAAAGATTTATTATAAATAATCATAAGTGGTCCAACAAGGAAGAGATACAACTTTTAATGAAAGATGACGGAATTCCATCAGGCCTGGTACCCTTCTTTTCATCGAGACCCTCCAGTGCCCTCCGTATTTCATGAGATGAAAACTGAATGTAATTTAGTTGATTTGGAAAATTAACTTGAGGAAAATTGGAATTTTGGCGAGACGTTGTATGACGTCGGGTTCTCTCAATGTACACACTCCTTCATTTAGTAAATGTGTAAATTGTTATTATTTACCATTATTTTAAAGTGTTTATCAATATACACCATGTATCGGTCCAATCAATCCAAAATATACTGAATTATTTCTTGATGCCACTAAAATTTTTATTCTAGAGTTTACTGAATTAGTTTTAAAAATAATGAAATACTCATTATAGATGGCGTTAATATAACTAGCTCCTTTGGAACTTCTTTATTTAGTTTTCATATTTTATGTTGAAATGTAGGTATATCATACCTTCAGATATTAATTAAATTTATTAATTAAAGTAAATTTTTTCTATTACACTCAATAACACGACATAAGCTTCTATAACTCATATAATGGATACGGCTCATTAGTCTCTCATGTAATAAGGAATATTTCGACACATGTTACATTTTGGACCACAATATATTACCATAATACTTTACAATCCGACCACCCTCCATATTCAACCCCTCCAGGATAACTCTCAGCCCCTTCGTAAAATCCGGGTTAATAAGAGATTAAAACATTAACATGACTGAGGCTGAAAATCCTCAGTTTGTTTTTCCTTACGGGGTAGAAAAGAGCAACCAATCCCCTTGTGAGTTTTCCAGCGGCAGCCGTCAACTTTCCATATGCCAGTTAATCCTTTAATGGAAGTATCGAAAGGAAATCGAAGTATTCATCAGGGCGAATAAATGGAATGTGGTCCAACTCTTTCTCTGAGCGCTGTCATCATAACATTTAGATCTCATTGATCATAAAGATGAAGGTTTCTACTTCGATATTGATATAGTTTTTCAAGGTATATGGAAAAATAAATTTAAATTATTTCTTAAGATTGTCTACGTAGTAAAATAAATGAAAATATTTCATTTTCCTGGAAACATAATAATGCCAGCTGTGAAGAATTATCAACAAAAGATGCACTAATTCAAAGAAAATTGTTTTAAATTGAATAATTTATTATATAATCACTCTTCCAATCTTTGTGTTTGTCTTTGTTTTCTTTATCGTACAGAAACCTATAGTTTTGAATTTCCTGACTTGCTCATGTTGTTCTCTCATTACCAAAGCGAAAAATATTTTAGTTTTTATTATTTAAAATTCTTTATGAAATTTTACATTGTTAGTCGGCACTTTTCATTCCAATTTTAATTTTAAAAAATATTTTAAATGCTTAACGTAAGGGAATTGAACTTAATTTTCTAGAATAGCTATTGAATAGCCAAACAAATTGATCATACTACAAGCCCCCCTCTGAATCTTTTCAAAATTACCAAACTACCTGACTGGCAGTTCAAGATGGGTTTTTCCTATTTTACTAATTATTTAAATCCACTCGTTAAAAAGTTATATTTTATTAATGCCTGTCAACGCACCATTCAGTTCAAAATTCAATTTTGAAAATGTAATAGCGACTGACAGTTTCATTTTATTTTAAGAAGGTCTCTAATTGATGACCTTCCTGAAGGCATGCTACACATTGATAAAAAAAATATGGAAATCGCTGGAAATTGGTGAGAAATACAAGTTTATTTTAAACATCGTGTATTTTTTTTTACAAAACCACTGATTTTGTGGAATAAAAATCCTCTTATAGTTCTTTGTTCTTTCAATTGGAATGAAAACTTCTAATCATTTGAACAAGCACGCAATACAGAATATAAAAAAAATTGTGCTTTTAAAGGCACTAACAAAAAACTTACAAAGGTTTATTGATGAAATATTGGGTAATTTGAGAAAAAGATTTAAAAATAGTATATTGTTTTATTAGGAGTAAAAGTGATACTTTTTGTGGCGAGACTAAATGTTTGTCCGCAAACGGAGTTCAAACGATAGGATTGAGATGATATTTTTAAAAAGGATTAGATATGAAGAAACGTAAAATTAGATTGCTTTGCTTACTGGTTTTGTAGATGTCAAGGCAACACAAATTTGACAATTCAACAAAATAATTGTCAGAAACATTTAAAGTCACTTATCTACGCATTATAGGACTGTGCGTTTTTGGTAAGTACCCTAGTATTAAGAAATGACTTGTTGTATTAAAATATATAAAGTTTTTCTTACAGATCACATTACGTCGGATTAGGAACCCAACTGTACGCCGCCCGACGTTCTTGATATTGCCGTGAGAGTACAAAAAAGTGTTCTTTTTTGTACGCTCACGGTCGCACAAAAAACTAAAAACAAAAGGACGTCTGTGAAATCAAACTTCAACATTGAGAACTGAGGTTGAAAAAGTCGTAATTTTTTGACGTTAACGAAAAAAAGTATTTCCTAAACTGTGACTCTTAGCACCCAGGGTCCAAGAGTGGAAAGGAAGCAAATGGCCCCAACAATATCTCAACAAATTTTGACGGTTCCTGTGCTGAACACTCTGTATTTGCTCATCGATTTTAAATACGCATCCCTTTAGTAATAGGCATCATTTCAAAGTCACTTTGAATTGAAATATTGTCGAAAATATTATAATAAGAAAATATTATAATAAGAAAATTTGCACTGGTACTATTAACAAGAGTTCACAGATCAAAACATTGTTTGTCAATTATAGATCATGGTTATGGTACACGTCAGAGAGGCATTCAATATGAAACCCCATTTTCATTGAAATCTTTCGGCCAAAAAAGCACAGAATACATTGGGCCTCGGATTTATAACATCTTACCATTAGAAATCAGGAGTATTCAGAATGTTAGATGTTTTAATAGAGCTGCCAAGAAATGTTTGATGGAATTTGATAGTGGGAGGTTACATGACGTGATTCGATGCAAGGTTTGAGTTTCGTTTTATCTTGTGTATCTGGTTTGAACCCACTTGTTTTGTAGCATTTTTATGTTGATTTGTTTAAGGTTTTCTAATGAGTATACCACAGACAGCCGCTGGCTTTGTGGTTTCGATGTGGTTTATATTAGAAGCTGCCAGTTTTGTGATTTTTTTATTTTGATTGGAATTTCTTATTGTTTTTTTTAGTGAAATGATATTTTTAGGTGCATCTTATAGTTTTGTCGTCATAAAATAATTGAATTTACTTAAAGTACTGTTGTAAAACTTCTGTATGTATTGACAATAAACTTATTATTATTATTATATTATTATATCCATTTATTTTTCACTACATCCTCAATAATATTTCGGAAACACGGATGTAGATAGAAAAGGAAAAGGTTATTGCACAATTTCTCATTTTAAAACTCCTACATCGAAGAGTTAATAATGTACCCTACTCTAATATCCGATATTAAAAATAGCTCCCAGAAGCTGAAGGAAACGCCGCAAATGATATAGGACGAATAAATAACCGAATCCAATATAATAGTAGAAGTGGATGTAATAAATTCCAAAGAAGCGATTCGCGGCGGGGCTAAATTAGAGGAATCTGAAGCGATCATAGATAACTCTTACGAGGCTTCTGTGACGTATGCGTTCCGAGAGGAGTCGATACCGAGCAAATGGAGCACTCTCACCAGATCGGATCGTAACTCTATGGTTCGGGTTTTTTTTTATGACGCCGCGCAAACTGATGAGGTTTGAAGTTGAGTTTTTACGTCGCTCTGGAACATTTTCACTTGATTGTCGAGCGATGCGAAAAGTAATCTTGTCGTTCGAATGCAATCTGACTGCAAAGAGGAAATTTATTTGTCGCCAAAATTTAAAGTGTAAAGTGTACAACAATATTTCTTTTAACTCGTATTTTAAGCGAAAATACATTCTTTGGTAATGTAAAGAAGGAAAGCAGTCAGGTGCGGGAATAGTTTTTTCATGTTTTAGACCTCCAAAAACACGAATTTCGTAAAAAATTTTATGTCTATATATATATATATATATATATATATATATATATATATATATATATATATATATATAATTATTGATTCGAATTGTTGTTGCCTGTGAAGAAAATTTGTACGTTCACAAAATAATTTTATCACTTAAGAGTCAATACTGAAAGCGAAACGAAATTTACTAAACTAATAAAAAACAATTTGCGTTACGTAAAATAACATAACATAAGTGATAAAATTATTTTGTAAACGTACAAATTTTCTCTCGTTTATTGGTTGTCAATAGGTATACATTTTATTGAATTTTCTGCACGTTCTTGCTATTATTTAGTCACATTGACCATGTACAATAAATAACTTCATCAAAACTTCATGAGAATAGTTATTGCCTTCCATTTTGACTGTTTTCAAATCAAATTTTCGTTAATGAACGCGCGAACGTCTTATTGTTGATGGACTAATTGTCAAATTTTTATAATGACATCTTTCTTGACATTTCATAGCTACCTAATACAAAATATAGATAAATAATCCGATTTTTATAGAAACTTGCTTTTATTTCGGAAACCTGACTTTTTAGGTATAGGAATATGATATATCATTTGAAAGAAATTTCAATTTTCTTTCGAGATATTCAATAATATACAGGGTATTACATTTTAAAAATTGCACTTTTTACTATTTTTGTATTTATCGTTAAAATCGCAAATTTTGAAGGACCCTGTATAATGGAGAACAAAGTCCTTAGAATATTCCTAATACGTCGGAACTTGGTAAACTACTCCTGAAATTTCAGCATCCTACGAGTCTGAATACCTTAGTAATGAACATTTAATTGAGGCTATGTTTTGCACTAAAAAATAAGAAAACCATTTAATTTCTCGAAAACCTCTGGAGATAGGTATAGGGAAGTATCATACAAAAACAATTGGAAAATGGTAGAGAAGCAAAAAATTAAAAAATATATAGGGTGTCTCATTTGAAATTTCATAGTTGCTGCTACTTTTTAGTATAAGCGGCAACGCCGCAGCTCCACTATTATTTTAGATCGATAGAACAAAATCAATTACCCATGAAACCAAATTTTCAGAATAATCTCATGTCCCGTTCACCGTAAACGTTTAACCTACCATCCACCGTGAGTGACCCTGTATATATATATATATATATATATATATATATATATATATATATATATATATATATATATATATATATATATATATATATATATATATATATATATATATATATATATATATATATATATACAGGGCTATTCAAATTCGAGTATATGCATGGGGATTTCGATAACGGTAAGAGATAGAGGGATGGTTAAATGGGGGCAAAGTTGCATATTTCAGAGGTCAGTTATATGGAGAAAAAAAATCTGATCTAGCTCCTCTAGTTCTGGAGTTATATAGGAAAATTCGAAAATTTCTAAATCCTTTTTTTGCCTATATCTTTTTATTTAATGAATTGTTTTCAAAACAATTGTCACTTTGCCATTGCCACTTTTTCTAAGCTATCTAAATATCTGAATAAAAATTATATACAGGGTGTCGTATAAATTGGGCCACCCTGAACTTTCAATTTTCAAATACGGACCTGTATTTTTTATTGCATTTTTTTGAATGCCAAGAGTCATGTTTTATATTGACGTAGTATTTTCATCTGAATTACAGAGTGTTCTGGAAATATTGAACTATTACCAGTAAAATCTCAACATTTTTTTAAAATTGCAGCTCTAATTAAATTTTTAGGATTTGGAAGATAATCGACATTATTCGACGAAAAATGTCTTTTTCAAGAATTCATCCACATTTCACTTCACGTAACCCATGATCAATGTACGAAAATGCGAAATTCTTCCTAGTACGTTAATGTGCATATAATCATTGCCCAAACAAAAAAATGTTCGACTGGCAATCTTCATATTACAGACACCAATTTTCAAATATTTCATTGTTAATTACTTTCCGAACTATCTACATTTTCAGCTAATTTATGGGCATTCTGTTGCTATATACAACAATTATGATTAAACTATTTGAATTCTCATAGTATGCTTTGGAAAATAAATATTTAGTTCACCTCACTTGTCATTCTTTTGACAGTTTCTTGGAAATTACCGTTGGTATTTAATGAAAAATCTGTTAGTACTGAAAATGTGTTTCCTTATAGAGCAGAAAAGAGATATGATTAACGTTTTCTACAGAAATAGTAGGAGCATTCATCTTTCCGCTTGACTTTTTTTTATGGGGTACACTAAAAAATAGAATATATCAAAACGAAATTGAAAGTATAGAAGATTTAAGAATTAAAATCATGAACGCTTTGGCATCACTACGCCGAAGAGATATCTTCAGAGCAAATAATAACTTTAAAAAACGACTCTGTAAATGTCTGGAACGAGAAGATCGTCAATTCAGACATTTATTTCGATTATGATAACTTATAATGACTTATTTCAATTCTAGATAATAACTAAACATGTTCTTATGCGATAAGTTATAAAATATGAAAACCTATATGATCAAATACAATGTTATGTTTGTGACAGATTATGTTTGTGAGTTCTCAGCAGAATACATACAACAGATCTTCCTCATACCTACTGAGGTTAATTAGAGTTGTTATGGAATTAAAAAATGATGAGATATCACTAGTATTAGTTCAGTATTCACAAACCACTTTATGATTTATATAAAAATAAAACGCCAATATGAAACATAATTATATAGGTAGTTCGAAAAGTAACAATGAAATATTTCCAAATTGGTGTCGAGTATGTAGATTGCCATTGGAAGATTATTTTGTTTGGTCATTGATTATATGCACATACATGTACGTACTGGGAAAAATTTCTCATTTTCGTATATTGATCATGGGTTGCGTGAACTGAAATGTGGATGAATTCTCGAAGAAGACATTTTTCGTCGAATAATGTTGATTATCTTCCAAATCCTAGGCATTTTATACCTTATTCTATGATATTTATTTAATTAGAGCTGGAATTTTAAAAAAATGTAGAAATTTTACTGGTAATAGTTCAATATTCTCAGAACACTCTGTAATTCAGATGAAAATACTACGTCAATGTAAAACATGACTCTTGGCATTTAAATAAATGCAATAAAAAATACAGGTCCGTATTTGAAAATTGAAAGTTGAGGGTGGCCCAATTTATACGACACCCTGTATATAATTTTTATTCAGATATTTAGATAGCTTAGAAAAAGTGGCAATGGCAAAGTGACAATTGTTTTGAAAATAATTCATCAAATAAAAAGATATTGGCAAAAAAAGGATTTCGAAATTTTCGAATTTTCCTATATAACTCCAGAACTAAAGGAGCTAGATCAGATTTTTTTTATCCATATAACTGACCTCTGAAATATGCTACTTTGCCCCCATTTAACCATCCCTCTATCTCTTACCGTTATCGAAATCCCCATGCATATACTCGAATTTGAATAGCCCTGTATATATATAGAAAACAGAATTCTTCGAAATAAGTTCGTGGCAATAAAATCAAGTACTAGGACATTTATTTGAAACTAATCAAACAAACCTTCTATCGGAACTGATTATACGAGTTCACGAAACGTCGAAATGCCTCCATATACCTTGGACGGTGTATGTTAGATACATTAAGTTGTTTATCACAATCAATGGAAATGATAGACAGTCTGTTTCGCCCTTATTTGGGGCTCATCAGTATCATATAGATTATATATATATATATATATATATATATATATATATATATATATATATATATATATATATATATATATATATATATATATATATATATATATATATATATATATATATATATATGTATTCATTCCAAGAGATATCTATTATTGGTATAACATGTTTATTTCGAACATTACATTTTAAATTTAAAATTCATTGGACTTTTTTATGGTGTTTCCTTCTTCATTAGCTAAAATCGGGATATAATACAATTCAAATGCCTAAATATAAAACATAAATACACATACACTAAAATAAAATAAAATAAATTGTATCTCACCAGAATGTTCGTCGGTAGTTGTCACAATACTACTTGACTCTTGAATCTCTGTTTAACCAATGTATAATCGTTCATGCGTATAGAGCTCATGTATTACAATAATGGGGCATATATCGAACTTTAGGCCCTTTATATCTATTTTGTTGTTAACTGTGTTGTCTTGGTTCTTCTGTATAAAAATCATTTCAAGGATTTCGCGTGATTTTAAGTTTTTTTCTATAGTTAGTATGTGTGTTTCATTCGTAATCGAAATCATGTCTTTCTGATTGTTTGTGTTTGTTCAGTGCAGTGTTCGCTGTTTTTGGCATATCTGTGGGCTTTTAGTCTATCTTGTAGACGTTGTGAGGTTTGTCCGATATATACTTTATTGCAAACTTTTGCAGGGAACGCTGTATACTACGTGGGATTTCTTTTCTGTTGGAATTTTGCTCTTTAAGTTGGTGTAGAGTTGTATTATTTGATTCTGCGGTTGATGCGCTATCTGTATACTGAACGGTTTTAAAATGTTAGTTATTTTTCGGGTCTGGTATGTGAGGTATGGAATAGGTACGTATAGTTTTTTATGTAGACTCTGGTGTGTTAGATCTTGGTTCCTTGTTGTAGGTTTTATGTACTTGGATTTTGATGTTTTTGTCTATTATATGAGAAGGGTAGTTGTTGCGTATCAGAAGTGTTTTCGCTTTTTTGAGTGTTTCAGGTCGGAATCTGGGAGATGTTAGTTGGACAGCTCTGTATATTACGTTGCTAACAATGGCCTTTTTATGTGAGATGTGGTGTGCTGAGTGGAAGTCAATTAACCGGTTGGTGGCTGTGGTTTTAGTGTACCATTTCGTGTTTAATTTGTTATTATTACGAATTATTGTCATGTCTAGGAAATTAATAGAAAAATTGGTCTCTGCTTCGAGAGTGAATTGTAATTTAGGATGAATATTGTTGAAGCTCCTCAAGATTTCATCTACCTCTTTGGGGTTGGCAATAAGCAAACAGTCGTCTACAAATCTTTTGTATAAAGTTATTTCGAATTTACTGTCCTGTAATATTAGTTCTTCTATATATTCCATGACTATCTGTGCTGTTACACTTGAAATGGGACTGCCCATCGCGACACCATCTGTTTGTTGGTAGAATTGATTTTTATACTGAAAATAATTTGTGTGGAGAGTAAATTGCAGAGCTTCAACAAATTCACTTTGTGGAATTGATGTGTGGTCTTGTAGCTGTGTCCACTTTTGTTCTATAATGGTTGGTATCATTTGGTTTGGAATGTTTGTATATAGTGAAATCACGTCCAGGGAGTACAGTTTGTGGTTGTTGGGAACATCTATTTGATCCAGTTCTGTTTTAAGTTCGATGGAGTTTTTTATATAGTATTTGTTCTTGTTTGTAATGTTTGATAGTACTGATGCGAGGTGTTTTGAAAGGTTGTATAGTGGGGATTGAATGCTTGAAACTATTGGGCGTAGGGGAATATCTGGTTTATGGACTTTTGGGAGTCCGTAGATTCTGGGTGGTATGCTGTTATGTGTAAGTAATTGTTTGTATAGTGCTTGTGAAATAAAGTCTTTTTCTTTCCACTTCTTTAATAGTTTGTTGTTATCATTTTCTATTGTGTTCGTTAAGTCTCTCTTAATTATTTTGTATGTATTTGTATCCGCTAGAAGTGTGGTCATTTTCTGGTTGTACAGGTCTTGTTCCAAAATAACAGTTTTATTACCTTTGTCTGCCTTAACTATTACTAGGCGGGGGTTTTGTTTGAGAAAGACTTTAGTCATCCTAAATTTGGAGTTTAGATTCCTGTTTTGTTTTGTATTAACTTGGTATTTATGATTTTTGAGAAATTGTTTTGTTGTATTTATTGATTGTGTCAGTTTGATTCGTATGTCATTTTGGTCTTTGATAGAAATGTTTGGTATGTTAGCTTCAACCTGGGCAATGATTTGTTTTACTGGTAAATGTTTTTCATTATTTATGTTCATAGCATACTTTGGGTCCAAGCTTAAAATCTCAGTTACGTATTGTGGTAGAACTGTGTCTGTCATATTGAGAATGGAGTCTGTGTTTTCAATTTCAGTTGGAAAAGAATGTGAGATATCTGTTTTTAAATGAGCTCGTTTCTTTTTTGTAATTGTTCTAATTTTCGTATGTGTTTTATTTTGTTTTGTTCTGTCTTTCTTGTTTGTTCTCTAGTTTCTGTGAGTTGAAAGTTAGCCAAGATTTCCCCCTGTATAGTTGAATGTATTTTGTTTGTGGTATAATTGACTTGTTGTGAAAGGTGTTTTATTTCTTTAGTCGCATCGGTAATCAATAAGTTAACTGTCTTCCTAATAAAACTTGCCATTGATTTCTCGAACCTTCTGTTGAGATACTTACAATTAAAATTAATGTGCTCCACATTGAATTGTAGGAATACGGGGCATAATTCCTCGTCTCGGCATCGTAGTAGAAAAATTCTTCTTGACCTCAAATTAGTTATTCTGTTGTTCAATTTTGTGATCAATTTCAAACATTGTGCCGTCGAATATCCATATTCCGCATTGATATCAGCATAAAATCCCATCGTTTAATAATTAATAAACTGCTTGTTAACTATAACATATTGCCTTGGGGTGTTGTGCAGATGTTTCACACTTTTTCAACCGGTGTGAATGTATATTTGAATTCTTGATTTTTACCTGTTTATCGTATTCATTCCATGGAATGAATACGGTATCATTGGAATGAATACGATAAACAGGTAAAAATCAAGAATTCAAATATACATTCACACCGGTTGAAAAAGTGTGAAACATCTGCACAACACCCCAAGGCAATATGTTATAGTTAACAAGCAGTTTATTAATTATTAAACGATGGGATTTTATGCTGATATCAATGCGGAATATGGATATTCGACGGCACAATGTTTGAAATTGATCACAAAATTGAACAACAGAATAACTAATTTGAGGTCAAGAAGAATTTTTCTACTACGATGCCGAGACGAGGAATTATGCCCCGTATTCCTACAATTCAATGTGGAGCACATTAATTTTAATTGTAAGTATCTCAACAGAAGGTTCGAGAAATCAATGGCAAGTTTTATTAGAAAGACAGTTAACTTATTGATTACCGATGCGACTAAAGAAATAAAACACCTTTCACAACAAGTCAATTATAACACAAACAAAGTACATTCAATTATACAGGGGGAAATCTTGGCTAACTTTCAACTCGCAGAAACTAGGGAACAAACGAGAAAGACAGAACAAAACAAAATAAAACACATACGAAAATTAGAACAATTACAAAAAAAGAAACGAGCTCATTTCAAAACGGATATCTCACATTCTTTTCCAACTGAAATTGAAAACACAGACTCCATTCTTAATATGACAGACACAGTTCTACCAGAATACGTAACTGAGATTCTAAGCTTGGACCCAAAGTATGCTATGAACATAAATAATGAAAAACATTTACCAGTAGAACAAATCATTGCCCAGGTTGAAGCTAACATACCTAACATTTCTATCAAAGACCAAAATGACATACGAATCAAACTGACACAATCAATAAATACAACAAAACAATTTCTCAAAAATCATAAATACCAAGTTAATACAAAACAAAACAGGAATCTAAACTCCAAATTTAGGATGACTAAAGTCTTTCTCAAACAAAACCCCCACCTAGTAATAGTTAAGGCAGACAAAGGTAATAAAACTGTTATTTTGGAACAAGACCTGTACAACCAGAAAATGACCACACTTCTAGCGGATACAAATACATACAAAATAATTAAGAGAGACTTAACGAACACAATAGAAAATGATAACAACAAACTTTTAAAGAAGTGGAAAGAAAAAGACTTTATTTCACAAGCACTATACAAACAATTACTTACACATAACAGCATACCACCCAGAATCTACGGACTCCCAAAAGTCCATAAACCAGATATTCCCCTACGCCCAATAGTTTCAAGCATTCAATCCCCACTATACAACCTTTCAAAACACCTCGCATCAGTACTATCAAACATTACAAACAAGAACAAATACTATATAAAAAACTCCATCGAACTTAAAACAGAACTGGATCAAATAGATGTTCCCAACAACCACAAACTGTACTCCCTGGACGTGATTTCACTATATACAAACATTCCAAACCAAATGATACCAACCATTATAGAACAAAAGTGGACACAGCTACAAGACCACACATCAATTCCACAAAGTGAATTTGTTGAAGCTCTGCAATTTACTCTCCACACAAATTATTTTCAGTATAAAAATCAATTCTACCAACAAACAGATGGTGTCGCGATGGGCAGTCCCATTTCAAGTGTAACAGCACAGATAGTCATGGAATATATAGAAGAACTAATATTACAGGACAGTAAATTCGAAATAACTTTATACAAAAGATTTGTAGACGACTGTTTGCTTATTGCCAACCCCAAAGAGGTAGATGAAATCTTGAGGAGCTTCAACAATATTCATCCTAAATTACAATTCACTCTCGAAGCAGAGACCAATTTTTCTATTAATTTCCTAGACATGACAATAATTCGTAATAATAACAAATTAAACACGAAATGGTACACTAAAACCACAGCCACCAACCGGTTAATTGACTTCCACTCAGCACACCACATCTCACATAAAAAGGCCATTGTTAGCAACGTAATATACAGAGCTGTCCAACTAACATCTCCCAGATTCCGACCTGAAACACTCAAAAAAGCGAAAACACTTCTGATACGCAACAACTACCCTTCTCATATAATAGACAAAAACATCAAAATCCAAGTACATAAAACCTACAACAAGGAACCAAGATCTAACACACCAGAGTCTACAGATAAAAAACTATACGTACCTATTCCATACATCACATACCTGACCCCGAAAATAACTAACATTTTAAAACCGTTCAGTATACAGATAGCGCATCAACCTCAGAATCAGATAAAACAACTCTACACCAACTTAAAGAGCAAAATTCCAACAGAAAAGAAATCCCACGTAGTATACAGCGTTCCCTGCAAAGATTGCAATAAAGTATATATCGGACAAACCTCACAACGTCTACAAGATAGACTAAAAGCCCACAGATATGCCAAAACAGCGAACACTGCACTGAACAAACACAAACAATCAGAAAGATATGATTTTCGATTACGATGAAACACACATACTAACTATAGAAAAAAACTTAAAATCACGCGAAATCCTTGAAATGATTTTTATACAGAAGAACAAGACAACACAGTTAACAACAAAATAGATATAAAGGCCTAAGTTCGATATATGCCCCATTATTGTAATACATGAAGCTCTATACGCATGAACGATTTATACATCGGTTAAACAGAGATTCAAGAGTCAAGTAGTATTGTGACAACTACCGACGAACATTCTGGTGAGATACAATTTATTTTATTTTATTTTAGTGTATGTGTATATATGTTTTATATTTAGGCATTTGAATTGTATTTTATCCCGATTTAGCTGATGAAGATGGAAACTCCATTGAAACGTCCAATGAATTTTAATTTTAAAATGTAATGTTCGAAATAAACCTGTTATACCAATAATTGATATCTCTTGGAATGAATACGATAAAACAGGTAAAAATCAAGAATTCAAATATATATATATATGTATAGGTATATATATATATAATATATATATATATATATATATATATATATATATATATATATATAATATATATATATATATATATATATATATATATATATATATATATATATATATATATAACTGAGATTGAATTCTCGCACATCTTTTGGTGAAACATCATAAAGAATAAAGTATAAACTTTAAAATAAAAACACTTGGCTTATGTTTCACAATATAAAAAAACTTTAGATACTGTACTTAGCAGTAATAAAAAGTCGACATGTTTCGAGCTATGAACTCATTATCAAGACTGACAACAGGAGAGTATTGCATCGTAATTTATAAAACAGAAAAAAGCAAAGGTGATACCTGAAAATCAATTTGTTCGTTTACAAGGGGTAATTGACTATTATGGGCCGAACTTATTTCGATAATTTCGAGAAGGTCAAGACGTTCACCCTTGTTACCTGAATGTAACAATTCAACAAAACCAAATTGTTACATTCAGGTAACAAGGGTAAACGTCTTGACCTTCTCGAAATTATCGAAATAAGTTCCGCCCATAATAGTCAATTACCCCTTGTAAACGAACAAATTGATTTTCAGGTATCACCTTTGCTTTTTTCTTTTTTTATAAATTACGATGCAATACTCTCCTGTTGTCAGTCTTGATAATGAGTTCATAGCTCGAAACATGTCGACTTTTTATTACTGCTAAGTACAGTGTTTCGGCAACTTGGTATGAATAAATACCGGTGCACGAAAGAACAGTGGACTGTATGCAAAATTAGAAAATTAAAATAAAATAAGTGATATTATCCCAAAATAAAAACTAACTTACCCCGAACTGTAGATTCCCTGATTCTGGTATATCTTCTTTCTATGAAACAAGGATTTTCGGGAAGGATTGAGGAAAGACTAGGAAATAAAGTCGTTAGACCAGCACACAAAATCTACAAATTCTATGGTTTCCCGAAACTAACGATACACAACTATTATGCGGTGGCAACTATATAACATAAAAATGTAAGCGAAATATAACTATTTTTCTAAACTAATTATACTCAGTTTTGAAAGAATGAGTAATCGTGTACTACACAGCGATATCGATTTAATAATGATTGTATTCATTCGATGTCGAATATCGCAACATCGGCTAATAGCAGATGTTAGTACCTAATACCTGAAAAAGTGCAATATCACATAAGAGATTAAATCAAGGGCGCAAACATACAGTATCTAAAGATTTTTTATATTGTGAAACATAAGCCAAGTGTTTTTATTTTAAAGTTTATACTTTATTATATATATATATATATATATATATATATATATATATATATATATATATATATATATATATATATATATATATATATATATATATATATATATTTCTCCATCGCCTAGCATCGCGAGTCAAATAAGCAAAAATTTGGTACTTACCTCGCATTGTTTTCGTTACAGTACTGAAGTATCAAAGTTTGGATGAATTTTTGCAACCGCCTTCATTTGACGTAGATATTTACAATTTTCATATAAATATTATTCCTGGTGAAATTTGGTATCTAATATAGTTTCCAAGGAATAGCGCAACCATCAAGTTATTGTTAAATTTTTTCAAACGCTGTCATTTTTAAGTAGATTTTTCTTGTTTTTTCGTGGTATTTGAAAAATTGCCAAACTCCACACCTTCTGCAGATTGAGTTAGAGGGTTGAAGTCCAGGACGTACATTGAGCTTATGGTGACTCAAGATCTTTTTTGGTTTCAACTCTTTTTCTCAACCTCGCTGCATTTCGCGGTAACTATTCCGTTAAAATTGCATCTCGATTTGTTTCACCATCAGTGGTAAGTTGATTGAGTTGATGTTGAGGTACTTCCCTTCGTTGGCGATATCACAATGAGTTCACACTTTCTATTGTGCCCAACGGCATATGAACAAGAGTGAAAAATGAAATTTTTTCTCATTCTGTAAGCTCTCCATCAATTTCAAGAGGCTTTTCTCTAAATTGAGGAATAGATATACCAATAACAGTCACGTTAACGATACCAGACGTCGTTATCTCTTAATTTTTTCGAAATTTTATGATAAATTTGCATCTTTCCAACCTATTACCCCTTCTGTATTTTCTCTGGAGTAGGCTTTCACCTGCATATCGCTTTACACTTTCATTTGCAACTAACATTGTTATGAAAACCTCAAAAAACTTTGAAATCTCTCATATAACCTGTGTTGAAATTTTGTTTTGAAGCGCCATGTTTTGACGTTATCACCTAAGCTCCGCCTCTATGTCATATCCCAATAGAGGTGAGCAATGCTTTTAAAACCCGATTTTTGTTTACCTTTTAGTCCCAAATTTCAGATATGTTGTCAACAAATGACAAGTCAGCTATGATATAAAGCTGTCAGTTGCTGAAATTTATAGTATATTGTTTTATTTTTCACTTGTATATAATATGTTTATTTGACCTTGGATACGATTGCTATAAACATACTCATTATGCCCTAGGCCATTATGCCCGCATTTGCGGGCATAATGGATTCAAAACGCCCGCTTATTGTACTAGGAGAAATGAAGCAAATTTTATTGATTAAATACTTCATAATCTTTGTCGTATACGACTCTGGATTTCTCCGGCAATGAATTATTCGCAGCTTTGGCTGCATTTTCTATGATATTCTTGGGTAAATTCATTTTCATTTCCATTATTTCTATAAGACTACACGAAGAAAGCAGCATGACATTCACTGAATATGATGACAAAAATATTCACAAACGTCAAAATATCAACAAATGACATGCCTACTATGAGAAGGAAAATGGATAGGAGCAATGAAACGATTTTAAAATCGCTTTTTCATCATAATATAATAATTTTTTCGTGAAAAATAAAATCATGTATGCACCGCGTGCGTTACTAGATCCTTATGCCCATCGGGCAACATTCGGCCCGAGGGCCTCTGGCCCGAGGGATGATCTATATAACGCACTTGGTACATAAATAACTATTATTAGCAGTAAAAGTGATACTTTTTGTGGCGAGTCTAAATGCGTTGAGCCGACAATTTTAGACGAGCTACAAAAGTGGTTTTCTACGAATAAAACATGCGATTTTTTTCGCAAACGATGTTCAAACGATGGAATTAAGATAATATTTTCAAAAAAGATTAGATGTAAAAAAACGTAAAACTATATTGGTTTGCTTACTGGTTTTGTAGGTGCCAAGGCAACACAAATTTGACAATTCAACAAAATAATTGTCAGAAAAAATTTTAAGTCGCTTATCTACACATTATGGGACTGTGCGTTTTTGTTAAGTACCCGAGTATTAAGAAATGACTTGTAGTAAATTATATACAATTTTTCTTATAGATTACATTATGTCGGATTCGAAACCCAATTGTACGCCCCCCGACGTTCTTGAAATTGCCGTGAGCGTACAAAAAAGTGTACTTTTTTGTACGCTCACGGCCGGACAAAAAAGTAAAAACAAAATGACGTCTGTGAAATCAAACTTCAACATTAAGAACTGAGGTTAAAAAATCGTCATTTTTTGACGTTTGCGGAAAAAGGTAATTTTTGTATCAGTTGAAGTTGTCACTGCTGATTTCAGATCCAGAGGAGATGCTGTGGTTCTCTCTTGGGTAAAACATTTCGACTGTGCATTCCTGTAATTCATCGTATTTATTAATCGATTAACTTCATGAATCTTTATTAATTGATTGATCAGTAGCTTTCATTATATTATCAAATTATTATTCTATACTCTACATGATAAATATTAATTCAATAAAAAAATTATTGAATTGAAATCAAAGAATTGATATTTTCAGTTTTGCAGCGCCAGTTTAGCGTATCTTGAAGAAGAACTTAAATTTATTTTAAAAATTTCATATTATAATACTACTGAAAATTAATTTAATATACACGAAATTTTGTTATGATAAACACATCGGAAAGTTCTCAACGAGGATATCCCAATATTATATCCAATAACTATAAGTATTTCCCAGCCCATTTTCCGCGCTCCCTAAACTTTCAATACCTACTCATCGGTCCAAAATGCAAATTAACTTCGTATAGTGAACCGATTCGTTGATTCTGGAAACTGCCCTCAACTTAGACCTAACTGCTATATAATCAATTAGGATCAGAGTAGCATAACTTAATGGGCAAGAAGTTTCTAATATCCTTGTTATAAACGATTATGTCTCTTGTTCAAAGTTGGTCAGGTACTCTGCACTTGAAGCCCGACTTCGAAGAGCTCAAAGTGGATGATAATTCAATAATTATCTAGCGGAAATTCCTCCAAGATTAAATAATATGTCATTGAAATGAACGTGAATATATTTGGATATTCTCTGCACCTTAAGAGCCACTCTACTCTTACCGAGATAATGAAGAGTGAAGGTGCATAATTCTTCTAATAAATTTACATTTTTTAACAAATCTGCACAAATGTTCATCATTGGTAGATGTTGTCGAGGGTGGGTCTCCACAAGATTGACAACTTTTGTCCGACAAAAGTTGCTATTTTTCTTTGGTGGAGACCCAAGTTCACAGAAACTTCCGTCACCAACACGTGTTAACACAAAAGTTGGCAACCATTATGGTGGGTCTCCACACATCAAAAGAATACTTTTGCTGCAGATATTTTTTCGTTCTGTGGATACTCTTTCAGTTAAGAACATTTATTGAAAAAAGTTGTCTTTTTTCATTGTCTTTTTCTCTCTGCCGTCAAATATTTTATTGTCCTTTGTATTTCATCCTTTGTATTTCAAGTGTGTAGCCCTGATAGCTTTCCATGCATCCTTTTTCATATTTTTATAATTTTCATCAATTGAGTGCATAGAGATATTACAGATAGAGGCGACAAGCCATAGACCCCTCTGTAAGTGGCAACGTCAGTCTCGAAACTCAGTGGGAACGAAAGAGAGAGACGATCGCAGGGTTTTTCTGTCCTTGTGTACGCGTACCACGCATATTATTATTAGAGAGAGACAGCCTAACCTTCAGATTCTCTCTCTCCCTCACCCGAGCTAACAAGTTTCAGGCTGGCTTGTCGCCTCTATCTGTAATATCTCTATGATTGAGTGTACTCAACTGATGAAAAAGGCTATCAGGGCTATTGGGATCTGACATGTCAGCTGGCGAACTCTGGCGGCCAGATGGATGAAGTTTTTATTTCCAACGTCAACATATGCAATTGCATGACAAGTTTTTGATTTGATGAGGTCGCAAAAGGTGTATAATGGAAAGTGTTAATTTTGCAAAACGTATAATCATCAAGTATAGAGTTTGTTGTTGCGTGAAATAATGCAATTCTAAAGCATATACAAATGCAAGTATTAGCTTTCATCGGTTTCCCAAGCCAAACAAATATTTTGTATTGAGGGAAAATCATTTTGGAGCAAAGGAAAAGATTGATTTATTGAAGGTATGGAAAATCAATATGAAAAAGAATCACACAACTCCTAGAATGACGGTGTGTTCTTTGCATTTTACAAACGAAAATTACATTCTTCCAGGTAATTAAGTCCTGTGATTGAAACTTAGATTAGTTGTTAGTAACAAATTTATTTATATGATGCTTATTAGATTGAAGTTAGTTATAAGAGGAATACACACGGAATGAAAAAATTGTTCTTTGTATATTCATCATTAATACATCTTGAGTTGCATTATGGTTGATAATGTTGTTTTATTATGAAAACCACATTTGATTATGATATGAAACATTATGATTTCTCATGGAATCCATGTATACTACAAAATAAATGTTTTTCTTGAAATTTGGAATATATTTTGCCCAAAGGTCTTCAAATATAATTAATTTTTAGAGTGTGATAAAGAATCATCAATAAAAAGTTTTGAAATATGTTTATTGCTAATTGCCGAACATATTTGGCCGATTATAAACTTCCTGCATGAAAAGGCTCGAATTATTAGTTTCATATCACTTAAATAAATACAGTTGATTTAGAGTAGGTATTTTACACTTCAAATCAAATCAAATCAAATCAAAATAGATAAGCAAAATGCAGTAAAGTTCACGATACCAGGCCTCGAACTCTCTTCTTTATCCCACATTGTTTTATGAATTTGGATCTTTCCAGGCTCTATTTTCGCTGGAGTAAATTCTCACCTACATAAAGCTTCACACTTTCACTCGAAACTAACATTGTTGTAGGAAAAACTCAAAAAACTTTCAAATCTCTCATATAATTCGTGTTGAAAGTTGGTTTTGAGACGCCATGTTTTGACGTTATCACCTAAGCTCCACCTCCATGTCAGATCCCAATAGAAACTTGAAATATAAATAATGAAAAAATGATAATGAAAAATTTGACGGCACTCTTTTTCACAGAGAAAAGAACAATGAAAGAAGACAACTTGTTGTCAACTTAACTGTTTCTCAAATTGTTGGCAACTCGGTGTGGACACAATGGAAATAAAAGTTGGCGATTTTCTGCAGAGTTTCAAACAGTTGAAAACACTAAAGTTGCCAACAATTTCGGTGGAAACGCACCTTTAGATTTGGTCTAATTGAAGTTAAAGGAAGAAACGAGTTTCGTAAAAAGACTACTGTAAAACCTTTGCCATTTTATATAATTATTCT
Organism: Cynegetis impunctata; assembly: GCA_030704885.1. Lineage (NCBI taxonomy): Eukaryota > Metazoa > Arthropoda > Insecta > Coleoptera > Coccinellidae > Cynegetis > Cynegetis impunctata. Next base: position 156,755 of record JARQZK010000745.1, read on the forward strand.
TAACCTTTATTCTGCCAGTGTTAAACATATAATATTTGAACTTAAATATTTAATGACCACTTAGCGGCCACTAATTAATATGAAATTAGCGAACGACTATGTATCAGACTATTGAGCTATTCCTAACCGTCGATTAGATATTGACAATATTTTTATTTTTCACTTGTATATTATTTTTTGATCTACCTTAGATACGGTTGCTATAAATACACTCATTATGCCTTAGGGCGTTATGAGCGGGCATTATGGATCATAATGCCCTCTCATTGTACGAGGAGAAATGAAGCAACTTCCATTGATTAAATACTTCATAATCCTTGTCGTATACGACTCTGGATTTCTCCGGCAATTAATTATTCGCAGCTTTGGCTGCATTTTCTATGATGTTCTTGGGTAAATTCATTTTCATGTCCATTATTTCTATAAAACTACACAAAGAAAACAGCAATGACATTCACTAAATATGATGACAAAAATATTCACAAACGTCAAAATATCAACAAATGATTTGCCTTCTATGAGAAGGATAATGGAAAGTATAGGAGCAAGGAACCGATTTTTCATTGTAATAAAACAATTTTTTCGTGAAAAATAAAATCTTGTATGCACCACGTGCGTTACTAGATCCTAAAGCGCCCTGTAAACGATCAAATTTGTTTGACAAATTTGTTGGACAAATTTCACGTGTTCTTCAAGCAATGGCATAAACGATCAAACCAAATATCAAACAAATTTGTCAAATTCTTCCCTAGTTACGGTTTTCTCGTTGACGTGACGTGACGCATTCCATGAAAAAGGAGCAGTACGGTTTTGAATTTATTTGTCGAAAATGCCGTCAATCCAATTTTTCATCAAACACATGAAACACGTGAATTGTTTGACAAACGCATCAAACAAAGCCATAGACAATCAAATCATTTGACAAACAAGTTTGATCGCTTTACGCCCATGGGACGTTAGGATTCATATAACGCACTTGGTACATAAATAACTATTTCAGCACGCATGTTTGTGCATTGAACGATGACACCATAATCGGAATTTCAACAAAGTAGGTGCTGTTGATGAAACTATGAAAAACAAGTATAAAGTTAGTTTCCAAAACAAAAATTTCCATATTTCAATTTTATGGACAGGACATAATTTCCGATTTTTTCACACACTCTGTTTCATACCTGCTCTCAATTTATGATATGAAAAGCGTTTTCGATAAATATGAAAATGAACGTCATTAATCATAACTAAAAGTATGTCATCAAAATACATTTGTTTTCCACGTCATCCAGCTAATGGCTCGTCCTTCATTACCACCTCTATACCAACATAATGAAATCCTGATGGATTTTTCGGATCTGAATTACCCCATAATAGGTCAGAATAGGTTTTCTTGGTTCGTTATGTTGAAGTTACGAAATGATACCTTCGAGTAAATTAGGTTTCAACACGACATATCCGTAATGGTAACGTAATTTGCATTGAGGTTTCCATTTTTGGAACCTATCTGAATGCTTCTAAGCAGGGCCATGAATCATCCGTTATTGAAGAACCGTGGAAACGTAAATACTCCTCATCGATTTCCAATTAATTTCCATGGAAAACTTCATGAAACTTCAGTAATAAACTGAAGTTATTGCATATTAAAATGGATGTTTGTTTATATATATATATATATATATATATATATATATATATATATATATATATATATATATATATATATCAACATCAATTTAATTACGAGGAAACAAGAATTCTTAGAAGCCAACGAAATACCAAAAAACGTGAAATTATGGAAATGATTGAAATCCAAAAGAAAGGTGAAAATACTGTTAACGCCAAAGCAGATACAAATCTTATGAGAAAATTCTACACAAACATTTTACTATAACAAAAGAAATACTTCCTATAACCAGCTCACATGTTATATACCGACTGTGCATTGCAGTTGTTTTACAAAAAATAATCAGCTGTTTCAAGATCGCTCGATAAATATATGTATTTCACTGCACATTATATTTCAGTTTAATTCAAACGTATACTGTCCCACCGTCTTTCATGTTTCCGTTTTATATCTAATTACATGTAATTTTAGATGAATTTTCCACTCTTGTGTACGGAAGAATTTTTGTGTATTTTTGTTTTTGTTTTTTGTCGACTTAATTTGATGTATTGTACTATGTTAATTTGAATGTTAGCTATGGATGACAACAAAAAAATTTTGAAGGCAACAGTGACTGCTGAAACGTTAAACATATTTCTGTGGATGTTAATATAGATACACCATCAGTTGTAAATAGACTTAATTACCCAAGAAAACAAATCAAGAAGAAAATATATGTAAAAGGTCTAAGAAATCAAGGAAAAATCCGAAAACCAAATATATATATATATATATATATATATATATATATATATGTCGCCGGAAAATAACAAGAACCGCAAGTTTATAAATTTCCTAGGAAATTTATAAACCTTCGTAGGATTCTAAACGAGAGATAAATTGTATTATTGTACGTACACATTTTCGCAAATTGATAAACTTACCGAACTCACGCGTAAAATAATAAGTAAGCAATAACCAAACGCCATGTGCGCTCTGATTGGTTGAATAAGTCACGTGTTCCTTTTTCTTCCTCTCCACCGCCATTGGTCACCTCGGAACGTAAACAAACCGGTTGCTCGTGCGTTTTCGTAAAGTTTTTAATATTGTAACTGTGTTAGAACTATGAAAATAGTTTTATTTTGCTAAGGTTAATGAATTATAACCTAATGAACGACCTAGAAGCTGCGGACAGCCAAAATGGTGTAGATAGTGCGGTAAATGCTAGAAAATTTGTTGACGAAATGAAATTTAATGAAATTCACCACAGAGCTACGAAAGTTTTATAGTTGCCATTACCAAAATAATTAAAAATCGGAAATGTACAGAGGAAAAAATGAAAAATGTCATTAAAATAATTTATGATTGTTTTTTCTTTTTCAATTAACCTTTTCAATGTCATAGAACACGATTTCTGTTGTTTTATTTTGGTAGAGTGAAGTAGGAGTCATTAGCATAATATGTAAAAAAGTAACCCTGTATTATAGGTACCTACCTAGTTTTAAAGTAAAAATACTGTTAGGTAGGTTATCGAAACTGATAAATATATAGTTTGGCAAGTCTGATTGTAACTAAGTCTATGGACACAAGCTTTGCAACTGTCAACATCGACCAATCAGAGAGCAGTGTGTTATTTGCCGTATTTTAAAGAAGCGTAAAATAAAAAGCTCTTCTGTGATTGGTCGAACCGTTTAGAATCTAACGAATGGATATCCGTTAGTTTATAAACTTACCACGAGACGTCGCAAATTGATAAATTTACGAAAATGTGGGCGTAAAATAATACAATTTATCTCTCGTTTAGAATCCTACGAAGGTTTATAAATTTCCTAGGAAATTTATAAACTTGCGGATCTCGTGTCTTTCGGTGACATATATATATATATATATATATATATATATATATATATATATATATATATATATATATATATATATATATATATATATATATATTATATTATATATATATATATATATATATATATATATATATATATATATATATATATATATATATATATATATACTTATCAAGAGCCTCTATTTAATTTCGGGGGGGGGGGCTTGAAATTTTATAATTGCAGGAGGAGCAGAAGGGCGCTTTCTATAGGTAGCATTGTTTGTTGTTTAGATCAAATACTTTCCACAAATTTCTGAAATAATACGCAACATAGATATTCCCAGTTTTAATATATTGAAATTAATACACAATTACCAAAAATAAATTCTAAAAACTCAATTAAAATTGATTAAGAATACTTCTGGAATGGGAAAACATGGATTTATCCTCTGACTGTTCTATAATTGAAACTAAGTTGCGATTTTTAATATTTCATTCAAAAATATTTTCAACAACATAGAAGTAGGTAGTAAAAATAAATGAAACAATGGAAAAATATCGAAATATATTTTATTATTAAGTGAACAAAATTGAGTATTGTGTGGAGTTTGACTTTCCAACCTCAATGTTCAGAACGCATAGTTACTTGAAAATACAGTTAATAACAGTTAAAAATCAATTATCAAACATAACATAAACAAAAATGAGACGAGATGAAAGTAACAACTACATTGCGATATTTGTATTATGGAAGGAATCACTTTATCCCCTCCTCAGATATTATGCTCACGGTTCCACGGTCAGCCAAGATTTGAAATTTCTAGTATTCTCTATAAACAAGAGCCACATTATGAGCAATTAAATATATTCATAATTTTTCTGACCACTTCAGTATCAAACATATTTCTTGAATTATTCTAACTAAGCTTTAGAGGATATGTTTGGTTTAATAGGTACGAAAATAAATTTTTTTCTTCTGCTACAACATAAATATTATTTCGGGAGGTTTGAACCCCCAAAACCCCTTCCTGGCTACGCTCATAAAATTGAAAATATAAAATATGTCCTGGGATGTAGTTAATCTTTTTCCAAGTATACCACCCAAGGTTCCTTTAACGCTAGTAGAAAAGTTACTTAATAGCAATCTTGTTAATCCTTTCATAAAATCAGATATATTGTCTCTTTTGGAATTATGCCTGGAACAGAATTATTTTAGTTTCAATGATAAGATTTACAGCAGTACTGAAGGCTTAATTATGGGAAACCCTCTAAGCCCTTTGTTGGCTGAAGTATTCATGGATAATTTGAAACAGTTAATTCATAATCATCCTGTTAGTCGACAATTCGTTTATTGGTTTAGATATGTGGATGATATTATTTGTTGTTTCACTGGTACTCTTAGACAACTAGACTGCTTTCAAACATTCATTAACACTTTACACCCTAATATAACATTCACTTTAAAGATGGAAAAAGATAACTCAATTAACTATTTGGATTTGAAAATAAGAAAAGTAGGTAACAAAGATAATTTTTCAAATTTTCGCGAACCATCGCACACTGATAGCGTCATACATAGTACTTCCCTACATTTTTAACACAAAATGACAGCTTTCAATAGTATGGTACATCGTTTAGTAAATATTCCACTTTCAAACGCCAATTTTAACATCGAGAAAAATATAATTAAACAAATTACCGTAAATAATAATTATGATCCCAATATTATAGACAATATGATAGATAAAAACTTTTTCAAAAATGCGATTAACCAGGTGTACCCCCTTACTAAAAATAGTATCAAATATAACAGCCTCACTTTCATCGGAAATTCAAGTAAAAAATTTAAATCTCTTATCTAAGCACAACATTAACATTGCTTATCGTACCGGTAATAATTTAGGAAATCATATAAAAAATAACAAATCCAAAGTTCATAAAGATAATAAATCAGGAGTTTATAAAATTAATTGTGGCGATTGTGATAAGTTTAACATTGGTAGAACTTTCAGAAGATTTCAAACTAGCATTTCAGAACACAAACGTAGCTTTGTTAATCAGAAGTCGGATTCACATTATGCAAACCCTTTAATCTGAGAAAATCACACATTCAATTTCGATTTTAAAATATTAAATACTGAAAGTAAGGGAATTAAACTTAATTTTTCAGAATCATTACAGATAAATAAATACAAGCATTCCGGTCTCCTATTGAATAGCCAAATCGATCATACTTTAAGCCCCCTTCTTAATATTTTCAAAATTACCGAACTACCTGACTAGCAGTTCAGAATTGGTTTTTCCTTTTCTAATAATTATTTGTAACCATCTTTGTATTTGCCCCTTCTACATAATTTGTCATTTCTTGTTTTCGATATAACAGAGAATCATAGTTAGTTTGCCATTAGCATCTGAAGAAGGTGAAGTTCCACCGAAACGTGCGTCCTGCGTTATTTTTTATAATAAATGTGTAAATTGTTATTTTTAACTATTGTTTTAATATGTTTATTAATTTACACCAAGTATCGGCCCAATCAATCCAAAAAATATATTTATATATATATATATATATATACATATACATATATATATATATATATATATATATATATATATATATATATATATATATATATATATATATATATATATATAGATATATAGCAGTTTCTGTAAAAATGAGTCCGGTTAAATGTCCCAGCTTATTCACCATTTCATATTTTAAAATCAAGCCGTAGCACCGCGTGGCTGGTCAGCAAGTACCAATATGAAACACTAAGTTGCCTAAGTTGTGGTCTTCCCGTTTGGTTTGACTATCTACTGTTTTAACGTTGGAATTTGTTAGTGAGTATGATGCTTCTGTTATTTTTAATTAGGTAACTTAGAATTTATATATTACAACCATTGACAAACAACAATTAAAATGTCTATGACGTGTTACAATGAAAACTCGTTATTTCGAAATCTAGTTTATCGGTGCGCCTCAAATAGCTAGCAAATTAATATAATCAACGTTTTAACTGATTGTGGTATGCTAACTATTTTCAGTATTTTCCGTGTATCCAAAATCCGAATACTCTGCATATCTAACGTACAAACAAATTGCAGCATTTGTGAATTCCAAATATCTGATATTTACCGCGAATAACTCCGTCGGTTGATGATATAAACGAAATGAATTTTAGAGCATGGGTGGAATCTCTGCGTAATTAGTCCCATGTGTAACTCGTATATAAATAATTGGCCTAGCCAATAAAACCATTATCGCTGATTACCTTTAACTCCGTGTGTGTGAGTGACTGTGGGCATAGTATACGTGTAATGATTTCGGCTTGAATTGAATTTAAATCATATTCGCATACCAATGGTATGCAGTTATTCATACAATGATTTGAAAGTTCCATGAAATATGCTGTTTTCGTTGTATCTTTGAATTTCGAACAGCTTCTCCAGGGGCGGCTATTCCGAGGCGGCTAAGGAGGCTAAGCCGCCTCCTCAATATTCTGTGTATCACTACTATACTATATTAAATAGTCAGCATTCAGCATATTCATATTAATCAAAATCATATTATTTTATGCACCTACCTTCCTTTCAACCTTTCAACCTACATTATATAATATAATTTATTAATTACGATAGAAGGTATTTACATTTACTGCTTACTGCATTTCATTCATTTCAAGATTTCATATGAACAGTGGCAACGCTGCAGAGGCTTAAAAAGTTATATTTTCAACGCTCATTATGCCAATTATGCCATGCCACAGAAAAGCAAACAACGGTGCGACTACTGCGAATGAATACTTTATTGCAATAGAAAAGGAAAACACATGTAAATGGCAACACCGATTGAACCTAGCTGCTCGGTTCAAGGCATAGTAACTTTATAAAGAAATAAAAAACTAACTTTTCACAGGTTAAAATAAAAATCTATTGAGTAAACGCGTTTCGTCATAACATTGACTTCATCTCGTACTGAAACGAAACGCGTTAACTCAATAGATTTTTATTTTAACCTGTGAAAAGTTTTTTATTTCTTTATAAAGTTATGAATATGAACTTTCACCAAGTAAATGCCAATTCCATTCAAAAACATTGCGACCTACCCCGGAATTGAACAATTTGGTGCAGCGTAACAAACAACAGAATCTCGCTGTTAATATCAGAAATTATGTAAGACATCTCTAGCTAACCGGATCACAGGTAAAAAATAAATTCTTTCGTTGGCAGTGTTTACTTTTCACTAGGGAAAATGTCAAATTTAAATTGCTTAGAAAACATAATTAATGTTATTGATACTTGCTGGGCAACAATTGATTAATTCCTCGAATAGGTAACAAATTCGTTAAGTAGGTACCTATTTTGTGAAAGAAAATGATGAATGAATAATTGGCTGAGAAGTGTTTTTGTGAATATTGTATATAGGAGTTGTAGGTCTCAAGGTAGACACTCGAAAGTGAAAGCAATTTTTTTCCCAAAGAAATTAATATTTAAGGGTGCTTGTTTAACTTTGATTTTCTTTAAATTATAAGGTGGTTGTTTAAAAAATTTTCACCTATGGTGTATTTTTTAACACCTCTTGTAGCCTCCTTAAACAAACACCTCACGAGCCGCCACTGGCTTCTACCTCACTATTAGCAGGTTTTCACTTTGAAAACCTGCTTATTAAAATGAGTGCGATTAGCAATAAAAGTTTTTTACACTACAGAATGCAATTTTATAGCAATAGGGTTGAAAGTTTGTATCTAGGTAGTTTTGCATGATATCTTGAATGTGATTGATTTTCGTTCGAATTGGTTGGGGGGTTGACTCCCTGAGGGATGAAATAAATCTTGTTTACATGATAGAGGTCGCAATTTTGGAGTAGTAGGGTTAAAAAATTGTAAATAGGCATTTTTGAAAGGTATCTTGGATGGGATTGGTTTTGGTTCGAATTGGTTAGGGGTTGAACCCCTGGGGGAAGAAATAAATCTTGTTTACATGATAAAGGGCGTAATTTTGGAGCAATATGATTGTGAGTAGGTAGTTTCGTATGATATATTGAATGGGATAGTTTTTAATTCGAATTAGTTGGAGGGTTGACCCCCCAGGGAAATAAATCTTGTTTACACGATAGAAATCGCAATTTTGATAACATAATGTTGAAACTTTGTAGGTAGGTAGTTTCGCACGATATCTTTGATGCTATTTATTTCTATATGAATTGGTTAGAGGGTTGACCCCCCGGAGGAGGAAATAAATCTTGTTCACACGATAAAGGGCGCAATTTTATAGAAATAGGGTTGAAAGTTTATAATTACGTAGTTTCGTATGATACTTTGGATGTGATCGGTTTTGGTACGAATTGGTTTGGGGGTTGATCCCCCTGGGAGTAAATAAATATTGTTCACACATTAGAGGACGCATTTTTTTAATCAAATCATAATTTAATGAAAATATTTTTTAAACTGGATACGTTATGAAAACGTGCTCTTCTTATGCAGCTCGCTGCGATAGAGTTTTTCGAATTCAGTTGTTCTCACGTATTTCGACGAACACATTTCTTCATTTGAGTCATATTCTTCCCAAAATAATGGAAAATTGCAATGTATCGAGAGTCAAAAAGTAACTACATTAACATGTTGCTTCAATTGAAGTAATCCTTCAATTCCCTGTTTTTTTGACGATTTTTTTTTGACATAAATTTCGCACATTCGGCAATATTTCTAACGTTTCCTCGACCCAAATGAAACTGACGTTAAGATTTCTAGAAATTGCAGTCAATACTCTTTATAACGAGCCCCCTCTTTTCAAAATTAGCTCTTTCTAAGTATATGTTTTTTTCCATTCAACCAGACTGAGCCATGTTGTGGAAATTGACTTCAAGATTCAGCATATAAATTGAGAAAATTGAGCAATAAATTTTTCAGTAGGTATACAGAAACTCCTGAAATAATCTTTAGCTCTGAAATTTCCAATATTTTCAAATGAAGAATTCAAATCAAAAATTTTTATTGCTTTCACATAATTTTTTATGTTTGATTTTATATTGATTTCATAGTCTGTTAGACAATTAACGCATTTTCTTCCATTACAATCAACTCAACCACTGAATTGTTGGAATTTAATTTTAAAAAAATTTTACATTGAAAATTCATGGAAAATCTATTATTTGATTATATAAAGTCTGCATATTTGATATAATAGTTCTGTTCATTAATTAACCTTTTCTATAAAAATAACCAGCCAAGCGCGAGTCGGACTCGCGCACCAAAGGTACCGTACAAAAAAATTTTTTATTATATGATGTACATAACTAAAAATTTACATTTTCGCAATTTTTCCTGCATCTGTGCTATAAGGCGTTGCTTCGTACCAAATTTCAAAATTCAAAATTTGCGGCATAAACGGCTGAATCTTTTGATTTCGATGTCTTAGAAGTTTGATTGTGTCACAGCTCCAAGGGACAGTAGACTTGAGTATTTCATATGAATTCCAGCTTGATACCTCCACGCGTTCCTGAGAAAAAGAATCTTGACAGACGGACAACAAAATTATCCTATAAGGCTTCCATTTTTGCCTTTCGAGGTACGGAACCTTAAAAATATGATATTCTTGGAACAGAAACAATGAAATATTGGAAACATTGTTCTCATGCCATTCTGTGTTGAATTCAATTAAAAAATTATAAACTGTTACACAATATTTCAATATTAGAGTTGAAACCGTAGTTAAGGCAAAAAATATCAGTTATATTCTTCTCGGAAAAATAAGGAAAATATTCTTGGAAGCAAAATTCACATATTTGAAGATCGCGAACCGAGAAATGTCGTATACATACATCAGTTCATGTTCTTCTCGAATCTGCTTCGCAATAAAGACAAAAGATTCGACTTCCGCCTTCCCGTATCTGTTCTCCTTCGCCATGATTAGAAAAAAGCTGAATCGGGTGTCACCTCCGACTAGATTTGTCTATCGGAGGGACACTGAATCCCGCAAGACAGACGCACCTCCAGGATTTCCGCCAGTCTGACAAGTCTTAAATCTTCTTTCCTTCGGCATGCTCAAAAGCCGACCTGAAGGTTATCAATCCAGAAAAAAGAATATAGTATCCCATGAGGTGTTGGAAGTTCAGCCAATGGTAACATGTGACAAGTATTCCAGGCACCACTTTGAACAGCTCCAGAAAAAAAATATTGTGTAGAGGCGTTTCGTTAACAGAGTGAATCGTATTTTGGATTGGTGTGACCGATTCTTGGTGTGAATTATTGAACATATTTAATCGATAGTTATTAAAAATAATTTACACGTTTATAAGATAAAGTAAGCATGCCGCACGTTTCGGTGAAACTTCACCCTCTTCAGAAGCTGAATGCAAAATGAATATATTTCTTCAATATATCCAATTCCAGAAATGAATAAATGATAGATCAATAAAGTTTAAACTTTAAAATAAAACACACTTGGCTTGAGTTTCACTATATAAAAATTGGAAGGAATATAAGCATTCGTGTTGAAGAACATAAAAAGTCAATTTTACAAAATAAAAATACCACTGGCTTCTCCGAACATTGTGTAAAATTCAATCAAAAAATCAAAGGAAAGCGCCTTGACCTTTTTTGAAATTCTCGAAATAAGTTCCGCCCATAATAATCAATTACCCCTTGTAAACGAACAAATTGATTTTCAGGTATCACCTTTGCTTTTGTCTGATTTATAAAATAATATGTAATACTCTCCTGTAGTCAGTTTTGATAATGAGTTCATAACTCGAAACATGTCGACTATTCTTTACTGCTAAATACAGTATCTAAATATTATTATATAGGTAGTGAAACTTATGCCAAGTGTGTTTTATTTCAAAGTTTAAACTTTATTCTTTATGATGTTTTAGCAAGATATGTGCGAGAATTCAATCTCAGTTAAATAACAAATTGTATAGCAAAGGTAAATACAAAGATAGTTACAAATAATTAGTAAGAAGGAATTTTATTCTAAACTGCTAGTCAAGTAGTTCCGTTATATTGAAAAGATTCAGAAGGGGGCTCTTAGTATGATCAATTTGGCTAAACATTAGGGGACCTGAATGTTTGTATTTAATAATCTGTAACGATTGCAGTTCAATTTCCTCACCATATCCATTGATTATTCCAAGAATCATTCAGTTTCTCCATGAACTATCTGGGAAGACAAATTTTGTCTACCCCATATATTTTTGTAAAATTATGTGAAGATAAAGAAATTTTCTTCAGCACAAATCGAGCGATATATTTTATGAATATATTCCAGGTATCCGTTTGATGAGAGAAAAATAAGCAGACCTTGATTTCTGCCATTTTCGAAGTGAATATTTATAGATGTATTACATCTTACATCTCAGTATGTGGTACTAAGTGTGACTAAATATGTGAATGTGGCGAAAATGTGCGACACTAATTAAGGAGAGGAGCGCGACATCCAATAATTAATTTACATTACTTATCACTTTACTGTAAATGTTAATACATCGAATTGGTACAAAATTCATCAATAATTTCATGAAAAATATACTAGTTGACTTAAGCTAATTTCATATATTACATAAATTGAACAAGGAAAATTACATAAAGTGAACAAGGAAAATTCTTCAATAATTTTTAGAAATTATCAAACAACTTTCCAAGGAAGCTGGTTATACGTATTCAGCAACGCAAAATCTGCATTCACAATCGAACGGTGAATTGTGAATGCAGATTTTGCGTTGCTGAATACGTATAACCAGCTTCCTTGGAAAGTTGTTTGATAATTTTTAAAAATTATTGAAGAATTTTCCTTGTTCACTTTATGTAATGTATGAAATTGACCATGGCCGACTAGTATGTTTTTCATGATTTGATTGTTATATTTTGCGTATTAAGCGACTAGAATATTCGGAGCGCGCTCTCGTGAGTATATCCAAAGGTTTTAAATCACTATGTTAGTGTGCCTTGGAATCATATACACCACTGTTGTAGAGTAGATATCTTCATATCAGGAGGTACGTGTTTTGAGCGACGAATTTCTGCATTTTCAGTCTAAGCGGTGAATTGTTGTTTCCCAATATCTTTGGTGGGATGGCGCTCTGGATTGTTATTCATCCATTGTTACTGACCACGATTTGTATTGGGGAACAATTAGAAATTTGTTAATTCACTCCGAGTCAAATATGCTGCACTGATGAGATCTAATAAGATCGAAACAGCTGTATGCAGATTTTGAGTCGGGGTGACTTGACAATTTCTATAATTCACCGTTCGATTGTGAATGCAAATTTTGCGTTGCTGAATACGTATAACCAGCTTCCTTAGAAAGTTGTTTGATAATTTTTAAAAATTATTGAAGAATTTTCCTTGTTCACTTTATGTAATGTATGAAATTGACCATGGTCGACTAGTATGTTTTTCATGATTTGATTGACAAGGAAAATTCTTCAATATCTTGAAAATTAGCTATAAAAAATCTTCCAAGGGAGCTGGATACATTATAACCAACTCCTTTGGAAGAATTTTCTTTGTTCATTTTCTGCGATATATGAAATTGACCATAGTCAGGTAGTATAGTTTTCATGAAGTAATTGTTGAATATTGCGAACATGGCAACAAGTATTCACGGTGCGCCCTCTCGTGAATATGTCTAGAGCTTATAAACGATAAGTTAGTGTGCTCTGGAATTCCATACGTCGAATAGTAGACATTTTCATGTCAGGAAGTATTTTTTCTTGCTATGGGATTCTGCATTTTCGATCTAAACAGTGAATTGTTAGTTCCTAATATATTTGTCGGAGGGCGCTATAAATTATTATCCATAGAGTAGTTTGGCCGCGATTTATGTTGGATAACAATAAGAAATATGTCAGTTCACTCTGAGTCAAGTGAGCTACACTGAAGAGACCTTATAAGATCGAAACAAATGTATGCAGATCTTGAGTCCGGGTGACTTGACATTTTCTATAATTTACTGTTGTTGTATTATAAATGCAGATTTCGCAGAATACATGTAACCGGTTCCGTTGAAAGATTTTTTCATGATTTTTAAATTATTGAACTATTTTCCTTATTCACTTTATGAAATATCAAAGTCATCACTTACTGAATTAGAATTAGTATTAACAGTAGTTTCTGAAAGGTTAAATGATTGCTTTACATAGGTAAGAGATGAAAAATAATTGGTGATTATTTTACTATTATACTACTAATTAATCATCATTGCAATTTTCGAAACAAATCATCATCATCAAATCAAACCAAATATGCTTTATTGTCTTAAAATTATACGTTTTATCGACAAAGTGAAAAATATAGGAAATAAAAAATGTATAATAAGAAAATGAAACACACATCAATCAACAAATATACAAACTAAACAATGTTATACCTAGAAATAAAAATCACACCACATTTCCATGAAAAATATATACAAACTTTACAAGAACCGGGAGTGTCAAATCCTCCACAATCGAAGCTGCTGCCTGTGTTATTCAATTTGGTCATATACAGAGCCGGATTAACCATTAGGCAGAGTAGGCAATTGCCTAGGGGCCCCGCATCGACGAGGGGCCCGTGCAAGCACCAAGAAAAAAAAATTTCATCGAATGAAAATTTAAATTAAAATTTGTATGAAATTCCTAAACAATATTATTGCTTTCTTTCGACGCATGTTGTCAATTGATGAAATACTTCATACATACAGAACCATCTAGTATCGAGTAGATACTAGAACTAATAAACTGTCTTCGTTCAACAATGTATCGATAATGGTCATTTAAAATGATGTATTAGAAAGGGTCAACTTCCAAGACGTTTTAAACGATTTTGTTTCTAAAAAAGTTAGAAGAGCTAATATTTAAACTTACTGTACTGTTTTTTGAACTTTTTTCAATTTGTACTTCACAAAACTGTTTTCTTTAGTTTATTGTATTTTATTGCGTTTAACAAGATCAAATTTAAAATAACCGCGTCCCGTCTCATTTCTCTTTCTTAACCCATCATGCAATCTGGATCATCATTCATCACTTATCTATAACCTATTCATTAAGACTGTGATGCTGCAGCATCAAGTCAAAGTCACCATAATGTTGCAATATCACATTATACTTTGAAGTAACAGGATACCTGGAGTCGATCATCTGGAAGTTACTTATATCCCTTTATCAGCTTGAAAAGACCTGGGGCTCGGACAGGGTTGTTGCCTAGGGGCCCGGACAGGGTTAATCCGGCCCTGGTCATAACTATCAATCAATGCTCAGGATTGTAGTCCTCTACAGAGTAATAAGGTCTATCAAGAAAGTAATCAAATATGAGAGAATTCAAATAACTCAACTAGATAAGCAATACTATAACAAGATATTCGTAACATCGGAACATCTCGAAAATAAGTCAGGATATTGCGAGATGTTCTCAACGCTTCTGAACAATGGAACTTATCAATTCAAAGTTGGAAATCCAATATTCCAGACAAGGATTCTCCTTTTATCTATCAGTGTTTAGGCCGCGTTCAAAAGAACGGGAAATTGGTCCTCGAGATTAAATTGAAAACCGTCCGCCGGGTGTCGTTATGATAATTGCCTTGGGGATGAAATATTGGAGACCATGGATGCCTACATACAATTGAGAGAACTGTCTGAACGAAAACTGGACAGTCGGGTTCGATGGTCCTTTTGTCAGTCTCTGGGGAGAACAGCTTTGAGGAATTCGTACGTGAAATATTATGAAAATATCGAGGGCCTCGTGTTACTTTGAAACTTTTCGAACTTTTTTAACTCTTGCTATCGGTTTATAAAGAGATATTAATTTTAAGTCGCATTTTCATTGAAAAGTATAAACTATTGCGCTGTCTTGAAAGTCAACAGTGACAGGAAGAGTGGTTTTTAAAGCCACCTCAAGATTTTCAAAGTTTTTTGTTAATATAGATATACCTATAAGTTAGTGGGACTTATGATGGATGAATTCTTCATCATAAGTCCCACTAATTGATAGCTACATACCTATATATATATATATATATATATATATATATATATATATATATATATATATATATATATATATATCTATATGTTCAGAAAGATTTCCGCGGTCGGAAGTATTTGAAAAACTTGGTTCACGGAATGAACCGCGTGAAAGATTTGAAAAATCTCGACGTTTTGGCTCCTTTAGCGAAGCCATCTTCAGGAGAATTAGAAGAGGAATAATTCCGAATCGTGGCCTCAATCTGCCTACTCCACGATTCGAATTAGGAGGAATCGGAAACAATACGATTGCGTGGTCTCAACCTGCCTACTCCACTAACCGTACTGCTTCCTGTCAACTCTGAAGTCTCAACCTGCCTACTCTTCAGAGTCAACTGTTGACTCTGAAGAGTAGGCAGGTTGAGACTTCAGAGTTGACAGGGTATATATATATATATATATATATATATATATATATATATATATATATATATATATATAGTACACTTACAAGTAAAGGAGAAACAGAAGACTTTATAGTTAATAGAGGTGTAAGACAAGGCGAGGCCTCTCAACAACATTGTTCAATTTAGCCCTAGAGTACGTTATGAGAAATGTAAATAAGGGAAATTTAAGAACGAGCGGAGGCCAAATGGTCGCGTATGCAGACGACAAAGTCCTAGTAACGAAGCGACGAGAAATAATGAAACAAATGCTATTAAGAATAACAACAGAAGGTAAGAAGATGGGATGAAAAATAAACAGCAGCAAAACAAAGATAATGAGATTTGGAAAGCAGTGTGGAAGCAAAATTATAAAAAGGGGTGAATACGAATTTGAGGAAGTCGAAAAGTTCAAATATCTGGTGGTTACGATCAGCTATAACGCAGAATGAAGATCAGAAATAGAAGAAAAAATAATAGCAGTTAATAGTTAATAATAACTAAACTCAAAATTTATAACACAATGATAAGACCGGTTATGATTTATGGAGCAGAAACGATGACAATGACGAAAAGAGAATAGGAGGAATTGAGAATAGTGGAACGAAGAATAATGAGAACAATCCTAGGACTGATAAAAATTTATGACAATGAATACAGGCAATGGATGAACTATGAAATACTGAGGGAAATGAACGGCGAAGATACAGTGAAACGAATAAAGAAGCGAAGGATAGAATGGCTCGCCCATGTATGGAGAAAAGGAGAGAATTAAATGGTCTGCTCAGTGCTGCAGTGGAAACCAGGAGGTGGGAGAAGGCGAGGAAGACCCAGATCTGGCTCCCAGAGTGGCTGAAGTAAGTGGAGGAGGATTCAAGAACTACAGGTGTCGCTAGATAGAAGGAAAAAGCTAAGGACAGGGCTCTATGGAGGAAAATATGCGAGAAAACTATATATATATATACTATATATATATATATATATATACTATATATATATATATATATATATATTATATATATATATACATATATATATATATATATATTTATATGTATATATATTTTTTTTTTTTTAAATAATTTTTTTAAATTTTTTCTTTTTCCCAGTAAATCGGAATGTCCATCAACCTCTCCATAAGACTAAATGAGCTAAAATTGACTGTCTGTGATTTTTTTTTTGAGGCAGAACAAAACGAACCAAATTAATTTATATTCACTCAAAATTTTTGGATCTTCCATTTATCTTTTTGGTTCACTGCCATGATGAAAAATTTAATTATGCTCCGATTTAGGATTGGTAATCAGTAATTGTGTTTGTTTCCTATAATTAATTTCCAATACTATGGTGAAGAAATTACGTTTGAATATCACATAAAACCTTGTTTAACATTCTAAATATAATATTGACGCTCATAAACAATAAAAACTGATTACTGGCTGTTGATTATTTGCGAAAACGAATGAAACTGGTGTCAGGGAAATTCTGAATTGATTGTCGCATTTGCCGTTAATTTCATATTCGCACAATTGATGAATATCGTTTTATATTACTCATTTAATGATCAACTGAAAATTGTATTGTGTTGGTCGGGATCTTTTCAATTTTCAGCATAACAATCTCCCTGAATTATTTTTATGCAATTTATAAAATCCATAACTAAGTCAACAGTATTTCAAGTATGACAATATTCCTGGGAATTTTATTTTGAAGTTAGTTTATTATAGATAACGTAAGATTTTTAATTGGAGAATTTATGAACTAATCCACTTTCTCTTTGTATTATATATATATATATATATATATATATATATATATATATATATATATATATATATATATATATATATATATATATATATATATATATATACATATACAGTGATGGGCAAATGTGTGGAACCAAGTAAATATCTCTGGAATTATTAGAGATATCAAAATGAAATTTGGAAGGTGGATACTACAGTAGATTGCCTATTTGTTTTCATATTTTTTAACAATTTTAAACTTCCGGTTTTACCGGAAGTAATGTCGATTTTATCAATTGCAATGGACCACCCTGTGTATAATTTTATTTTCTGATGAAACATATTATTACGAATACAAAATATTCGGGTTCGATATTTTTTATTTCAATACCTACCGAGATATTAACAGAAAAGTTACTAAGGAAAGGAAAAATTTGATGGTAGCTAGTAGTCCATGAAATTCATTGTGTATTCCTTTCCTTAGTAACTTTTCTGTTAATATCTCGGTAGGTATTGAAATAAAAAATATCGAACCCGATATTTTTGTGTTCGTAATAAAATGTTTCATCAGAAACTAAAATAATATACAGGGTGTTCCATTGCAAATTTTAAAATCGACATTACTTCCGGTAAAACCGGAAGTTCAAAATAGTTAAAAAATATGAAAACAAATAGGCAATCGACTGTTGTATCCACCTTCCAAATTTCATTTTGATATCTCTAATAATTCCAGAGATATTTACTTGGTTCCACACATTTGCCCATCACTGTATATATATATATATATATATATATATATATATATATATATATATATATATATATATATATATATATATATATATATAGAAACGGAAATAGAAATTTATTCACTATCAATAACTACATAGCAAGTCAATAGAACCAAATATCAACTCAATACAAATAATTGAGTGTAAAATCTCATAAACATCACAAACAAGCATATTAAAATGCACATAGAAATAATAATATAGTTATTTATGTACCAAGTGCGTTATATAGATCATTATGCCCTGAGGGAAACATTCGGCCCGAGGGCCTCTGGCCCGAGGGATGAATGTTGCCCGATGGGCATAAGGATCTAGTAACGCACGCGGGGCATACAAGATTTTATTTTTCACGAAAAAATTATTATATTATGATGAAAAGGCGATTTTAAAATCGTTTCATTGCTCCGTTCCATTTTCCTTCTCATAGTAGGCATGTCATTTGTTGATATTTTGACGTTTGTGAATATTTTTGTCATCATATTCGGTGAATGTCATGCTGCTTTCTTTGTGTAGTCTTATAGAAATAATGGAAATGAAAATTAATTTACCCAAGAATATCATAGAAAATGCAGGCTAAGCTGCGAATAATTCATTGCCGGACAAATCCAGAGTCGTATACGACAAGGATTATAAAGTATTTAATCAATAAAATTTGCTTCATTTCTCCTAGTACAATAAGCGGGCGTTTTGAATCCATTATGCCCGCAAATGCGGGCATAATGTCCTAGGGCATAATGAGTGTGTTTATAGCAACCGTATCCAAGGTGAAATAAACATATTATATACAAGTGAAAAATAAAAAATCACAAGCATATTCAAATATACATAGAAATCACATAAAACATGCAAATCTCATGCAACAGGCGCTCAAAAGTCATTTAACATAAATTCCTCAATGCTATAGGAACAGCTTTCCAGTAAGATTTTCCTCAGTTTTCTCTTGAACTACCCGCGCGGTGTATTATGTGCACCACAACCAAGAATGCGATATTGAGTGCATAATCAATGTATAGGGATAAGGAAACTTGGTTTCTTGACTTTTCTTTCGGTTTTATTGAAACGTAAAAAAATTGATACAATTATTCCGGAAAAACTACAAACTAACAAAGAAGGTGCTCTAAAAATATAAAAAAAACTCTTGAAACAAATACCTCAAATAAATATTATATGGTTAGTTTGTTTCATCATTCGCCATTTTCACACGAATCGCATGTAACAACTGTTGTCATATGTTGTTTGCAAACTGACCTATTGCAACTTCCGCACATGATCGTTGTGACTCGATTTTTCTTTCTGCCGCAAATGAAACACCTCGCGCGTATTTTTGCAGGTGGCTCTTCAATGGTGTCTTCTGCTGGGGGTTTGTTTTTTGTCAGAAAACATTTTATGTCACTTGGCAATGACTGCTGGCTGGCACGTTCAGAGAGGTATGGCTGCATCAAACCCAAGGAAAGTACCTTCAAAAATTCTCTTCTATGCTTGTAAGCTTTATTGATATGAGTTGCATTATAGGGCAGTTGTCCATTGATTCCCGCGATGTCCATTAGTTGGAAGAATATAACCAAAGGCCAAAAGATATGCTTGCATTTCTGTTTTTGATACGTCTTTGGCATCACGTTCTCTCATAAATTGCGGCCGAACATTTGAAATGTACAGATTCGTGCATTCAGTTATGTATTCTATAATTTCATCTGTGAATATTCTCATAAAAGCATCTACTTCAATTTGGATGTCCCTTGCTCGTTGTTTCGCACCGAGAAGGATTTTCACTAGGTTTTTAACGCTCACTTAACTGAATTTGCTTTTTAGCGAATTTTTGTTCCATCGAGTCAGTTTATCTTTGGCAATAAAGTAACTACTATTTTCAACATCTTCTAAATCATCGGAGTCATTATTTTTTTTTTTCAAATTCGAAATCATGTTCAGTGTCCTCTATTTTCTCTTCAGAGAAAGTATCAGCATCGTCGTCGGGTAATTCTTCTTCTGAATCGGAGTCGCAAATTATTTGAGCCAGCTCCTCTAATTCCTTGTGTGTTAATTTGTCAGGGTTTTTTATTTTTTCCTTGTCCCTAAAATGATAAAAATTCATAAAAACATCCATAATATGAGACCCTGAATGGTATTCAATATTACTTACATAGCTACCCGCGTGGTGCACTTTATACACCAGACTGTAGTGCAACAAAGAAATTGTCAATAAAATAACGAACGCTCCAGCCACCAAAGCACAACTGTCGGTACACGTAGTTAACACATCGGTCGAGGGTTACATGGAGGGGCAAGAGTGGGGGATACCAAATTCGGTTTTGACCGCTCTTTTAAGAGAAATGGTGTATTTTATACACCGACGCGGGTAGTTAAGGGTTAATGGCGATATAATTAAAATAATTTTGTGTTTTTTCCAAGCGATGTTTGGGAAGGATATAGTTATCACGTTCCCTTGTATGATGTTCATGGAAAGATATGTGTTGGAGAAATTTTTCCTTGTGTTCATGAAAATAAGTCAGACACTGCAGAATGTAACAACACGGCAAGGTCAACATCCCTAGCGCCCTGAAAAGATCTCTACAGCTCGTTAACCGGGACACTCCAAACAACGCTCGTACTGCTTCCTTCTGCTTCAGGAATATTTTAACACTCCCGTGCGAGGCTCCCCAAAGTATGATACCATAAGTAGCCAAGCTGTGGAAATTGGCATAATAGGTAGTCAACGCTTGTCTCATTCCCGTCATGTGTTTGATCCTGCGGATGCTGAAAATAGCTGCACTGAGCTTCCTGCAGAGGATCCCAACATGTGCGAGCCATATCAATGAACTGTCCAACGTAAAACCCAATAATTAAACCTGGTCTGGTTCTTTCATTATTCTTGTTGAAAATGTTGGTATTTGGGTCTTTCTGATGTTAAGGGATAGATTGTTCGCGGTTAACCAAGTTTCAGCATCTTGTATGGCTTTTTCTGTATGTACTCTCAACTCCCTCCTAGACTTTACTTTATCAACTAAAGTTGTATCGTCAGCAAATAGTCTCTAAATTGTACACTAGGTCATCCATATATAATACAAAATAGAATTGGTCCCAAGACCAAAATATATATATATATATATATATATATATATATATATATAATATATATATATATATATATATATATATATATATATATAATATATATATATATATATATATAATATATATATAATATATATATATATATATATATATATATATAATATATATATATATATATATTATATATATATATATATATATATATATATATATATATATATATATATATATATATTATATATATATATATATATATATATTATATATAATATATATATAATATATATATATATATATATATATATATATATTTATATATATATATATATATATATATATATATATTATATATATATATATATTATATATATATATATATATATATATATATATATATAATATATTTTTTTATATTTTATGATATATATTATTATATATATATATATATATATATATATATATATATATATATATATATATATATATATATATATATATATATATATATATAATTCTTCTGTCCATGTGTATGTGACTGAATTCCTCCTAAACGGCTGGACCGATTTCGATGAAATTTTTGGTGTGTGTTCCAGAGGATTCAAGAATGGTTCCGATTCGCAATTCAGTCCATTGGCAAGTATTCTTTGAATAAATGTTTTATTTTTAATTGTTACTGATCTTGGATTGTTTTATATTGGATCCGGCAGACAGCTCTGCGATCGCATTGTCGAATAGTCGATTTGACGGCGTTACTGCCGATCGAAATATTTCAGCTCAGTGAGGTCCAATCGCGTCGTAGTAACGAGTTTCCGCCTAGCCGATAACGCACGATTGCGAAGTTCGAGATGGCGTACCGGGATCTCCCCTGAATAGATCACTGTTTTGAAAAATTTCCATTGTTGTTAATTTACTCAGTTATTCTCTTATTCAATAAATAATAAATAAGAAGAGAAACTTCGTTCGGAGCGGGTGTCTTACGACACCCCTCGTCTTCTTATATTTTAGTTATTATGTAACGGACTGAACGGAATGAGTCTATTTTGAAACATGGATTGTACATAGGAAATAAAATATTTGCAAATACGTAATCTTCGTTCTTTCTGAACATTCAGAAACATCAAAGACATGCCTTTTTCGATTATCCTAGAAGGTGGACTGCTGGTAAGCCCTCCTGCGGCTGTTAGGTTGAACCGGTCATCCATCACTCAGTGTCCAATCATTTTTCGACGCTTTTTTCGCAGAAACTACGCTCCGGTTTTTACCGGTACAGACATGCCGTGAAGGAATGCTTTATTTATAGGGTCTATCCCAAATATTTATTCGAATCGAAATGACGATCAAATAGAGTGGAATATATAAAGAAAAAGGGAATTTTATATATATGAGACCCAATAAATTTTACTTTCATATAAACATCGTTTTAAATTTTCGAGACGAACCGAAAGGGAATTGATTTCGGCGAAATATTTTTTGCTCCCGCTTCTTTAAATGCATTTTATTTGTCCTCGGATGTCAATCAGGAAATCATCTCCCTGGCGAATCTTGAGATCGGTGAATTTTGCGGAATGTTTGAGTGGAAGATGAAAGCCGCGAATGTTTTAGCGAATGAACGCAAAAAATGAATTGGGAACTGAATATTCCTTTTGTATTAGAGAGCTTTTTAAGAAATTCGATGATAAAAACTTTGGCAAATTTGGGATTTATCATTTAAATGTATTCTTTGTCGCATCTATTTATAGATAGAGGGTGTTTCTGAATTGAACGTCAATATTTGGGAGATTAATCTGTGCTTTATTTGAAGTTAAAAAGTTCATATATTTTCTAACCACCAAATTTTACAAAAATATCTAATGAATTTATTCAAAGTAAACAATTTTTCGAATTGAAATCTTATACCCTAAATATTAATTTCAGACTCAAAATGGGCAGATGTGTATATAATCCTTTTTTGTTAAAATCATGCACAAATTAAGCTCCTTAAATGTTGACATTTAATTAAGAAAACTCCGCATAGTTATAGAATGGAATTCTTCATTACAACCAATTAATAATTCAACTTATCCAATCATATTTTTCTTACACTAAGAAATTATTTATTAAATACTGACCTTGTAAGTTTAATATTGATCGCAATTCAACCAATAAAATATTGATGTATTTGATAACTTCTCACTACTTTTTATGTAGGTATCTTTTATAATTTCATATACCCAGTTTATACACTTAAATGATTTTATCACTTATGTTCTAAAAAGTAAAAAATAACAAGAATATAATTTTTTTTTCTTTATATTATGTACGATGAATGAAGTTTTTACTATTTAACGTCCAAGGACTATGCAAATAAATAATAAACGCTTTGTCGTAATTAATTATAAGTTCATGTATCTCAAGAAACATAACCAGAAGGTATTTCAGATTTGTTGACATACTTCTTAAACATCAAGAAATGATAAGTATTTCAATTAGATCATATTATTTTGTACTTTTTAGTTCGTTAATACCATAAGTGTTTTTAAAGTTTTTTTGAACTCTGTATTGTGATATTGTCACCCGAATTATAAACAACTGCAAACTTTCAAATCGATACGATAACTGGAAGAAGGTTAATTTCGACTTCGTTAATTTGTTCTTCTTCTTCCGGTGCCGTACCCGGTTTCGGGCGTAGGCGACCTCTCTACAACTATTCGTGCTGTGCGTGATACAGTGATACACGAATAGAATAGAAGGAACCTACAGTTTTACGACGGTTCCGAACGTCTTAACAGAGAGGCTTTACTCGGCAGAATATTTCTCGGTGGTTTGCCACTGCCTTCCGAGAGGTGGCTCCTCATAAATTCGAAGCCACGGAGTAAATTTGTTAACATACTTAAATTTTAGTTACGGACAAGTGAACCAAAAAAGAAGCGTTTAAAATAACTCGACTCAGGATTCTGTATGATATTAGTATATTAACATATCATGTTTCTCTCGGTAATCACTATCGAGAATATTCCAATAAAATACAGTTGACGAATTTGACACTTTTCAGACCCCACTAACCAGAATATTTTTGGTTCCAAAATTTCGCTGATCCTACTTGATTATTGAGAAGTAAGATCAATCAATTTTAGTCAAATTTTGAGAAATTAGATTCATATTTTCGAAGAACTGAGACTCTGTTCTCTGATCTGAACACCTAAATACAACGAAAAGCCTAGCTTAGACGTGGTTTAACAATAATAATGAATCAGACCTCTTTATCGATTAATTGAATTATATAGTTTAAATTACTTGAAGCCAAAAAAGATAAATATATATGCGCACTAATTTTTTTCCATTATCAATTCAACTTCGCTCAATACCAACCCATTTCACTAAATATCTGTCTCCATTCAATATTTTACGTTTCATTGTTATCTGAACACTGCCATCATTTCCATAATGGGAATTTTTCCTTTTTTTTACCGCTTCGCCCATCAGTGTAGTGGGGAGTCATTAAATATTTCTCTATATACCTAGTAGTAAAAAATTATATACATACGTTACTAATTGCAAGTCCCATAAATCATTGATTTTATCTTCACTGTAATAAAAAATTCTGTAATTTCTTTTTCTTCGGTATGCCTTGACAGTTAAATAATATTAATTCCGATATATCACGAATTTTGTCAACCATTCCGCCGTTTTCCCTGTGTTGCTTGAATTTGTGTGCTCCAAACAATTTCATTCTTCCCTCTACTGAACTTTATATTCGCCGCAGGTTATTTGATTGTCAAAACTAAAGGATATCCGAGTCGCAATAGATTCACCAAAACATTATATTAGAATTCAGTACGTTTATATAACTGAAGTAAGAAACAAGGGGGTACTTAGACTCAAAAGTCAATATGCATATATATATATATATATATATATATATATATATATATATATATATATATATATATATATATATATATATATATATATATATATATTTATATATATATATATATTTATATATTTATATATATATATATATATATATATATATATATATATATCAGTGGCGGCTCGTGAGGTTTTGGTTTAAGGAGGCTACAAGAGGTGTTAAAAAATACACCCTATGCGAAAATTTTTAGGATTTCAAGGTCAACCGCCTTATAATTTAAAGAAAATCAAAGTAAAACAAGCACCCTAAGCTATTAATTTGTTTTCACTTTCGAGTGTCTACCTTGAGACCTACAACTCCTATTTACTATAGTCACAAAAACTCTTCTCAGCCAATTAATCAACTCATCTATTCATCAAATTTCTCTTTCTTTCCCAAAATAGGTACCTACCTATCTACTTAACGAATTTGTTAACAGTTGGTGAGAGCAAATAAAAAGTTATTATATAATTTTGAAGATTAGCGGGATTCTGCGATCTTTAACGTTAACAAAATGATCTATAATATCCTGATAAAATTTTTTGTCTTTCGCCAAGAGTTTTACCAATTCCTTTTCAATAGACAACAAACTAATATTTTTCAAACGATCCTGGCTCATTGAATTTCGTAAATAAGTTTTAATTCTCTTAAGAGTGGAAAACGAGCGCTCTACGGAAGCCGATGTCACCGGGATAGAAACAATTAGACATAAGAGTTTATAAACTTGGGGTAAATCTTGATTCAAATCATTATCAAAAAGGTATTTAATAGTCATCATATGATTTTCATTTTGCCCAAAATTTCATTGTCATTATAAACAACACAGTTCACTTTTTATGGCAATCTTATCAAAAAAAGTGTATTTTTGACATAAATTTTCCAAAAGGTTATCTGGAAAATTAGCCGAAAATCCGGTTAACAAATTTTTATTGAGTAAGTCGAAGAAATGCAGTTCTTTCAAATCAGAGAACCTTATTTCTATTTGACCCCTAATAGTATCCAAAATTTTATAAAATATTTGCTTATAGTGAAGCTCCATATCTGCGTAACTGAATTTCTTTCGTTTTGGGCTAAATTGAGTCGTATCATCAGTAGTTTGAAATACAGAAAATAGTTTTTTAAAATAAACTTCTGCACGAAATTCTGAAATTTTTTCCAAAAGAAACTTGAGCCGATTTCGTGAGTAAATTACATCTGAAAACTTGTGCTTTAGGATTTGAAAAAATGTTTCTATTTGTTCAAAAATTAATTTAAAGATGTTTAAAAAATATATAAATTCCTTATCTTGTAAGTAAGATATTAATCCGCGTGCGGTATTTAAAGTTACTTTATCGGTGAAAAATTCCTCACTTTCAACTATATAATTAAATCCTCAAATCCTAAGCGGTCCCAAACAGAGACATTTTCCCTAGTAAAAAGGAAACACTGCCAACAAAATAATTTATTTTTTACCTGTGATCCGGTTAGGCAAGGATGTCTCTCATAATTTCTTGTATTAAAACCGCGGTTTTGTTGTCTGTTACGCTGCACCAAATTGTTTGATTCAGGGGTAGCTCGCAATATTTTTATCAAAACTTTATCCTCATAACTTAGTGCACTAAAGTTATGGGATAACAAATATTCCACTAAGTCACCATTGAAATTTTTGAAATTAACTTCAGTAACCAAACTCATTTTAAAACAATACGGGAGCAATATAAGTAGCTGTTTTCGGCCATTAGTCACTACGATCACACTACGATTAAATTAATGCTTTCCAACGAATTCACTCGATTTTACCCGAAATTCTATAGTTGTGATTGGTCGACATTATATGAGAGTCAGGCTCCATCGGTGTTGCCATTTACATGTGTTTTGCTTTTCTATTGCAATGAAGTATTCATTGGCAGTATTCGCACCGTTGTTTGCTTTTCTGTGGCAGGCATAATGAACGTTGAGAATTTACCTTTTCAAGCCTCCGCAGCGTTGCCACAAATCTTGAAATGAATGAAATGCAGTAAATGTAAATACCATTATATAATGTAGGTTGAAAGGAAGGTAGGTGCATAAAATAATATGATTTTGATTAATATGAATATGCTGAATGCTGACTATTCAATATAGTATATTAGTGATACACGGAATATTATTGAGGAGTAGGCTTAGCCTCCTTAGCCGCCTTTGAATAGCCGCCCCTGATATATATATATATATATATATATATATATATATATATATATATATATATATATATATATATATATATATATATATATATATATATATATATATATAGGATAAGGTTACTCGACTGACTAGTTAACCTTTGAGTTTGCAGTCTGGGTGAAATAAGTGTACACTTTATGTCTCTATCTCAAGCGTTAGTCGAGTACTGAGGCCGACTGGTCTGCCATGGGTTTTTCTCAGAGGTTTCCTCATGGTAATGTAAGTCACTGCTTGCAAACTTACAAGGCGAATGCTGGGCCAGTATTAATCCTCTGAACCCTACCCACACTTCCTATATTTCATAAATATTCCGTCTCGCCTATCCTTAATGCACTTGTACATACAAGTGTTTCCTCTGATCTGGCTGAAGGAATTAATCCCAAACTCAAGCTGCCCACCTTCCTGAGACATACTTCAGGGAGGAATGAAACACGTGTGTTTCCTATCTGAAGCTGTCTGGATTTATAAAATCTCTTCGTCAGGAGATGCTACAAGTACTGGGTTGATGAAACAAAAGTTTAGCTTACAAAGGAGTTAGTCTAGTAAGTATTTATTTTTAGAATGGGCCAAAAAATTTTTTTCAAGGATAATGTGAAAGTATTATTAAGGTTGATAAAAAATTATCGTGAATGTTTGAGCCCTTAATATTGATATAAAGGGGTGTGTCATACGACTATTGGTTTCCTAACAGTAATCGCAGTATTTTACTTAAAACTCCCAAATAGTCAATCTTGAAAAGTAAATGTGTGAAGTCATATATTAATTTAAAACAAATTATTAGTAAATACAGTTTGAAAACAATTTTCTCAAAATCTACTACGCGGAATCACCCCAAATTGATAACTTTAAAAATTGAGGAAATCTTGTGAATTGTGAATCGGTAAATTCTCTACTATTCGAAAATTAATCGTTATGAAAATAATGGAAAATTGAATAAACTATGTTTTCTAGTTTAAATTGATAAGGCCAATACTTAGCACTTCTGAAGAAGTTGAATTTTGACCGAAACTTTCGTCAAGCGTATTTTCTCTAATAAACGTGTAAATTATTTTTATTTAACCATTATTTTAATGTTTTCTATCATGAAAATTCAAAATACATTCAGTTTATCGGTTTAGGATGAGGAACAAGTTCAGCGGACGAGTATTACCAAATATTCTATATAGCGATATGCATAATCAAGCATGTCGACTTGAGAATTCAAAAAGTCTAACGATTGAGCCATGAATTTCTGAAATTTCCAGGTGATTTAATTTCAAAGACTTCTGGTAGATATGAAAAATTTGAATGACTGGAATGTCGGGGAATTGGTAGTTTTTATTCATGCAGTGGGTTGATATACTAGAATTTGCTTTTTCGATTTATATAGGATGGTCTCTATATTTTCTGGAAAGGAACGACCTTTGATGTAAAGATCATAAGGATAATCGGAAGGAATCAATTTATAAACTCCCATGAATTGAATTTATTCTCCGTCATCTTTGGTATTGAAAATAGCATACTGTTTTATTAGGAGTAAAAGTGATACTTTTTGTGGCGAGACTATAAATATTTGTCGACAATTTTAGTCAAGCCACAAAAAGTGCTTTTCTCCGAATAAATCATGAGATTTTTTCCGTAAACAGTGTTCAAACGATAGAATTAAGATGATATTTAAAAAAAAGATCAGATGTGTAATAGTAATAGTAATAGTAATAGTAATATTTATTCATGCTTTACATTTTCCATATGTTTACACTTGTCAATTAGAAATATATTTAAAATAAAATACAATTTCAAAGTTAAAATACAGTCATCACAGGAACAACAGAAAAAGATAAAAAATACCCACAAGGGAGAGACAGTCATCCAAAGTCGCAAACAAGAAATTCCTCAACCTCATAAAAGGCTCTTTCAATCAGAAATTTGTTAATGATAGTCTTGAATTTAATAGGAGAAAGGCGTTTCATCTCTTCCGGGACTTTATTGTATAATTTCTTAAATAAAAAGGTCCTTTCTGAGTTCTGGATAGCCTACAATAATCATTTCGAATCATTTCTCTGGTTCTTGTAGGATAGTCGTGGAAGTATTTATTCTGATTAAACATACCCTTATTTTCATGCACATATATCAGAGCCTCTAGGATATAGAGGCAGGGAAGAGTCAAAATTTTGTTTTCAATAAATGCATGTTTGCATTCTTCACGATAATCAAGCCTAGCAACTATTCGGATAGCCCTTCTTTGAAGAGAGAAAATACGGGTGCGTGTAGAACAGTAGCCCCACGCTAACAAAGAATATCTCAAGATGGATGGACTCAATCAGGGTAAAATAGGCAGTTTTTAAGATGCTAACCGACAAACGACTTGACATCGATTTCAATAAGAAAATGTTTTTCGT
This sequence comes from Cynegetis impunctata, assembly GCA_030704885.1. Lineage (NCBI taxonomy): Eukaryota > Metazoa > Arthropoda > Insecta > Coleoptera > Coccinellidae > Cynegetis > Cynegetis impunctata. The sequence goes on from JARQZK010000745.1 coordinate 186,671, forward strand.
TAAAGGCCAAATGGCCGGTGTGTACATCCCAGAGAAGAGAGGAATCAAGATATACCCCCAAGAATCTAGCATTATCAGCCAAATCAACAGGAATATTATTTTTTAGGGTGAAGAGTAATTTTACCGTCTTCTGTTCATTAACGAAAAGCTTATTCGATGTGAACCACTCAACCGCTCTCGACTGTGCAGCGACACCCCCCTGTGAAGAAACGTAAAACTAGATTGCTTTGCTTACTGGTTTTGTAGATGTCAAGGCAATACATATTTGACAAATCAACAAAATAATTGTCATTTAAAGTCACTTATCCACCCATTATAGGACTGTGCGTTTTTGGTATGTACTCGAGTATTAAGAAATGACTTGATGTATTAAAATATATAAAATGTTTCTTACAGATTACGTGATATCGGATTCGGAACCCAACTGTACGCCGCCCGGCGTTCTTGATATTGCCGTGAGAGTACAAAAAAGTGTACTTTTTTGTAAGCTCACGGCCGGACAAAAAAGTGAAACTAAAAGGACGTCTGTGAAACCAAACTTCAACATTGGGCACTGAGGTTGAAAAAGTCGTCATTTTTTGACGTTTGCGGAAAAAATATTTTATTATTTGGATTATGATCTGAATTTCTTTGAAATTGAATTACGTAAAAATTCATGAACAGTGTTTGATAAACTCAATCAAGCTACCTTTCGAAAATTCAAATCGACATATCTGCTTAAAAGTTCATCGCTAATTAGAACAATGCTGAATTCATTGGTGATACATATAAATACCCTTATGTACCTACTCATAATTAATTTTTAAAAAATATCATCCACAGTGTTTAGATTTCAAAAACCCGGATTTTATGTAGTGGTAAACAACAAATTCAATTGAAGTTTACTGTAGACATTGATCCGATATCTATCCAACCCTTATTCACACGTGAAAGGTATCAGAATTCTCTGTTTATTTAGCGCAGAAATACAAATACAATATCGAGTAAATCCCTACGAAATATAAGATTAATTTTCAATTTCTCAGAGACACGAAATGTACATACTGTAGCACACATTGGTACATATTGTCATTGTTTGTTTTGGATTGTTTCCGTACCTGCAGCATTTTGTATGGGTTATAGGTGATGAAAGGTTGTAGAACTGATAAACCGACCAGTTTTTGAGGAAAATATATACAAGTTTCAATAGTGGGATTCCAATATACAGAGCAGGACATTCGTCACAAAATATTTTGTAAACACCACTGTGATATAAATATTCTTGTTGAAGAACATAAAAAGTCAATTTCATAAAATAAAAATACCACTGGCTTCTCCAAACATTGTATAAAATTTCCTGGATTTCAACAAAATCCAATTGTTACATTCAGGTAGCAAAGGAAAGCGCCTTGGCCTTCTTGAAATTCTCGAAATAAGTTCCGCCCATAATAGTCAATTACCCCTTGTAAACGAACAAATTGATTTTCAGGTATCACCTTTGCTTTTGTCTGTTTTATAAAATAAGATGTTATACTCTCCTGTAGTCAGTCTTGATAATGAGTTCATGACTCGAAAATGTGGACTATTCGTTACTGCTAAATACAGTATCTAAATAGTTTTATATAGTGAAACATAAGCCAAGTGTGTTTTATTTTAAAGTTTATACTTTATTCTTTATGATGTTTCACCAAGTGATGTACGAGAATTCAATCTCAGTTATATATATATATATATATATATATATATATATATATATATATATATATATATATATATATATATATATATATATATATATATATATATATATATATATATATATATATATATATATATATATATATATATATATATATATATATATATATATATATATATATATATATATATATATATATATATATATATTTAATTTATTGAATTTATTGAAAACTGCTTGTACATACTCATCAGAGCAAAATATACATAAAACCTGTAGAGAGGCTTGAATCCTCTGTGCACAGGAGCAGCTAAATTATATCTAACTTAACAAAAACTATACTAAAACTAAAACTAAGTTACTTAATCAATCCAAACTGTCCCAATTTTTTGATTTTATGAATTTTGATTAAAGTACACTTGTAATTTACTTTTATTTCTTTTGTCTCATTCAGTTTCTCACAAGTTCCTTCTCTACTATAAATTTATTCAATTTATTTACAAAGTTTCTCTTTTTAGGATTTCCTATTTTAAGATCATTAGATAACATATTATAAAATTTGATAGCAGTATAGAAAGAACTTTATTTAGCAAGAGTTAAATCATATGACAGGATAGGCAGTTTTTTATATCTAGTCCTGCTCATAGAATTCAAAAATTGCATCATATATATATATATATATATATATATATATATATATATATATATATATATATATATATATATATATATATATATAATATATATATATATATATATATATATATATATATATATATATATATATATATATATATATATATATATATATATATATATATATATTTATATTTATATATCGGCCAATATCCTGAAGTCATTATCGAGTAAAGTGCTATTCAAGATATAGAAATATGTTAGTGTTCAGTCTACTAATTATTAATTTCAATTACGTTCTAATGAGTTGGCCTCAATTTTGAATAGGAATTATCGACAATATTTTTTTTTGGGTGAATTAGGTACTAAATTAACATAAACTTTCAGTGGTAAAAGTTGATTAATCTGAAAAAACTGTAATTGAGAGATCGATCAAATTGAATGCACTTACTTTTATATAGAATGAAATTTTTTGGGAAACCTTTTGTTAAAAAGTTTTCCATATGGTTCCAACATTTATATATACAGAAATATTTGTTTCTTAATTATCCATTCCGGTCCCTGGTTATCATTATACGAATAGATAGTAGAATAGAAAGTAGATTATTTGTAAAATCTTTATCCCTCCACTTCAAAATTATACGTATTCTTTGATTAATAACCGACTCTAACTTCAATATAAAATACCAAGAATATTTCAATACTTGCAAGAAGAAATATAACATAATTTTAAAATAACCTAATGAATTTATCCGTCTCTGGAACTAAACATGCCGCCCGCGTAGAAAGTATAGCCATTCCAATACTCGTACAGCTGCTGCGAACAAGACTGTTACTGTTACAAATTTATCAGCCTAGCTTTAATTCACTAAGTATTTTAGTGTAACGTGTGATAATGAACATCCGAAAAGACTATAAATATCACCTTGTTTTTTTATGAGAATTCTTTGCTTTTTATTACACTTGAAGTAAATGAAGTTTGCTATTATTTTGAGTTTATAGCACTATAGACTCTTCAAAGGCTAAAAAATATGAAGACTCAATAATATGTATTAACAAATATATTTTAGAGATTCAATATTGAAAAACGTTATTTCTCTGTGTGCAAAGCCAAATTAACGTTTTGCTCGAAACGTTTACGAAGAAAAAATGGATCAAATCTGAAAATTAACAGAAAATCGCAACAAAATTGTTTTTCGAACAAATTAGTTACATTCTGTCGTCATTCCCTTAGTTGAGAATTTCTCAGGAAATGAAAATTGGGAGTTTTCCTTGCCGTTTCTGATTTAATTTCCTACGTATCGGATTTTCGCAAACAGCGGAATTCTAATATTGCAGGAAAAAGAATCTCGAAAATATTTCGAATAGTAGAAAAATAATTTATCAGGGAAGTGAATGAATTCAATGTGAAAAATATTTAATTACTAAACTGCCCCTAATTGGTTCACCTTCTTTTTGTCTACCAAGTTACTTGGGGGAAATTTAAAACCTGGGAATTTTATCTCTGCGAACCTTTCTCATTTCCACTGTGTTATATGAAACAATTCTCAAGTTACTTTACCTTTATTTGGAAAAAACAACTTTTCACCGAAGAGTATGGAACTTTTCTCATCGATATAGAATGAATGGCAAGTTTACAGCAGTGCATAATATTCGTTTTGAAATTGTTAAAACTGATTTTAAACTTTTATAAAACATTATAAATACAAAATTTAGCACATTGAGAGTGCATAATAGACACTTCGGAAATTGATTGACATCTCTGTGTTATTTAAAGTATTACTTATTTATTATTCCATATATGTACAGGGTTTCCCATTTTGGGTACCTTTGAATGGTATCTCCGTTATTTTTGAAGATTGCGGTTTTCACGAGACTGTGCTACTTTTTCGTAAAACTGAAAATGCCGTCAACAGAATTTTAATAGCCCTCTTAGTTTTTAAGATACGGGGCGTTTTTGAAAATGTTGCATTTTGGGATCTCCGTCGTATCGCCGTTATATTTCATGTTATCGAAAAGGTAATATAACATTCTTAAAAATTTTTTGTCATAGAATGCAGTGGTGTAGTTAATTTTTGTTACATATTCACTAATTTTGAGTTATAAAGCAAAATTATGTTTTTTTGAATGGAATACCCTGTATATTTATAGACTAAAAAATTTCTCTTTTTTTACCTTTTCAAAAATATGTGATAATATAAACTTTTTCTCAGAAACGCGCAAATAAATGACAATTTTCTGAAATTAAATGCATAAATCAATTGAAGGCCATGGATAACAACAATGAACAAGTGAAAGTTACATATTACTAACGAAAAATTGGATACCTTGCATATAGGTAGCTTTTACTTGAAAAATACTTATAGATCTTTTTTCTAACAGTAAGTTTGTGTCAACAGTTTTGTAGCGTAAAGTAACAATATTACAAACACAAATAAATAACATTATTAAACAAGAATTGAAGGTGATTTTCAAATTCACTACCTTTTTTTCTGATGCAAAATTGGCACATCTTTGTAATTCTTTGAATAGCGTTAAAAAAAATGAATTGCCTCTCGAAGTTCTGCAATGCTGTCAGTTTTTAGCACACCAATTTCCTTCTCAATTCTTCTATAAGGACAAAGGTGTTGCTTCTATATATCCCAAAGTATCTATCTCTTTTCTTTCCCTGTTCTCTTTGTTGTATATTTTAGCACGCGGGTGATCAAATGATCCGTGCTCAACTAAATTTGCTCTTAAACGAGCAAATATCTCAAAAAACGGTTGCCTTCTTTCTGGATATATAACAAGAAAAAATTAAATTGATAATAAAGATTTTAATAGTCATTATAGCTTACTCACCTTAGGAAATATAATTCCGAAGCTTCTTCAGAATTTTCATTACTCTGTATAAAATATACCAGCATATCATATTTTTCATAATTTCCATATGCTGCATTATTCGAAGACATTGATTATTATCAATTGAATAATAATACCAAAAGAACGAAAATAAATACCTATATAAACCAAAAGTCGATCCAAAAACCGATGATATTGATTTGACATTTATTTTTGTTTCCTGTCGTGAACAATATCCATGGGCTACTATTAAATTATGCATTTAATTCCAGAAAATTTTCCTTTATTTGTGCGTTTCTGAGAAAAAGTTTATACTATCATATAGTTTCGAAAAATTAAAAAAAAGACAAATTTTTTAGTCTGATTGGTCGAAAATACAATTATTCATAATTTTTCGAAAGTATGCGCAAGTTTAGGTTCAAAATAGAATAAACGTTGCCGCATGTACACTGTTACCCTTTTGCCTATGTAATTCCATATTTCTGTCGACATGATCGCCCCCTTTGAATACGATCACTTCCATCCTCTAAATTGGTATGTGAGTCAGCGCTTATATTAACCACCTTTGCGAGTATATCACATCAAGATAGAATTGTAGACGTAGTGGTGTATTGGGAATTTGCAGTCGTAGGAGAAGCTAATGCATGTTCGACTAATTTTCCCCAGACAATCGTAATGCATTCGATTCGTGCGGGCACGGGGGAGGAAGATCTTTCTAATAGGCGTGTCGTCTGCGATGATGAATATTCATTGTACTTAGACAGTCAGGATGAAGTAATTTGTAAGCACAGTTTATGCCCCACCCTGTGCTGGGATGAATGGAGCTATTCGGAAAAAATTACCGGGACGCTCCTTCTAACTGAAAGTGAATTATACGTCATCTGGATTTTAATGATCAAGAATATAACTGAGATTAAAAAATATTCAATTCTGATAATCATTTTTACTAACGTTTCATTATGGAGGCGTTATGTAGATGATATTTTTCATTTGGACCTGTATAGATAGGCAGTTAGATAATTTCCTAAAATATATAAACACTTTCTACAACTCGATTCAATTTATAGAAGAAGTACAAAACGGGAACAGTACCTTGAATTTCTTAGACCAAAACTTCACAGATACTTTACTTCACAGCGATAGTAACCAACACATTAAAATGAAACTCAGTGCTTTTCATTCGTTCATACATAGGTTGTTCTTTACTCCATTATCGGAAACAAATTTTCAAACCGTTAAGTTAATACAATTAAATTATTAGCCATCAATAACGGTTACAATGAAAGTTTTATGGATAAGCTGATTGGGAAAAAACGAATAAAGAATCTGTTGCATTCAATATACCCCTCGCAAAGTATTAATGAAGAACAAAAATATTTCCTAATAAATTGTGCCGAATTTGAGTAGCAAAATTTGTAACAGACTATCTAAAAATAACGTTGAAACAATTTGTACAAATAAAAGAAATTTGAAGTCTTTCTTGGTCAATAGTAAAGAAAAATCTGACATCGGAGGAAACAGTGGTGTTTACAAAATATTTTGCGACGAAAGTCCTGCTTTCTATATTGGACAAACAGAAAAGAATATAAACATTCGTGTTGAAGAACATGAAAAGTCAATTTTACTAAATAAAAATACCACTGGCTTCTCCGAACATTGCATACAATTTAATCATTTCGTGGATTTCAAGAAAACCCAATTATTGTAGGTATTCAGGTATCAAAGGAAAGCGCCTTGACCTTAATTCTCGAAATAAGTTCCGCCCATAATAGTAAATGCCCCTTGTAAACGAAAAAATTTACTTTCAGGTATCACTTTTGCTATTGTTTGTTTTATAAAATAAAAAGTAATACTCTCCTGTAGTCAGTCTTGATAATGAGTTCATAACTCAAAACATGTCGACTATCCTTTACTGCTAAATACAGTATCTTTATATTTTTATATAATTAAACTTAAGCCAAGTGCATTTTATTTTAAAGTTTAAACTTTATTGATTAAGAATATAACTCGAAGTACATATCTCGATGTGTAGTTTTAATTTGAAAACGTGAATCTTTTGAAACTGCCTCTTGCAAATATAAAATCATTCGATTTCTTGTTCTCTATGATAAATAAAACTATTTTGTAAATTATGGGTTTTGGGACAAAATAAAATTCCATATGTCCCAGAACTCTTACAAAAATTCGAAGAAAAGCTTTAAAAATTGAAGACATGGTATTAGTAGTTTATGAAATGAAGAGGCTGAATAACCTATACAGTAACACTGAAGACAAAGTTAACAAAACACGTAATTCTAATGTGGTATATCTATATGGTATCCCTTGTCTAGACTGTTCAGTGTTGTATATGACACACAAAACGAAATTTGGAGAGTGGAATCAAATAACATGATTCCACATTGAAAGATGTGATAATTAATTACTGCTCTATGCAGTAAGGTATTCAAATGCAGAAATAATTATATTTGAGAAAAATTGGTAGCATTTGGGAAAAAATTACGAAACAAAATTGAGAAAAACAAAGATTAGATTATAATAGACAAAAATAGGAAATAATCATAAAAAAGTAGAGTAATGTTACATCAAATTTCATTAGGTTAGGTTAGAATTCCATTCAGAAAAATATTATTAAAAAACATAACACTGATCGGACTTTTGGAAGAATTCCTTTATTTCAATTCTAAAAATTTCCACCTCCCCCTGGTGATTAACGAGACTGATATTAATTAGAAGTTAGTTAAAACATGCATATTGCGTGATAGCAGGGAACCAGAATTTCCAACAAAACTTCCCCTTTTACGCAGAACACAGCAAACTTGCCGACTATTCCTTAATAAAGAGGTTAGCCTTATAATTAAAAGTGACATTATAATTTATCCTGCATAGTCACAACAGCCCGGTGTGTTATTTATTATTTAAACCAATTTAGATTGACAAGGGGATCAGTTCAAGTATATGATGGCGGTTTGGAACTGAAAAGTTTCTTGGGGAACTTGTCAAAGCAGATGTTACTGAGATTGTTTCTGATAAGAAGTGGAAAATGAATCGTATAATGAAAGCTCTGGATCTTTAAATTCAATTGGAAATTTAACAACACCTTTTATTTTACGGTAAATTAAATTCTCTCAATAAAGTGCAAAATAGTATATTGTTTTATTAGGAATCAAAGTGATACTTTTTGTGGCGAGACTAAATGTTTAGACGAGCCACAAAAAGTGCTTTTCTCCGAATAAAACATGCAATTTTTTGCGCAAACGGTGTTCAAACGATAGAATTAAGCTAATATTTCAAAAAAAGATTAGATGAGAAGTAACGTAAAACTAGATTGCTTTGCTCGCAGGTTTTGTAGATGTCAAGGCAAAGCAAATTTGACAATTCAACAAAATAATTGTCGGGGGTAATACCACTAGAGCTCAGATTTAGCCGGATATTTTTTTGTCGTTGTTTTCGAATACTTACTTTCATTGGCAATTTAACGAGAGCTGTTCTGACAAAATCACGAGAGCGTAGCTCGAGTCTGAACAGATCGAGTTAAATTGCCAATGAAAGTAAGTATGAGAAAGCAACCACAAAAAATATCCTGCTAAATCTGAGCTCGCGTGGTATTTGGTACGACAATTCCATGAATTATTGTTATTATTAGACATTTAAAAGGCTGAGGACCGAGGTGCCTTTAAGCCTAATAACCTACTTAACATAATGAACATACTGAAAATAAGGAAACAAAATAGAGAACTCAATTCTATTAAACTTTATTCAACAAACTAAAATAACAATAACTAGAAGAATAATGTTCAGAAAGAACAATTGTTTAAAAATACAATTATTATATACAATTGGTTCAGTGGACAATTTCTCCTTTACTGATGCAGATATTTGTTTTTGACATTGAACATGGATGTTGTTGGACACTGTGGCTAATTCATTATTATCCAAAGTTTTATCTCGGAGATTTGTTACAAGATGCGAATGATGCTCATTATCAAGTTGTAAATAGGGCTTTATAGACTTGGAAGAGGAATGTCCAGTTATTTAATTAATTCTTGTTCATTAATTAATACCTGCTTTAGCTAAAATTGACACGGCGCTTGAGCGATGAGAATGATTAGAAATTTTTTTTATTCTGTTCTGTGTATCCAGTCCAATTTTTCAAGCTGAAATTTTCGTCCACTTAAGAATTTCGTTGACTCCTATACGGAATATTTTTGTACAGCTTCTTGATGAATTATTTTTTCCAAACGGATTGAGTTTATAAATAATCTATCAGTTGTAATATGGTTCGGTCTATATGTGATAATATTTTATTAAACAAGTGTTACTTGGGCATATGCTAGGATTTTTCTATATTTTTTATTAGCCATTTACTATCGCAGCACTTGTTTGAGCCACCCTGACATGTTTTTGGAAAAAACTGTATTATATTCAATGCGACCAGTTAAATCACCGTTTATTTGATTTTTCTTTCTTTAAAACAGTGTTACTTTACAAATTGCAGCTTCGCCTCCTCGCCAAGCGCAACTCATATGCAGCTATATGAAAAATCTTTTAAAAGACCTATGGGACTATTTTCATCCATATTAATGCCATTTTAACTCAATTTCACTCTTTTAGTTTAATGCTACTGAACTATTTTTACGTTTTTCTAAATTACCTTGTAAGTTTTTTTCGTTTGGAGTTACGTTGCATCACGGGATTTCTTTAAATGCCAAATCAGTGAAAGGGCTGAAAGGTAAACATTAAACTTTTTCGAAAAACATGATTTTGCAACATTTCGCGGTTGTGTTCCACATTTGTTTTCACCAACGTAATTCTTTATAATCTTTCCCATTCTGTTTCTTCATATTAAAGCCCCCCAGTCCATCAATTATTCCTGCTCATTTTCCAATGACTGTTTCGGTTTTCCAAATTGAAGTTTCGTTTGTTTACAAAAATTCACTAAATTGATTCCAAATGGAAGAATGACTTTTTTTTGTATTTTCCGGAGTTGATTTTTCGATCTCCCTTATTATTTCTGCAAATATTTCCAAATCTCAACATATTTACTGGAATATTAGGTATTTGTTGTAAAATTCTGTTTTCGACATTTACAATTGTCAAACTGATGCAACGCTTGCTAAACGAATAATTGCTAGCGTTGGTAAGGTAACGTAATTTATCCGATATTTTTATCCACTTGCATTTCTGTTCCTTCCTATTTATTCGATAGCAAACTACGATTTTCGTTCTCTCAAATGGGAATTATTATACATTGTGTACAGTGGAATTGTCAGAAACATTTAAAGTCACTTATCCACGCATTATAGGATTGTGCGTTTTTGGTAAGTACCAGAGTATTAAAAAATGACTTGTATTAAAATATATAAAATTTTTCTTACAGATTACATTATGTCGGATTCGGAACCCAACTGTACGCCGCCCGACGTTCTTGAAATTGCCATGAGCGTACAAAAAAGTGTACTTTTTTGTACGCTCACGGCCGGACAAGAAAGTAAATACAAAATGACGTATGTGAAATCAAACTTCAACATTAAGAACTGAGGTTAAGAAAGTCGTCATTTTTTGACGTTTGCGGAAAAATAATATATTTCAACTCAACTAGACTGTCATTTGAAACATTGTTTTTCCAAAATTAAATTTTGTTAAAATATATATGAATACGAACTAAATATAAAAAAGTGGTTCTCGCTATAAGTATTATCTTTGAATGATTGAATAAGACATAATCAGTCTCAATTGCTTTAGTTTTATATTTCTATCAAGCCTGGTGCAATAAAAGAGCGAGGAAGATGGAATAGATACGTTCAGAAAATATACAGATGAATATAATTTAAGCAGAAAAAATCTATTGAAAATTTATATGGAGAATAAAATAAAATTTAATTTTTCACATATAAAAATATGCCATAACAATAAAATGTATATAGAAATCAGCATATTGCTATAAACTTTCAAGCTCAAATTCCCCTAGATATTCTTGTAGAATGTATTCATAAAGGACTATGCGATTATTCCATTGCTTTTGAATACCTTCGATATACATTCAAACGAAAGATATGGTGATAAAATGTCAGTCAATATATGAGTACCTATCTCTCATGGCGACTTATTCTCAAATATTGAGATATTTTCATACTGATAAATTTATCCAGTTCTACGGATATATTGAGAGGTGATTCCCAATAGATCTTCATTCTTAGAAAATGCTGGGAATATAATATCAAAGAAAATGATTTGTTTTTTTATCCTTGGATAATACCGATGCATCCATCTCCATATATATCACAACAGTGAATAATAGAATCATGATAAATCGGTCTCCAAGTTGAGAACAACGAGCATATAATAAGTTAACTTAATGGATCTTATCAGTGTTGCTCACTCAAAGAAAAGTGATCCGTCATATTTTTTTCGTTCCTCATTAATATTCACCACCATAATAATGCCTGAAATATGTGGTTTGGAAAATCTGGTGACATCGATACAGAGTCTGTTTTTCTAGAAATGATTTTCCATGTATATATTAACCACTTTAGTATGTTGAAGCAGATGAGGTGTCTACCATTTGTCCATTTACCTCGGTGGTGTAAATATGTGATCTAAGTACGAAAGTATATTTCACGTAGTTAAAGGCACACAGAAATTAAATGACAACACATTGTTTGTGGTGTATTTTTCAGTTCATTCTTTCTGCATACCCTTCTGTTCGAATGTAATTCACAGGTTTTTGACACAAAGAACCAACTTATAACAGGCCTGATATTTTAATTAAATGAACCAAATAATGATAATTCATTTTTATAAAAACACAAGATATTGGTGTCCGCTCAAAACAAACTTTCTTTCCATAGGACATGAATTCGTGTGACACTTGTCAATCAAGTGGTCAGCGTTGTTTACTTCGTTATAGAATCTGTAAGTTGACTGGAGCATATAATTGAATCGATTGTTTCTGAAAGGGCCTAAGTGCTATGTCGGCTAATTTCTTTTTATTGCGAAAATTCAATGCTCGAGTTCAACTTTAGCGTGTGGTGCAAAAAAGGACTAACTTTCATTACTGCTTAGGTATTTGTGTTTATGAGCAAGGAAATATTTGTTAAGTGCAGAAAGGACCCAAATAAGCCAACTTTAAGAAATAAATATTAAAAATAGCATCATCACGTGATCTTGCTTCCGTGCTCTGTTTCTGTTTTAAAAATGCAAGCTTGTGCTTGTCGGATTTTTTTTAGTTTTAAACTGGCTTCGATACATTTAGTCTCGCCACAAAAAGTATCACTTTTACTCCTAATAAAACAATATACTCTTTTCAGTTTTTCTCAAAACTAGCAAATATCACTTTATACCTTTAAGAAATAATCGATTCAGTTCGATTCATCCCGTAACCAACTATTTTGCCACACAACTTATTGTCTAGTAGAGCAGCCAGATGAAATCGTTCAATTCCTTATCAGTCAATCTCGATAATTAAGCAAGTATTCTGTGGTTGAGCCGCCGCCACACACCTCTTTTGTCAATTGAAAGTGGTCGCAAATACTGAATCAGCCCCCCGTTTTCAGTCATTTCCACAAAAGTTTCTATTGTCCATGTCGAGGTACGCTCAGGCATTGTTTTGATTCTATCTGTTCAAGTGGAATTCCTAGTCCGTAATACCTGCATTGTTCAGAACTTTGAATCGCAAATTAAATACAGACGGATCATTTTATAGGCATAATTTATTGATACCCAACTAGCGCAAATTAAAATTTCTGGAAAGCTATATCTAGATGTGGCACATAACTATGAAGTTATGCGAATCTAGTTAACTAAATTATTATATTTTAGGCTTACTTATATAGTATGAAGAGAATTTAAAATGATCTATTGAATAAACCAGTCATAGTTCTCCAAATACAAAATCATGTTTAAGTACTTAGTATATTTAAAAAATTATGATTTTATTCAAAAATAAAATTTTCTGGATTTAATTTATTTCAATTGAAACATTTTAATGAAAAAAATTAGTTAATAAAATCATTGGAAGTCAATTTGGGGAAATACTAAGTAACCAAAAATTAAAAGTAGTAGTTTGGCTCTTGAATTATTTTTCTCTTAACTACATTATACCAGGTACTTATTTTGATTCAGAATATTATAAGAAAATTCAAGTACATGCTATTTTCGAAAGAATCATATTTTGTTTTAGAATATTATGAGAACATTTAACTATATGCTATTTTCGAAATAATCATAAGAATTTCATAAAAAAAATTGAATTTCAAGTTTTAAGATTCATGTAATTTTGCTGTGAAGTTGCTTTTGCAATATTATTTATTATACAAAATTCCTTAGTATCCAAACAAATTTTCAGTTGTCTATTATTCTACTATTCTACAAATTTTCAAATTAGTATTTCTTTGAGTAACGTTTTCTTTCAATGAAATTCGAAAATAATTTATACCTATAATATTAATGTGGGAAGAGATAACTTTGTACCCCTTCTGAAGTATACTGCGAGCATGAAGGAGAGTGTGATTTGACATATTTAAAATTTAAATAGAGTAGTCTATTTATATATAATGAATGTATAAAGTTTAAACTTCAAAATAAAACACACTTGGAATAAGGTTCACTATATAAAAATAATTAGATACTGTATTCAGCAGTAAAGGATAGTAGACATGTTTCGAGTTATGAACTCATTATCAAGACTGACTACAGGAGAATATAACATCTTGTTTTATAAAACAGACTATAGCAAAGGTGATACCTGAAATTGAATTTGTTTGTTTGCAAGGGGTAATTTAATGTTATGGGAGGAACTTATTTCGAGAATTTCAAGAAGGTCAAGGCGCTTTCCTTCATTACCTGAGTGCAACAATTGGGTTTTGTTGAAATCCAGGAAATGATTAAATTTTATACAATGCTCGGAGAAGCCAGTGGTATTTTTATTTTGTGAAATTGACTTTTTGTGTTCATCAACACGAATGTTTATATACCTTCCTGTTTGTCCAATATAGAAAGCAGGACATTCGTCGCAAAATATTTTGTAAACACCACTGTTTTCTCCGATTTGTACAAATTTTATTATAGTGACACTTGAGCCAAGTGTGTTTTATTTTAAAGTTTATACTTTATTCATTATGATGTTTCTCCAAGTGATGTACGAAAATTCAATTTCAGTTATATAATGTATGTAACAAATACAAGTTTAAGTTCTGAGAAAATTTGTTTCGTGGGAAGACTACTCCGATGCCTTGGCCATTTTGTATAATCACAGTTTAGGTTCATAGTACAAATTTCAAACATTACATTTAAACACAAAATTTCAATGATTTACGGTCTACTACGTGACCACTAGTTCATATAAATTTTCAACTGAATTTTTATACAATCAATAACTTTATTTTTCACTTGTATATTATTTGTTGATTTTACCTTAGATACGGTTGCTATAAATACACTCATTATGCCCTTAGGATATGAGCGGGCATTATGGATCATAACACCCGCTCATTGTACGAGGACAACTGAAGCAACTTCCATTGATTAAATACTTAATAATTCTTGTATACGACTCTGGATTTCTCCGGCAATAAATTATTCGCTGCTTTGGCTGCATTTCCTACGAATTTCTTGGGTAAATTCATTTCCATTATTTCTATAAGACTACACAAAGAAAGCAGCAATGACATTCACTAAATATGATGACAAAAATATTCACAAACGTCAAAATATCAACAAATGGCATGCCTACTGTGAGATGGAAATTGGAAAGTATAGGAGCAGTGAACCGATTTTATAAAATAATTTTTTCGTGAAAAATAAATTCTTGTATGTACCACGTGTGTCACTAGATTCTAACGCCCATTGGGCAACATTCGGTCCCTCGGGCGTTAGGATCTATATAACGCACTTGGTACATGAATAACTATTGTGAGAATACTCCGTTCAATGTTGGATCGATTTATTATCCGGCAGCTTCATTTATTAAACGAATGTGTACATTTTGACATTTCTTATGACGAAAACATCGAAAATATTTCACCGCGTCTCATTTCAGAAATCATATTACTTGGGCGGCAAATTGGGCGCACAGGAAACGGCTGACAGTTATATTCGAATATAAAACGGAATGAAAAGGCCACGTGTCAAATATTGTGTTTCATCTTCTTCCAGAAATATCGGGCGAATAAGAATCGGCCATCTCAGGTTGAGTCGTATTATTTTTGTCGGGTGTCTAGTCGCATCACCTACATCCCGAAATCAGCGATTTTTAACGTCACGGGCGTTTGCTGACTTCGCTTATTATTCTTTCGCTCGAGGGAAAATTGTATTGACTACATTTTCTTTCAATTATAATGACGAAAAATTTTTATTGTTTCCCTCGCTGCCTGAATTTAATCGTGCTAATCAATTTTGTGTTGAAAAAAAAAAAGATAAAAAAGAAAAAGTGTTACTAACTGTAGCAATGTACAGGCTGTCCCATTTTGGGTTATTTGAATGGTATCTCCGTTATTTTTGAAGATAGAGGATTGCGGTTTTCGCGAGACCGTGCTACTTTTTCGTAAAACTGAAGATGCTGTCAACAGAATTTTAATAGCCCATTTAGTTTTTTAGATACAAGGCATTATTGAAAATGTTGCATTTTGGGATCCCAGTCGTATCGCCGTTATCTTTCATTTTATTGAAAGGGTAATATAATATTCTTATAGTTTTTTTCCCGTAGAATGCAGTGGTGTCGATAATTTCTGTTACATATTCACTATTTTCGAGTTATAAAGCAATTTTATGTGTTTTAAAGCAGAATACCCTGTATATTTATAGACTGTAAAATTTGTCTTCTTTTACCTTTTCAAAAATATATGATAGTATAAACTTTTTCTCAGAAACGCGCAAATAAAGGACAATAATCTGAAATTAAATGCATAAATCAATAGATGGCCATGGATAACAACAATGAACAAGTGAAACTTACATATTACTAACGAAGAATTTGATACCTTGCATATAGGTATCTTTTACTTAAAAAATACCTATAGATCTTTTTTCTAACAGTAAGTTTGTGTTAACAGTTTTTTAGTGTAAAGTAACAATATTACAAACACAAATAAATAACATTATTGAAAAAAATTGAATGACCATTTTTTTGATGCAAAATTGGCACAACTTCACAATTCTTTGAATAGCGTTCAAAAGAACCTTTGTTCTCTTTCGCAGATTTCGAAAGGCTAAATGAATTGCCTCTCGAAGTTCTGCAATGTTGTCAGTTTTTGGCACACCAATTTCCTTCTCAATTTTTCTATGAGGACAAAGGTATTGCTTCTATATATCCCAAAGTATCTATCTCTTTTCTTTCCCTGTTCTCTTTGTTGTACATTTTAGCACGCGGGTGAACAAATTATCCGTGCTCAACTAAATTTGCACTTAAACGAGCAAATATCTCAAAAATCGGTTGCCTTCTTTCTAGATATCTAACAAGAAAAGAATTAAAATGATAATAGAGATTTTTATAGCCATTATAGTTTACTTACCTTAGCAAATGCAATTCCGAAGCTTCTTCAGAATTTACATTACTCTGTATAAAACATACCGCCATATCATATTTTTCATAATTTCCATACGCTGCATTATTCGAAGACATTGATTAATATCAATCAAATAATAAAACCAAGAGCACGAACATAAACACCTTTATAAACGAAAAGTCGATCCAAAAACCGATGATATTCGTTTGACATTCATTTTTGTTTCTGTCGTGAACAATATCCATGGCCTACTATTAAATTATGCATTTAATTACGGAAAATCGTTCTTTATTTGCGCGTTTCCGAGAAAAAGTTCACACTATCATATATTTTTCAAAAGGTAAAAAAGAGATATTTTTTAGTCTATGAATATACAGGGTATTCCAATCAAAAAAAACATAATTTTGCTTCATAACTCGAAAATAGTAAATATGTAACAAAAATTATCTACACCACTGCATTCTACGGGAAAAAAATCTATAAGAATGTTATATTTATTTTTCGATAAGATGAAGGATAACGGCGATACGACGGGGATCCCAAAATGCAGCATTTTCAAAAATGCCCTATATGAAATTTGTTTCCTTCAATTAGTGATTCCGATCCCTGGTATTTTTATAAGAATAGATAACAGATTACCTATTAGTGAAAAATATAATCAATTCTCCAATTTAAAATCATATTTAAACTATAATAATAGCCTGATATTATATTCATATCTTTATATTTATATGATATGAAATGAAACTATAAGAATTAAAATATAAGAAATAAACACATTCACCAATATGATTCGCGAAATTTGAATGTCAATGGATTAATTCTACCTTCAACTCGTATAAAATATCTACAATATTAAGCCTGTTATCACACTGTCATATAAATCCAATAATAAGCGAAAAGAAAAAAACTAACAAAGCTCACGTAGTCCCGGTTCAATTATTCCATTCGCCTGAATAGGGAATCTTGAAACCTTTCTGTTTGTGCGAAACAATTCGCGAGGGTCTAGACTCCAGACTCTCGCTGTCTGCTGTCAGAAACAATCGACGTTAAACTGGCTTTCGTTGAAAGGGAAATTTTTGACAGCTATGCGTCGAAGAATTACTTGCATTTCCTACCCCTCGGTTACTATGGGATTAATTTCTATCAGGAATCGCCATCAGACTGACTGGTCCATTAGGTTATTTCTTGCAAGTCAGCAAATGCCATTATGCTCGACATTTATCAGTTGTTGCATGAAAACTGCTATAATAGCTGGCTTATCATTTACTTGTTATTCAGATTTGCGATAGCCACAATGGAGATAATTTTGCGATCGATATTCATTTTAGGGGGTGGTAAATTCATGAATTTTCAAGCATGATGCGGTGAAGTTTATTGAAAATTAATCTTTGGTGGTGAGATAGTTTTGTCATTTTCCTTTTTCGATAAGTTGATATGTCTGTTACTATTACGTCATAATGATGTAGAAAGTTCCAACTAAACCAGAAAGTTAAGTTCAACAGAATGACAATTGATGAGCTGGTATTTCTGAGTTGAATTCTTTTTTGACATAGTTTCATATCATTATCATAACTAACTATATAATTCCGAAGAAGCATTTTGAATGTTGTATCACCTTATCATGAAATAATTAATAAAGTATAAACTTTGGAATAAAACACACTTGGCTTACGTTTCACTATATAAAAATATTTAGATACTGTATTTAGCAGTAAAGGATAGTGTACATGTTTCGAGATATAAACTCATTATCAAAACTGACTACAGGGGAGTTTTACATCTTATTTCATAAAACATAGGTTGTTCACTATTCCATTATCGGAAACAAATTTTCAAACCGAAGTTAATACAATTAAATTATTAGCCAAGAATAACGGTTATAATGAAAGTCTTATCGATAAGCTCATTGGAAAAAAACGAATAAAGAATCTGTTGCATTCAATATACCCCACGCAAACTATTAATGAAGAACGAAAATACTTTCCAATAAATTTTGTGCCATATTTGAGTAGCAAAATTTGTAACAGACTTTCGAAAAATAACGTTAAAACAATTTGTACAAATAAAAGAAATTTTAAGTTGTTCTTGGTCAATAACAAAAAAAAATTTAACATCGGAGAAAACAGTGGTGTATACAAAATATTTTGCGACGAATGTCCTCCTGCTTTCTATATTGGACAAACAGGAAGGAATATAAACATTCTTGTTGAAGAACATAAAAAGTCAATTTTGCAAAATAAAAATACCACTGGCTTCTCCGAACATTGTATAAAATTTAATCATTTCCTGGCTTTCAACAAACCCCAATTGTTGCACTCCGGTAATAAAGGAAAGCGCCTTGACCATCTTGAAATTTATAATTATAAGTTCCGACCATAACAGTAAATTACCCCTTGTAAACGAACAAACTGATTTTCAGTTATCAGCTTTGCTTTTGTCTATTTTATAAAATAAAATTACATTGGTAAGCAGGAGGTAACGACTGGACTTTATATCACAAAGGACGAAATTAACAGAGCAGCAAACCAACTAAAGAACAGAAAAGCTGTTGGAGAGGATAATATACCAATTGAGATAATAAAGTTACTACTAGACGAACACATCGAAGTAATAGAAGATTTATTTAATGGAATATATGAAACAGGTATAATACCAGAAGAATTGCTGACATCGATATTTGTACCAATACCAAAAAAAAAACTCCAAGAAATGTGAAGAACATAGGATTATAAGCCTGATGAATCATGTGCTCAAATTTTTCCTTCGAATAATACATAATAGAATATACAGTAAATTAGACGAACATACTGGTCAAAATCAATTTGGTTTCAAGAATGGCTTCGGAACAAGAGAAGCACTTTTTTCAATACGAGTACTAGTTGAAAGATGTAGAGATGTCGATTCTGATGTATACTTGTGTTTTATTGATTTTCAGAAGGCTTTTGACCTGGTGAAACATGATAAACTAATGAACATCTTAAGGTCATGTAACATAGACGATAAAGATTTAAGGATTATTTCAAACCTCTATCAGGAACAAAAGGCCAAAATTAGAATAAAAAAGAAAACATCTGGAAAAATTAATATCGAGAAGGGAGTAAGACAGGGATGTGTTCTGTCACCCATACTGTTTAACGTTTACTCGGAGGAGATATTTAAAAAAGCTCTGGAAGACACCTCAGATGGCATTATCATAAATGGACAATGCATCAACAACCTGCGATATGCTGATGACACGGTCATTCTGGCAGATAGTGCTGAAGCACTACAACGTCTGATGGAATGGATAACGGCAGCCAGCGAAGAATTTGGAATGAAACTAAATACACAGAAAACAAAAACGATGATCATCAGCAAACACCAGAACAGAACGGTGAAGATTAAGGTTAACGGAGAAGATCTAGAAAAAGTAACAAGAATAACTTACCTTGGAAGCAATCTTGATGAAACTTGGGACCACTCACTAGAGATAAGAACACGTCTAGAAAAAGCACGTACAGTATTTTACAAAATGCAAAAAGTCCTATGTAGTCGCCAGCTGAATCTTTCATTGAGAGCTCGAATACTTAAGTGCTATGTTTTCTCTACTTTACTTTACGGTGTTGAAGCCTGGACAATGACAGAGGCAACACAAAAAAGAATCCAAGCATTTGAACTCTGGTGTTACCGAAAAATGCTCAGAATATCCTACATAAGTCATACGACAAACGCGGAAGTCTTGCAGATAATGAACAAGGAAAAAGAGCTCATGCTCCTCATAAAGAAACGAAAAACACAATATTTTGGCCACATCATGAGAAATCAAAAATACGAACTGCTCCAGCTTATAATCGAAGGCAAAATCAATAACAAAAGGGGACCAGGAAGAAGACGCAACTCATGGCTTAAAAACCAACGACAATGGACAAACATGACATCCATAGAACTGTTCAGGGCAGCTACAAATAAGATCGAATGGGCAAATGTAATAGCCAACGTCCTTAAGGATAAGGCACCATAAGAAGAAGATAAAATAAGATGTAATACTCTCCTGTAGTCAGTCTTGATAATGAGTTCATAACTCGAAACATGTCGACTATCCTTTTAGTGCTAAATACAGTATCTAAATATTTTTATATAGTGAAACATAAGCCAAGTGTGTTTTATTTTAAAGATTATACTTTATTCCTTATGATGTTTCACCAAGGGATGTGCGAGAATTCAATCTCAGTCATGAAATAATTGATTTTGGAACGAAGTTCTCCATCACAAGTTACACTACGGTTACTTGGTGATGGAAGCTGGGCGTAACAATAATAAAACGTAGTTTTGTTTTCTTTAATTATTCCCATATTTCTCAAGAACTTTGAGGAAGTCGATCCAACAGGGTATCCCACACTTCTCATGTTTTTTCATTATTAATTATTTCGTTCATCATATATAAACTTGTTATCTATCTTTATTAAATTTTGGAAGAAACTTTATCATTCACATATACAAAGAATTTCTCATTCAACAGAAAGCAATATGTGTGGATCAATTTTTTTCGAATTTCTGAATTGAAGAACGCTATAGATATAGTAACAAATACAAAAATAATCGAACAAATTTTCAGTATCTAAATGGAACAACATAATTATAGTAGGCATTGTGATACTGTTTATTTTACAAAATTACAGAATGAATGGTAATATTCGTTTGCCATCATTGACATAGAACAGATCACCGGATAGCTCTGATTACTTTGCTTTTAAACTAGTTAATTCTCAAGAATTTTTCAGTTCTGAAAATATGTACAATTTTAACACATTTTTTAAATGTAATTCTTAATTTTCATGGTAAGATACTCACCTGACATGTGCAAATACATAAATAATATTGTATCCAGCATGAATTGAGTCAGGTATAATATTTGTGAAATTTCAGAAACTATTGTTGTTGTAGTTGATTTCTTGGCTTGATTGATTAAAGTTTCTGGATAATGTCTTTCTCCTTTTCAATTATTGGAACGCGATTCTCAAAATAAGGCCGCAGAAGTTCAGGAAAACTTTTTGTTAAAACAATGGTTAAAAATAACAATTCACACATTTATCAAAAGAAATAACGCATGACGCACGTTTCGGTGGAACTTCACCTTCTTCAGATGATAATGGCAAACTAACTATGATTCTCTGTTATCTCTGTTAATTCATAATCATCCTGTTAGTCGACAATTCGTTTATTGGTATAGATATGTGGATGATATTATTTGTTGTTTCACTGGTACTCTTAGACAACTAGACTGCTTTCAAACATTCATTAACACTTTACACCCTAATATAAAATTCACTTTAGAGATGGAAAAAGATAACTCAATTAACTATTTGTATTTGAAAATAACAAAAGTAGATAACAAACATAATTTTTCAATTTTTCGCAAACCATCGCACACTGATAGCGTAATCCATTCCAACACAAAATTGCAGCTTTCAATAGTATGATACATCGTTTAGTAAATATTCCACTTTCAAACGCCAATTTTAAAATCGAGAAAAATATAATTAAACAAATTGCCGTGAATAATAATTATGATCCCAATATTATAGACAATATGATAGATAAAAAGTTTTTCAAAAATGCGATTAACCAGGTGTACCCCATTACTAAAAATAATATCAAATACAACAGCCTCACTTTCATCGGAAATTCAAGTGAAAATCTTAAATCTCTCTTATCTAAGCACAACATTAACTTTGCTTATCGTACAGGTAATAATTTAGGAAATCATATAAAAAATAATAAATCCAAAGTTCGTAAAGATAATAAATCAGGAGTTTATAAAATTAATTGTGGCGATTGTGATAAGTTTTACAGTGGTAGAACTTTCAGAAGTTTTCAAACTAGAATTTCAGAACACAAACGTAGCTTTGTTAATCAGAAGTCGGATTCACATTATGCAAACCATTTAATCCAAGAAAATCACACATTCAATTTCGATTTTAAAATATTAAATACTGAAAGTAAGGGAATTAAACTTAATTTTTAGAATCATTACAGATGAATAAATACAATCATTCCGGTCTCCTATTGAATAGCCAAATCGATCATACTTCAAGCCCCCTTCTTAATCTTTTCAAAATTACCGAACTACCTGACTAGCAGTTCAGAATTGGTTTTTCCTTTTCTAATAATTATTTGTAACCATCTTTGTATATACCCCTTCTACATAATTTGTCATTTCTTATTTAGATATAACAGAGAATCATAGTTAGTTTGCCATTAGCATCTGAAGAAGGTGAAGTTCCACCGAAACGTGCGTCATGCGTTATTTCTTATAATAAATATGTAAATTGTTATTTTTAACTATTGTTTTAATATGTTTATTAATTTACTCCAAGTATCGGCTCAATCAATCCAAAACTTTTTGTGGTTATTTTATTTGTTGGCATTCTATTGTCAGTAATATTTTTCATATTATACCTGCATTATATCAGCAGCAACCCTACCAATCATTATATATATATATCATTTGGGTGGAACAATTCCACCATATGTTTTAATAATTCATAGAAACGATTCAACTCGTTTCAAAGCTCAGTATCGGAATAATGAATAGGGTTCGAATCCCTTGTTTTTTCTCACCTAAACATGAGCATCCTATATAATTTAAAAAACAAGCTCAGCAGCACAACTGTTATGATTTTCTCTCGCTTCAATTCTTGAAATTAATATCTACATTATGCTAAAGGTTTTTTGAACGCTGTTCACACTGAATTAAAAGGCAATTTATTTATAATGCCATTCATTGTGCCTTTTTCGGCACAGGTAGGATGGGTTGCCTTGTACCCTTTCAGAATTTTTCAACAGCTGTGTCTCTCATTTGTGTCGAGGTGTCTATACCTTAATGGAAAATTTTCATGCCATAAGCGTAGCCAATATAAAAAATGATTAAGTCGAAAAATTGTGTGTGGTATTTTGGTTCATCAAAAGATATGTCCCTATTTAACGGTTTTTATTGGAGTCTTTTGAAATAATTTTCTGGTATAAGGCTTTCCGATTATGGAGTAATTAAAACTGCAGTAAACGTGAATAAGCTTTCAATGCTTTATTTTTAGTTGTCTTCACCCCGAAAATAGCAGACCATTGCGGCGTATCGAAAGTCAAAAGTCAGGTGTTTTTTAACCGTTTTAGACCTCGAGGACCACGATTTTCGAATTTTTTTGTCATTAGATATATATGTATACACACACACACACCTACACACACACACACACACACACACATATATATATATATATATATATATATATATATATATATATATATATATATATATATATATATATATATATATATATATATATATATATATATTTATATATATTTATTCTTACACAACTTATACAATTATTATCATTACCAACACAAATTCAGGCAATTAATTATAAGTAAACACAAGAAACAATCCATGAAAGAACTATATAATACTAAACTATAAGGTCAGGAACAATAAAGTAATGAAAACGTTTAAGTTCATGCACCTAAGTGACTGAACACTTGTGTTGTGCAATTCCGAACACACAATACATATATATATATAAATATATATATATATATAAATATATATATATATATATATATATATATATATATATATATATATATATATATATATATGTATATATATATATATATATATATATAATATATTATATATATATATATATATGTATATATATATATATATATTTATTTATTTATTTTTGCCTCGTGCATATTGGCATCTTCAACGGCTCCCATCGATCCAAATATGCTGAAATTTGGTATTCAGGGTCATTTTTGAAGCAGAACAATCAAAATCTGGGTCAGTTTTTCTAACAGCCCCCATTTTGACTTAGAAATATCTTGCGTTTTCATGGTTTTTGAAAATTGGCTCTATCTATAGGATCTGCAGATTGTGTTAGAAGAAATTTTGTAGATAGATTCAATTCGCGGAGACTATTCCCTTCGAATCACACACACACAAACCCATATATATATATATATATATATATATATATATATATATATATATATATATATATATATATATATATATATATATATATATATATATATATATATATATATATATATAAGAGAGGGGAAGTCTTTGCTGACCAGTTAGGATAAAGCTAAGAAAAAACTCGTTGGGTACGCAGCATGCAGGAAGTATACTCTTATAACACTTTTTCCAATATTTCGACAATGTTTATTGTCATCATCAGGGAATGAGTATCCATGAGGTTGTATGCATATATCTTAAATTAAAATTAATCTTGACGTTCATAAAAAAGTGCACACATTCAGAACAAAGTCAGTGAGAGTAAAATTAAAATTGCCATTGTCACCAAATTAGAACCATTAAAGGCAGAAACAAAACAGTCACAAATTAAAATTCAAAATATTGTAAAATTATTATTAACCACTCCATCATACCGGTCATCACATCGTCGGCATTTCACTTCCCATGCCGACGATGTGATTACCGGTATGATGGAGTGGTTAATAATAATTTTACAATATTTTGAATTTTAATTTGTGACTGTTTTGTTTCTGCCTTTAATGGTTCTAATTTGGTGACAATGGCAATTTTAATTTTACTCTCACTGACTTTGTTCTGAATGTGTGCACTTTTTTATGAACGTCAAGATTAACTGTAATTTAAGATCTATGCATACAACCTCATGGACAGTCATTCCCTGATGATGACAATAAACATTGTCGAAATATTGGAAAAAGTGTTATAAGAGTATACTTCCTGCATGCTGCGTACCCAACGAGTTTTTTCTTAGCTTTATATATATATATATATATATATATATATATATATATATATATATATATATATATATATATATATATATATATATATATATATATATATATATATATATATATATATATATAAGTAAGAATTATTCGTGTTAAACGGAAAACACGCCCGTGGTTATAAAATTAAGTGAACTAGGACATTTATTTGAAACTAATCAAACAAACTTCCTAGCGGAGCTGGTTATAAGAGTTCACGAAGCATCGAAATATCAACATCTACCCCAGACGGTAATTGTTCGAAATGTTAATTTGTTTATCACAATCGATGGAAATTGATAGACAGACTGTTTCGCCCTTATCGGGGCTCATCAGTATCATCCATCCACCAAGAGTGATAACCAAACCAACATTTCAAACGGTCATACATATTTCTTCTAGTAACTCCATGACATATAAATATGACACAGCGCCACCAGTCGGAAACAAATGAACCACATCTTTCAGAACAGAAGAAAACATTTCGGCAACGAGAACTAGTACGTCCGGACACCCGAAGGTGGCTACCATATTCGCTAAGCAAGAGTAAAGCTGACACATCAATTTCGATGTGATTCAACATTACACACCGCAGGCAGCAATCGCCCCGAATTTTATCGCAATGGCAAATGAATATAAGTAAGAATTATTCGTGTTAAACGGAAAACACGCCCGTGGTTATAAAATTAAGTGAACTAGGACATTTATTTGAAACTAATCAAACAAACCTCCTAGCGGAGCTGGTTATAAGAGTTCACGAAGCATCGAAATATCAACATCTACCCCATACGTATGTATATATATATATATATATATATATATATATATATATATATATATATATGTATATATATATATATATATATATATCTATAATATATATATATATATATATATATATATATATATATATATATAGATATATATATATATATATATATATATATATATATATATATATATATATATATATATATATATATATATATTATATATATATATATATATATATATATATATATATATATATATATATATACATATATATATATATATATATATATATATATATATATATATATATATATATATATATATATATATATATTATATATATATATATATATATATATATATATATATATATATATATATATATATATATATATATATATTATTTTATATATTTATATATATATATATATATATATTATATATATATATATATTTTATATATATATAAATTTATATTTATATATTTATTTATATATATTTATTATTATATATATATATATATATATATATATATATATATATATATATATATATATATTTCCAAGTAAATACTGGCATCTTCCATCATATCAAATGAGCTTAAATATGGTATGTGTAATTATTTTTATGGCAGAACGAAACTGTCAAAATTTTGGCAAATTTTGAAGTAGATATTTCTTTTTTCATGGTTTTTGAAAATATGCTCACCCCCTTAGCTTCTGCAAATTTCTTATTACCTATTCTTTAAAAATAATATTATTTTATGTTTCTTTATCAGTTGATCGAATTTAGATATCATTTTAAAACTTTCACTCAATTAGTTTTGAATCTATCCAAAATTATATGGTTATAAAATATAATAATTTTCTCAATAAAAAAAACTAGAAAAATCATTCTTCAATGAAAGAATTAAACGTAAATTCGTATTAATTGGAGGATATTAGTCACATTACAATTTTCTCATGCTAGTGGGCGTACCAACTTGAAGGAATTTCAATATGCGTGAGTATTATACGTTACGATTTACTAACAAACATTGCTTTTCACTTTTTAATTCAATCGTAACACGTCCCTGACGAAGGGTGCGAAAAAATCTCAGATTTTCATCACGAGTGTTAAAATGCAGAGTCCTTGCGATGTTTGCATTTTACTTCAAACAAATCAGAAAATATGAGGAAGGAAAATGCGAGTGTAAAACACCGATAATTTTTTATTGTTGTGACAAATAGTGTACAGAGTCGTTCGTACGTTTTCCAATCTTCGCTGAAACATAAATTCTAGTTGGTTTTGTTGACTCTATATATTCCCTTTGGTGACATTCCTGTTCAATGTTCTCACACTTATTGTTGAAAAATAATATATCATTCCAGAATGTCTTAGTGAGAAACTATGAGGAAGTTTCACGCATAAATTTCATGGAATGAACGAAATAAAAATATTGAGTAAATGGAAGATGAATGATCATATTCTTCTCTGAATAAAAACAAGTAGTTGTAGTAATTTTAGTGAAAGTACTTTTATTCATCAAGCTTGGAAAAATATGAGAAATTTGGTAATATTTGTATTAAATAAAATTATAAAATAAAGAGTTGAAAATATCATAAAACAACTTTTATTTCCGAATAAATCACGTGGTCTGAACCTACATGAAATATAAAAAAATATTTAGACAGTTGAAACGTTCGTTCAAACAGATAAATAAATAAAAAATTTCAAATTCAAGGAGAAGACATTAAATTTAAGTGTGACAGACTTAACAAATTTTAAAAAAGAAACAATTACTAAAAATTTAAAAATAAACATAAAGAAATTTAGAAAACTTCTCGACGTTTTGGTGAGTTATTTATATCAAACAGTTATGAAGTATTCAAAAAAATCATGATATAACTCTTCATTATAAACCTTAAAATAGAAGTATGAAATGCATTAACTTATTTACCAGGAGTCTGGATGTCTCATACAGATCCTCCATATCCATGTTAAATTAACACAATCAATCGTATGTTCCTTTTTGTTGTTTAATTACGTCCTGAAATTCTTCAGTTTAGAATTTTGCATTAATTATAATGAAGAAGAGAACGAAGAATTAAGCTGTTTACGAGTATTTTTGGCAGACATGCAATGCAGCTGTTTTCTCCGAAGAAATAGTCTGGTTGTTTTAATCTGTTACTTTGATAAATGAACCTAATGAGAACATGGTAGATACTTTGCTTTTAAGATATCAGATGAATTTTCCGTATCTAAACGCATAGCTTAAAGACTATGTTTATGTTTCTGTTATCCAACACATTATTTTGGTTTTTCGTTTCGTGTATACCTCCGTTGTAGATAAGATAAATTCTTGGAGAGTAGTTCATTTTTCACTGCAGAGATTCATAGTTCATTGTCTTCATAATAATTTCTATCTATACATAAAAGTCCTTCGTTACTGAGTTTTTACACATTATACCTATCAGAGTTACAGAAACGAAGTTTCTCCACGATCATCATAGAATTCGTCAATTCTGATATCAAATTTGATTACAGAATGCTGGAATTCTCTCTCTTGAGATTGAAGAAATATTCTGCAACACCTCTGCCCCCATGCAATTTAAATGTATTTGCTTTCTCTCCCTTGTGATAGAATAATATTCTCACACTGGCTAGCAATAATGACATTAGCCTTGACGCAGTTGATTGTCATCGTAGTGACAAATTTGAGTAAGTGTCAAAATTATTGCCGTCACATTTTCATTCGAAAATATAATAAATATTATGAATTTATGCAGTGGTTCAGAATCAGAGTGTAAAAATACACCATTACACTGGTCATTGTTATCGGAGGACGTCGGCTAACACAGTAGCCGTGGATACAGCAGCAGTGGATAGTGGATACAGCAGCAGATATGGAAACACTAAAAAGGCATGGGAGGTGGAAGTCTTCTCAAGTGCCAGAAGGATACATAGAAAATTCGAATAAATAAAGCAAATAAGTTAGTCTCATCAATTACTGGATCTAATACACCGCTAATCATGCCTTCCACTTCAAATTATGTGACTGTTAGTAAGTTCATCTTCTACAAACCACGCAATTGTTGAAAATTCTTCCAATAATGCATCAGTTTTCATTTCGAGAACTGTACAAATATAACAATTAATACAAAGTAGAATGTTTCTTGAATTATTGAGTGTTTACCTAATATAATTGTGATTGAGTTCTGTAATATAAATTATCTTTTGTTCGTTTTCATATAAAAATATATATTTAAAATTTTCGATCGTGGAGAAAGTATAGTCTGCTACTCGGTTATAATGAAAATTCGTGATGCTCGTGGTTCCTCACGCTCGCCTTCGTCTCGCGCTCGGAACTTTTCCACTCGCATCGAATTTTCATTCTAACCTTGTTACAGAATATACTATTACTCACAATCGATCGGTAATCGATGGTTTTCTAACCTTCAGAACAGTCGGGAAGCGCTTCATTACATACTTCATACTTTCCCGGCTAGCAAATCTCACTTTCCCGGCTAGCAAATGTCACTTTACCGGCTAGCTTGTGTCACTTTACCTACTAGCATGGAAATAAATCAGAATTAACTCGATAGTCATTTAATATAAAAAGAAAAAACTATTTGGAATTATAAATATTAATAGTTATATTCGAAGTATGATTACTATTGACCGTTAAAGCAAGACGTTGTTGCTTGAAGTTATGAGTTTCAGAATTCGATGATGATGCCGACGTTCTAGGATTTTCAGCATGAGACAACATATTAGCTATTTTTACTTGTCCATGCAAACAATTCTCCACACAACCTTCAGCCACGGTACTAGATTTCCACCCCCCTAATCTCTTCAACTGTAGAATGTCTCCACCTGTATTAGCTTATAAAGTACGTCTGAAACAATGTCCTGTGAACCCATTTTCTAGTTTAAAAAGGTTGCAATTTTTTTTGGAAAACTTCCGATAGAATTATGCCCAAACGGCTGTCGTGTAACTTTGACAAAACTCATTTGTGAGAACCTTTCACAGTCGATCTTGTTGCGCATGTCACAGTATTGTTTCACTACTTTCATCCATTCCGGTTTTGTAATCACACATGTACGCTAGGAATAGGTTTTGGTTATAGGAATCGTTCTTATAATCCGATTTTCTAAATTTTCCAAATCATTTATTTTCATTTTTATAAGTTCATCACACCTACAAGCTCCAGAAATGCCAATAATCAAAGTAACGTGAAAGAAGTTCTGGTAGTGTGGCTTCAAATTCGCAGTCGGGCATTTTTCGTTATATTGTCAAAAATTAAATTGTGAATCATAACCCAACTGTCAGATCGAATCTATGGTTGAATCAACTAACTTTTTATGTTTCCTAATTAATACAAGTAATAATTATTATGAACTTGATTATCAATGTGATAGATTGTGAGTAAAATAGTATACAAACCTCGGGGAAAATCATTCCAGCCTCACGTCTGCAGCACACCTCGGTATGCTACCTTGCCGTTCGGCTGTAATAGATCACTTCCCCGCTCGGTATGTAATATACTATTCTTATTGCACTTTTGCGTATATTATAGGCCTATCGAAACACGTACATAAAAATGAATCGCAAACATAATGTCTCCTTTTTTAGTAACAACAAACCAATCATAACTGTGCATCAATATACTGATTGAGGTCATAATAAGTTCATATTTTCATAATAATTAATTATAAAATGTATATTTTCGTTACTTTGAATTATTACTAATCATTTTATTATCATTCTTTCATATAATTTCTTTTTTTAATTACTCTCACACGTGGCTAATTTATTTCATAGTGTCTATTTACTAACGAAAAGAACTTATTTTCAACCAGGTGCTCCACAAAACCTCACGTATTTTTAGCAGGTTTTCACTTTGAAACCCTGCTTATTAAAATAGGTGCGATTAGCAAAGTTGAACCTAAGACCAAGATAGTTTTTCGTTTCAAGACTTTTTATGATGGGCACCAAAAAAAAAATATATATATATATATATTGATATATATATATATATATATATATATATATATATATAAATATATATATATATAAATATATATATATATATATATATATATATATATATATATATATATATATATATATATATATATATATATATATATATATATATATATATATATATATACTGGGTCACTCACGGTGGATGGTAGGTTAGACGTTTACGGAGAACGGGACATGGGATTATTCTGAAAATTTGGTTTCATGGGTAATTGAATTTGCTCTATCGATCTAAAATAATAGTGGCGCTGCGGCGTTGCCGCTTATACTAAAAAGTAGCAGCAACTGTGAAATTTCAAATAAGACACCCTATATATTATTCCATTTTTTGCTTCTCTACCATTTTCCAATTGTCTTTGTATGATACTTCCCTATACCTATCTCCAGAGGTTTTCGAGAAATTAAATGGTTTCCTCATTTTTTTGTGCAAAACATAGCTTCAATTAAATGTTCATTACTAAGGTATTCAGATTCGTAGGACGCTGAAATTTTAGGTGTAGTTTACAAAGGTCCGACGTATTATGAATATTCTAAGCACTTTGTTCTCCATTATACAGGGTCCTTCAAAATTTGCGATTTTAACGATAAATACAAAAATATTACAAAATGCATTTTTTCAAATAGAATACCCTGTATATTAATGAATATCTCGAAAGAAAATTGAAATTACTTTCAAATGATATATCGTGTTTCTATACCTAAAAAGTTAGGTTCCTGAAATAAAAACAAGTTTCTATAAAAATCTGATTATTTAGCCATATTTTGTATTAGGTAGCTATGAAATGTCAAGAAAGATGTCATTATGAAAATTTGACAACTAGTCCATCAACAATAAAACGTTCGCGCGTTCACTAACGAAAATTTGATTTGAAAACAATCAAAATGGAAGGCAATAACTATTCTCATGAAGTTTTGATGAAGTTATTTATTGTACATGGTCCATGTGACCAAATAATAGCAAGAAAATGCAGAAAATTCTATGAAATGTATACCTATTGTAAACGTACAAATTTCCTCTCGTTTATTGGTTGTCAATAGGTATACATTTCATTGAATTTTCTGGTTGAAAATTCGAAGGTAGGTAGCTTCGTACGATATCTTGGATGCTATTTATTTCTATATAAATTGGTTGGAGGGTTGACCCCCCGGAGAAGGAAATAAATCTTGTTTACACGATGAAGGGCGCCATTTTATACAAATTGGGTTGAAAGTTTGTAAGTACGTAGTTTCGTATGATACCTTGGATGTGATTGGTTTTGGTACGAATTGGTTGGGGGGTTGATCCCCCTGGGAGTAAATAAATATTGTTTACACATTAGAGGGCGCATTTTTTTTAATTTGGAAAAAAATCATAATTTAATGAATATATTTTCTGAACTGGATACGTTATGAAAACCTGCTCTTCTATAATACAGCTAGCTGCGATAGAGTTTTTTCATTATACGGTTGAGAAACTTGAAAAATTATTTTCAAAATTGAATTGTTTAGAGTACAAAGAAATTCTTCTATATATCGATCAACAAATATTTGTATAGATTGTTAGGATCTTGAAAGTTAGCAGATTTGTAAATATATTATGCAAAAAGTTGTTCACTCATAAATTTGAACGGTCATTCTCGAAAAACACTCCAACAAATATGGATGCAATTTTTTTTCTGTCTTGTTATTGGTGCTGAATTCTTGGGGTAACCACACAAAGAAACTGCGTGCGTTTCAAGAAAGCGGAATGAGATCGACAATAATTCTCCCCAAAATTGCACGTCATAACTAATAAAAGTTGGGGTCTTGTGTAATACACTGAAATCTACTTTATCGAAGGAGTGGAATAGGGAGAACGAAGGGTATTTGAGATGAGTTATTGCACCTTCTAGCATAGGAAATTATTCAGAGTGCGTCGGTGTAATCCCGTTTTCAATTTTATTGAGCTATGTGATAATATCCCATCAGGATCTGAAAAATGTCTATAGCAATTTTTTGTTACCTCTTGTGATGATGTGTTCATTACACGAAATGTTTTATTCAGCAACAGGGCCTGAGGTTTTCGATATTTTTGGGGGCACTGAACTTTGAATTATTACGGGATGTCAAACCGTACTTTTATCGTATAGCTGATTGATAGTGATGGCGGAAAATTATAAGAATGATGCTGTTTCAGCACTGGCAAGAATAAGTGTATTAAAGCGAAAAAATATTCATAAAATGAGAAGTGCTTTTCACTTATTTTTTGTCACTTGATTAATTTTTGGTTGTATCGTTTTGCTCAAATGTGAGTAAGATGAAAATCAAGTACCGGGTGTCTGATTAAGAGAGGCACCCCGCTGTATTTCAGAAACTATTCGTCGTAGAGACTTACGGTAAAAAATTTTATAACTAAAGTGGCCAACAGAAAATCCTGGAAATTATTTTCAATTTTCTAAGATGACCTAAACTATGGAGAGAGACCGGCCCAAACCAGGCTCCAGAGAATTCTATAAAGCAATTTCCTCTGGGAAAAGAGGGCATAGAACCAATTCCATCCATACACTGAGAGGCAACCAAGGCCGCATGATAATCGACGGTAAGGAAATAACTGAAGAATGGGAAAAGTATTTTAGAGACCTTCTAAACATCATACAGGAAGAACAGCACAAAGAAGAGATCTATATCACAGCGGACATGCCCGTCAAAAATACCTCCTTTGAAGAAACCCAAAAGGCCTTAAATAAGCTGAAAAATCACAAAGCGCCGGGTACGGACGAGATACCAGCAGAACTTCTGAAATATGGGGGAGACGCGCTACATCGCCAAATCCACCAGCTAATAACGCACATATGGTTAGAAGAAAGGATACCAGCACGATGGAAGGAAAACATAATAGTGCCCATCCACAAAAAAGGGGACAAAACAAGATGCGCGAATTATAGAGGAATCTCACTTCTAAACACGGCATATAAAACCCTCTCAAACATCATTCTTAGTAGACTAATCCCTTATGCTGAAAATGTCCTAGGCGAATATCAAGCCGGGTTTAGGGCAAACAGATCAACAATAGATCAACTATTCGCGCTGAGACAACTTCTAGAAAAGGGATGGGAGTATAACAGACCCATACACAATCTTTTCATAGACTTTCGACAGGCATATGATAGCGTAGAAAGAAGCCAAGTATGGAATGTCATGGCGGAGTTCTCAATACCAAAGAAACTCATTCGGATGACCAAAGTCTGTATGAAGGGCGGAATATCTAAAGTACGTGTAAATAATAAACTGTCTGGCAGCTTTGAAATCAACAGTGGACTTAAACAGGGTGATGCGTTATCTCCACTACTTTTTAACCTTGTATTAGAGAAAGCCATGAGGTCGGCCGAAATAAAAACAGAACTGCTATCGGTTCAAGGTACCAAGCTGTTACTCGCATATGCAGATGACATAGATCTCGTTGGAGACTGCATCCTATCCACGAAAGACATGTTCAACAAGGTGGAAAGAGCAACAAGTGAAGTAGGGCTGAAGATTAATGAAGAGAAGACGAAATATATGTGTATAAATAGAACGACACAAAGAGACAGAATAGGACAAAATGTGACGATCAACATCTTTAATTTCGAAAGAGTACAACGTTTTAAGTACCTGGGGGCCGTAATCACAGCGGACAACGGTGTTACCGAAGAAATAAAAGACAGAATCCAATCTGCAAACCGCTGTCTATTTGCACTGAATAAGCTCATAAAATCAAAAAATCTCACAAGAAGTTCAAAGATCAAAATCTATAAATCCATCGTCAGACCTGTAATAACATACGGATGCGAAACGTGGACCATGACCAAAGCAAACGAAGAAAAGCTCAGACGCTTTGAACGAAAAATACTTAGAAAAATTTTCGGACCTCACCATGACATCACCACAAACCAGTATAAGATCAGAACCAATATCGAATTAAAAGCACTCTACAACGACTCCGATATTGTCCAAGAAATTAAATCACAGCGACTAAGATGGGCAGGCCACGTGCACAGAATGCATAACGAAAGACTTGTAAAACTGGTATGGGAGGAGATTCCCACAGGCAAAAGACCACTCGGACGTCCCAGAATGCGATAGAGAGATAACATCCAAGCAGATCTCCGGAAAATGAACATTCCATTTGACCCTAGGTTGATGGAAGACCGAACAAATTGGAAGAAAGTTGTACAGTCAGCCAAGACCCACCCAGGGTTGTAGCGCTACGGGATGATGATGATGATGATGAAGATGACCGCCAGGAGGCGTAACCGCCATCTGAAACTTTTAAAGTGATTTTTTCTGAAATAAACCTAGTAAATATACCAGAAAAATTTTATCTATTTCAAGCTCAGCTTTATTCGAGTAATTTTTATTCGACCTTGTTTGAAGTATCTGTTTAAATGAAGTGGTAGGGGGTGAAGCAATGTTTTTTTTGAATAAACAGCTTTAACTGCTGAACGACTGAACGCATTTCAACAAAATTGATCTCGTTGGGAAAAGCATTTATTGCTTCATCGAAACCATGTTATGCCGGTAGAGAGCGTTTTTCGATATAATAACAGAAAATTGCTACTTTCTCTAAAATTTTAAATGCAGTAAGATGACTCTTTTTCCTCGAAAATGTAGTGTGATGATATCAAAATAGGCTAGTGAAAACCGTATCTCGTTATAATATTCCTAGCCTAAAATATCGAAAAAAAAATTTTAGTTATCACACGACTTTAAAAAGACGCCTTTACTGTATTTATTTTTATTTATTTGCCTTGTTTCAAAAATCAATGACGAAATTTCATAATTTAATGATTATCAAATAGGTACTAGTGTTCTCAGTTCAAAAAAATTTTATAGAATCGTTTAGGGACATAATAATCAATGAATATAATTTATTAAATTGCAAAGAAAAGTATATTTAATTCACTAAACACATTGATGAAACACCAATTCAGTTCCGTTTCATTGATTCATTTCGATTTATGAACTCCTCACTAGATAACCTAGCAACATACTTAACTGAATATCCTAATCTGAGATCGCAGTTTTCTGCATTAGATGAGAATCGCTTCAAACTACTAACAAAGAAGGGGGTTATGCCATATGATTACCTTGATGCATTTTCGAGATTTGGTGAAACAAGTTTACCATCTATTGAGGCTTTCTATAATAATCTCGATAATAAACCCTGCCCTCAAAGATTGTATCGTAGGGCACAACGAGTTTGGAATGAATTCAATTTTTTTTTATATTTACTTATAATTCAACTGTAATAACTTGGGCGAATACGTTGATCTATACATGAAGACTGATATTCTTCTTCTGACAGATGTATTCGAACAATTTCGATCGAGCTGTCTTGAAACCTATAAGCTTGATCCTGCTCATTATTTCACATTACCTGGATTCACTTGGGATGCCATGTTAAAATATACGAAGCAAGAATTGGAGCTTCTCACAGATCCAGATATGTTTCTCTTCGTTGAACGAGGCATACGTGGAGGTCTCAGTCAAGTTTGTAGTCTTAGAAGAGCTACTGCAAACAACGTTTATTGTAACAATTATGATCCAACGAAACGTTCAAAGTATTTGACGTTCTTTGATATAAATAATCAATATGGTTGGACCATGAGTCAATATCTCCCATACGGAGGGTTCGAATGGTGTGAAAATACCGATATTGATGTCACCTCCATTCCGGATGACGCAGATACAGGATATATGCTAGAGGTGGATCTTGAGTATCCTCAAGAATTACATGATCTCCATAAAGATATTCCATTTTGTTGTGAACATATTAATCCAAAGACTGGTAAACCTTGTAAGACTGGAAAGGAACCCTCAAAATTGATGGCCACACTACATCATAAAAAAAAAATATTATTCATTATCAAGCATTGAAGCAGGCGATTAAACATAGTTTGGTACTTAAAAAAATTCATAAAGCACTAAAGTTCAAGCAAGCACCTTGGCTTAAAAGCTATATCGATTTGAACACTGAACTTCGAAAGAATGCGAAGAACAAGTTTGAAAAAAATTTATTCAAACTTATGAATAATGCTGTTTTCGGTAAAACTATGGAGAATATACGTAAACGTGTCAACGTGTGGGTTCTAACTAAATGGTCTGGACGGTATGGTGCCGAGGCATATATTGCTAAACCTGAATTCAAGAACTGTACGATATTCAACGAACATCTTGTTGCTATTGAATTGAGAAAAATGGAAGTCTTCTTAAACAAACCTATATATGTTGGACAGGCAATACTCGACTTGGCCAAAACAACCATTTATGCTTTTCATTATGATTATATGAAAAACGAGTTTGGGGGCGACTGCAGCGCCATCTATACGGACACTGATAGTTTAATCTACGAGCTTCATAAAGATCCATATGAGGTTATGAAACGTGATTGTCATGCCCGTTTTGACACGTCAGATTATCTATCTGATAATACTTATGGAATTCCTCAAGTGAATATGAAAGTATTGGGTATGATGAAAGATGAGAACAATGGAACTCCTATGACAAATTATGTGGGACTTCGTTCAAAATTATACACTACGAAAGTATTAAAGACTTGTGAAGATATAGAAAAAGAAAAAAAGCAATGGGCTGATGAAGGATACGATGATGATGAGATAGATGATATTATTAAAAATGCAGGCGTTATGAAGAAAGCAAAAGGAGTCAAATCGTCAGTTGTGAGAACGGAGATTTCTTTTGGGGATTATGAAAAATGTCTTGATTCGTGGAAGGAGGTTACTATAACTCAAAACTTGATAAGAGCCGATAAGCATAAGGTATATTCCATTACACAGCAGAAAATTGCACTCAGCCCTGAAGACGATAAAAGATATTTAATACCTGGAACAGATGAGACGCTTCCTTGGGGGCATTATAAAGTGCCTTCGGCCATTTCTCATGATGAAGATCTATTAATGGATACTGATTGATCATAACCTATAATTATTATACAATTAATAAAATTATTATGTAACAATTAAATAAATAGTTATATTTTCATCCTTGTATCTATCCCCCGCTACCTACCTCCAAGAGATTGATTTGTATATATTCCATTTGCATAGTATAATATGAATAATGGTCATTAGACCATACATAAATCAGAGAGGTCATTGACCCTAGAACAGGCTAGGCTGATTCAACCCCACTTCTGCTCATTTTACATGTAA
Source organism: Cynegetis impunctata (assembly GCA_030704885.1). Taxonomy (NCBI): domain Eukaryota; kingdom Metazoa; phylum Arthropoda; class Insecta; order Coleoptera; family Coccinellidae; genus Cynegetis; species Cynegetis impunctata. Next base: position 225,110 of record JARQZK010000745.1, read on the forward strand.
ATTTCCATAAGGAAAATCCTACTCAGTGCGCATGTGCAATGGAACCATTTTCGGTACTTTCGACCTTAGATTTCCTTATGGGAATTTACATGTAAAAATGACCCAAAGTGCGGTTGAACCGGCCTAGCCTATATACTAACGTAGTCAGAATATGAAGAACAGGCCATGAAGAAAAAATAAATGCCTAAAATCAATTTGTTAACAAATATCAAAAATGAACTCATAATGGCAGTGTAATGAGTTTTTGTGGCACACACAAGTAAGGACTGAAAACTATTGAAATGCATTTACGAACAATGAAATTGTTGATATATTTGCGGTATATTTTGAATGTCTTCAAAATGCGGCATTGGCACAAAGATTATACAGAATTCGATTTCCAAATCGGAGTTCACGCCATGCGAGAACTTGTTGGGCATATTTGAAGAAAATAGAGAATTTTCATCTGAAATTCATAGGGTCGAAGCTGCCAGTATTACGCAAATTTCGGACTAAACGTGGAAAAATTCTCGCATGGCGTAAACGCCGAATATAGAGCTCTGTATATTCTCTGTGCCAATGCCACATTTTATAGAAATTCAAAATATACCGCAAATATAACAACAGCTTCATTGTTTGTAAAAGACATTTCAATCTTTTTCGATCCTCACTTTTGTGTATCACTAGATGTATCATTTTAGTATTTGTTGACAAGTTGATTTAAGGCATATGTTTTTCATCCATGGCCTGCTCTTCAGATTCTGACTACAATGTACTTGCATATTATTACATTAATTATTAGGCTCCCACTCGATTTTTGTTTTGAATTTTTTGACATAAGAATGTTATTTTTTTGAAAATCATAAAGTTATGAAATTTCATCATTGATTCTTGGAGAAAGACAGATAAATGAAAATAAACACTGGTGTGATGGCGTCTTTTTGAATCATATGATAACTAAATTTCATACCGCGGGCAGAATATGAAAATCATTTCTTAAGGAGTAAACTCAATTAAACTCCAAAAAGATAAGAGATAGAGTACCAATGTTACATATCGGTATTATCACTAAATATATAAGGAGATCAGGAGAAGTGCCGGTTTGATAGAAATTCTATAATATTGAGTACACTTTAGCTAATTTAATCCCAACAGTTTCTTCGAAAGATACAAATACTTTCAATTGTCTACAATATGGAATGTAAGAACATTGCATAAGCTTAACGTAATCTAGCAGTAAAATTTCGAGCGCTACATCAAATTGACATCCTCAGGTGCCATTTGGCCGTCAACAATGATGTCTGATGAAAAATTACATACCAAGGAGTCGTTGAGTCAACACGCCAAATGGTATGAACAATTCTTTCATTGATACCTATTAATAGAGTGATAGATGTAGATGTACGCGTCGACATCCAAGCTATTAGAATCAAGCCGTGTCGTCTACATGAAACCATACCGTGAGCGTTTTCAATTATTTATGGAACGTATTTCAGAAAACATAACTAATGTAGATCGCTGAACGAAATGGAGCATCTTGGGCAATTATTCAAAGTCGTTTATCTGTCTGACTGTCTCCCGCATGCGATAGAGTGCTCCAGATCTTCCGTAAATAACTCCCGTTTAAAGTGGCATTTGCAGTCATTTGAGATCTCATTAGGGCTATTTATTAAAGTGATAGATTTGAATTTTAACGAGAAACATTTTTGGAAAGTTATTCGGACGCTTTTATCTTAAAACACCAATTATATTTTACACGTCCTTCAAGAACTGGATAAGTTGAAGAAGAGTAATTACTGACGAAAAATGCATTTTTCAGCTTATTTCGACTTATTATTTTTGAAAACTCATTTTTTTATACTTAACAATGATACTTTTTGCTGCTTGAAAGTAAAAATTTTCATTCATCCATTAGGGAACACTGCAACTGGCCTAGCTCTTCGATAGGAAAATTTTCAAACTCGTTTTTTGAAAAGGGAGGTCCGCAGATTCTGTTGAATTTGTCGTAAATAAATTTTTTTTTCTATATGTGTTTGTTTGAGAATAACACTCTGATGATCAAAATTTTAGTCATAACGACCACAGGAAAATTGATTAGATCACATCTTGTTTCTATGAATATTTCTATCAAACAGCGTTTTTTTTTAAAATTTTTGCAGGCATAATTGAGTGTACCAGAACAACAGTGGTCCAAGTCCATTTCACAAAGTGTTGTTTTATTAAGATATTTGCGTTTGTGTTTATAGGTAATTTCTTGTTATTTATTTCAAATTGGATTCATTAGATTCTTTTTGGTGATATATTAAATTTTATTTCTCTTATACTTCAAGAATGATAAATTCAAAAACATCTAACTAATCAATCAATTTAAAAAAAATGGACTTAGATCAGTATTGCACTGAACGAATTCATATTAAGGTGCATTGTTTAATCCAAGTCACAACAATAAAACTGAATATAGCTAAAAGGTTTCATGTTATTCATCTTACTTGCTCTGAAAATATTTTTTTACAATTTTACAGAAAATAAATTTGAATTGTAGAGTTAAAAACTCAAATATTTCGTGCGTGTATTAGGATTCCACAGATATTTTTAGACTGAAACAAGTAAGTAAAATAAAATTTATATCAAAATACAATTCTAACATGAATATTAAAAAAACTAGCTAATCTATTCGTCGAATTGGTATTCGTTGTTGAACTCTTCATCACTCAACAACTGATGACTCTAATCCTGGTCATCTTGGGAGGATGTTCTTGTATTAATTTAACAGGAAGATTTTTTATGAAATTGATGAAAAATAGGTGGTATATAAGGTAGAAGCGATTTTTTATCGTTCTTCTTTACTAAATCTTTCGAAAGTTTATAAAATTTGAGACATTTTCTCTAAATAATAAAGAAAATAGTTGTCCACGTTTGAATTTGATGACTTGAATCTTCAGTTGATTAACTGAATTCTGAGTCACATAGTCACATCCACTAATTGAAGCAATACGTGTCCTGACAGAAAAAATAGGACTTGAGTCAGCTTTGCTCTGAACATTTTCATTTTTAATTCACAGCAATACCGTTCTAGTGGTATTTTAAAGGTAGCTATAAAGGAGTGGACTTGGATCTTTGTTGCTCTGAAAAGGAACCGCATTAGGGGTACTGAATTGAGAATAAAAAAGAAAATCAAAATTTTGGACTAGAACCACTGTTGTTCTGATGCACCCAATTTAGCTTCTTACCTGATTGAAAATATTTACCTTATATTAGAGATGATCTTGTATGATTTCATGAAATAACTAATATTTATTTTGGGTTCATTGCTTCAATTCAACTATTCAATCCTGAAGAGAACCACCAACAAAAATTGTGTGTAAGAAATTACTATTGTTCACTAAAATTTAAAGTGATTAATTTTTCAGTTTTGATAGGTATTCTCAGAGAATCTCAAATTTTCACCTGATACCCATGTAACTTCAAAACGTATACGTGAACCAAATTTCCTGAACAGTTCACTTCCTGCCTTTATTATTGTTTTTTTATAGGTGTAGTCATTACAAGATACATGATAATTTTCTCATTTTTTCTGTAGTATTTCGTCTTACTAATTTGTTGAATTAATTTATCACTGGGAAGAAGAGATGAAATGCTATGTTATTTACTACTTTCGAAAAGTTAATATATTTTGTTCAAGCATGTGAATAACCTAAAATGCAAAATATACTGTTGTTAAGGAATAGTTGAAGACAAAATAGAAGAATTGAAAATTTATGTAATGGAAATATATGAGAACTACACAAATTATTATGTATTTATTTAATCGAATTTTTATTGAAATTTTTGTCCAAACGAAATGGAGCCTAGTTCAAAAATGATGCGCTATTTAATACATCTGGAACATCCATAGAGAAAACCTTTTTCTAAACTGAGCAGGATATTTTTATGTTTCATACTTATATTATTTGTTGAATTAATTTATCACTGGGAAGAAGAGATGAAATGCTATGTTATTTACTACTTTCGAAAAGTTAATATATTTTGTTCAAGCATGTGAATAACCTAAAATGCAAAATATACTATTGTTAAGGAATAGTTGTAGAAAAAATAGAAGAATTGAAAATTTATGTAATGGAAATATATGAGAACTACACAAATTATTATGTATTTATTTAATCGAATTTTTATTGAAATTTTTGTCCAAACGAAATGGAGCCTAGTTCAAAAATGATGCGCTATTTAATACATCTGGAACATCCATAGAGAAAACTTTTTTCTAAACTGAGCAGGATATTTTTATGTTTCATACTTATATTATTTTATGTAAGTTTCACAGTAGCAAACATCCAACTAAACGCTGATATTCAGATATTGAATGGAAAAAATTGAGTAATTATCATTTTTTCAAAAATTTTTTCTTTGGGCTAACTGAATATCATGAATGGTGAATGCTGAATCTAGAAATTTGAATAATTGACCCAATTTAATCGATTTTTGAGCTCCTGAAAACAAAATGTCTACTTTTCCAGAATGCTGTGAAGGTTGAGATGTCACAGATATTGCTGAACTAATTCTATGTACCATATATATGTATTCTTCTTTAAAAAACACAAATAATAACTTTTGGATTGATTGGGCCGATACTTGGTGTAAATTAATAAACATATTAAAACAATGGTTAAAAATAACAATTTACACATTTATTATAAGAAATAAAGCATGACGCACGTTTCGGTGGAACTTCACCTTCTTCAGATGCTAATGGCAAACTAACTATGATTCTCTGTTATATCGAAAACAAGAAATGACAAATTATGTAGAAGGGGTAAATACAAAGATAGTTACAAATAATTATTAGAAAAGGAAAAACCAATTCTGAACGGCTAGTCAGGTAGTTCGGTAATTTTGAAATGATTAAGAAGGGGGCTTGAAGTATGATCAATTTGGCTATTCAATAGGAGACCGGAATGCTTGTATTTATTTATCTGTAATGATTCTAGAAAATTAAGTTTGATTCTCTTACTTTCAGTATTTAATATTTTAAAATCGAAATTGAATGTGTGATTTTCTTGGATTAAATGGTTTGCATAATGTGAATCCGACTTCTGATTAACAAAGCTACGTTTGTGTTCTGAAATTCTAGTTTGAAAACTTCTGAAAGTTCTACCAAAACTGTGATAAGTTTTACATTGGTAGAAGTTTTCAAACTAGAATTTCAGAACACAAACGTAGCTTTGTTAATCAGAAGTCGGATTCACATTATGCAAACCATTTAATCCAAGAGAATAACACATTTAATTTTAATTTTAAAATATTAAATACTGAAAGTAAGGGAATTAAACTTAATTTCTTAGAATCATTACAGATAAATAAATACAAGCATTCCGGTCTCCTATTGAATAGCCAAATCGATCATACTTCAAGCCCCCTTCTTAATCTTTTCAAAATTACCGAACTACCTGACTAGCAGTTCAGAATTGGTTTTTCCTTTTCTAATAATTATTTGTAACCATCTTTGTATTCACCCCTTCTACATAATTTGTCATTTCTTGTTCTCGATATAACAGCGAATCATAGTTAGTTTGCCATTAGCATCTGAAGAAGGTGAAGTTCCACCGAAACGTGCGTTATTTCTTATAATAAATGTGTAAATTGTTATTTTTGACCATTGTTTTAATACAAATAATAACCCAAAAAATTAATCTTCCCAAGAGCAAACAACGATTTCAAAGAAGTGCCTCCAATCAAAGGAAAATTTCAAACGTACGAGCCACGTTTGATTTTCCCCATTTTTTATTTGTCTTTGATGAAGGCATTCAAAAAATGGTTGTAAAAGTTCGCCCAGCAGTTAACTTGGGTTTTTTAACTTCTGATGGATTGTTTATCGGGCCAAGTACCGGGAATACCATTCTTCCGCGTCTCCCTTGCTCATTTGTGCCACAAAGGGCTTTGTGCGATATTCGTGATTCATAAAAACGTACTTTTTCCGTAATAGTTCTTTCACGCGTAGGGCTGAGCATGGTTGCCAGATATTTTGAAAATTGAAGCAACGTGACATAATTTGAAACCATTGAACAAAACATCGGGGTTTCAGTCTTTTGTCAAGAATATTACAATGCTATAATGGAAGTACTTGATTTCTACTCAAATATAATAGATTTTTGATGTGAGACTTTTTTGCGCGCATCGGGGTAAAATTCCTACGGATGCAATGGATGTGGGACATGAAGAAGGAGAGAGCGATTGAGACTGATTGAGAGAAAGTGAGAAAGGTCGAACGTAGCATGAAGCACATAGCCCTGGAGCGAGAGGAGGCAGAGAGCGAGTGAGATAGAGCGAGAGAGAAAGGGAGGTGTTACTCTGCGCTTAAGAAAGTGACCGCGTTCTTCTCATACTCAACGATCAGATGACGAAATTTTCATCTCGGACACGACTATCGCGTACGTATCGACGCGAAAACGGCGGTTTAGCTTTCGAAATTCAAGACGGCGCGGTTCGCCGCAAATAGGCGCGTCTGATGGCCCTCCAACAATCAATTTGTATTAATTTTCGCCAATCTTATTATTTGAATTCGAAATAAATTCATGAAATTCCTAACATATCTTATTTTTCCCCTCCCTCTAATTCTCGAAATTCTAAAGTTTCAGATTAGTATAATTAAAAACGAGATTTAAAAATTAGTTTGCCAATGAAGTATCACTTCTGACATGTGTGCTTTGTACGCAGGCAGTTAAGTCAACCATCTCATTGCGAATGTAAGGTAAGGTAAGACCAAGTGTGTCATTCCCTTTGGAAATATGCGTCAGGGGGCGGGCTGCTTGAGTATGAACAAGTATGTAATTCAATTGACTTATCTAAGCAAAGACTGGAAAAACTGAGTAATTAATTCTTTGAATGAAATGATTTTTCAAAATATCGCTCGAATAAAAGGGGTTGGGCTTCGTAAATTATATGGAATTTATTTTTCACTTGTATATTATTTGTTGATTTTACCTCAGATACGGTTTCTATAAATGCACTCATTATGCCCTAGGGCGTTATTATCGGGCATTATGGATCATAACGCCCGCTCATTGTGAGAGGACAACTGAAGCAACTTCCATTGATTAAATACTTAATAATCCTTGTCGTATACTACTCTGGATTTTTCCGGCAATGAATAATTCGCAGCTTTGGCTGCATTTTCTATGATATTTTTGGGTAAATTCATTTTCATTTCCATTATTTCTATAAGACTACACAGAGAAAGCAGCAATGACATTCACTAAATATGATGACAAAAATATTCACAAACGTCAAAGTATCAACAAATGACATGCCTACTATGAGAAGGAAAATGGAAAGTATAGGAGCAATGAACCAATTTTAAAATCGATTTTTCATTATAATAGAATAATTTTTTCGTGAAAAATAAAATCTTGTATGCACCACGTGCGTTACTAGATCTATATAACGCACTTGGTACATTAATAACTATTTTGTGAAAAATGGGATGGTGTACTTTGATAATTTACCTAAATGAACAAATAATTTCTGTTCGCTTTTATAATTATTTATATCTTAGAAGTTACTTTTAGGTCCAAGCAACTGACACAGTATGGAATTTCACTTTCTAAGAGCCGATTCGAAAATAATTGTAATTTAAAGAAAAACTGAATGTATGACAATGATGAACAACTATATCTGGCAACCCGGCTGCCAGGACGGAGTGTGCCTCTCTGTCGCCCGTTGCATTATTAAAATGAACATCTGTTATGAAATTATTCTATGAAATTTGCCGGGACCCTTTGTGCCAACCAGAAATACGGCGCTACTAGATTAGATTTTCATTCCAAAGAATTACTTTTGGCGTGACGCCATTCGTTCAAGTTTAAATCTCTCATTTTCGTAACACTCAGAGATACGGCAAATTATATACGTCAAAGCTTCCTGAGATGCATTCTGACCAATTGTTACCAAGGTTACCTGGGAATAATCTAGCCCTTTCGCTCACGCTTTTTTGTTTTTCAGGATAAAAATCTGCAATCTGACTTACTCTTTTCTTTTTTTACAATTTTTTGGTGTACTCGAAAAAATTCTATGTCATCCATTTTAGGGGGTGTGATATGTACAATATACTGTACATTTTGAGTAAACGGTACCTATATATGACTTTCACAATATATTGCAAATTTTGAATAAGTGGTAGTGTATTTGCGAATTTGTAAAATGAAATGCAATTGAAAAACAGCATAAGGTTACAACAGATCATTTATTTGTGTGATATATCAAAAAACAATTTTGGGTTTTTGAAATGCATGAATGTGTATTGCACTCAGTACAAACAATATTCGTCCTAGATGTACATTCATTAAATTTGCATCTGGAAGAAAAAAATTTTTCATCAAAATTACCCTCCATATCATCTGAATTTCTTTCTTTTATCGTATTTTCATCATCATAGTCATTGCTTAGTCCTATGTCCCTATCTCCCCACCCAAAATCGTCATCACTAAGCCCTTCAATATTTGATCGGCCCTCCTCAATTAGTTTCAATAGTTTTTCTTCAGTTAACAGTTTTTTTTACTCATTCTTCAATTCGTACTACTATGAAATAAATCTAATATAACAAGAGCTCTAAATAACGTGGAGTTTTTTACCATACCTGTCGATTTCCGTTTACTCACAATGTATAATATATTGTATGAAAGTATACACGTATCGGTTATTAACAAAATAAATATTGCAGACATGTCACAACATTTTTTAAAGTTTGAAGTGCCACCTCATTTCAACATTCTGTAACAACTGCTACAACTCAGTAAGAAGTACCATTAATAAAAAAATTTTGGGTAAACTACTCAACGCTAGGTGATGGAAACAGTTTAAAATAGTAATAAGGATGTTCACATAATACTGTACTTTGTGAGTAAAGTGAATAGAAGCATACTACAAATTCGTTAGGATTTGCGTAAAGTGATGTACAATATATTGTACACCGTTAGCGAAAGGGCTAGACTAGAACGATATGTGCAGTTTCATTATAGTAGTGGATTACCTAGAGAGTTGAAAAATCTTGTGTTACAAGAATTTCGAGAAAATTTTATTTCTGATCCTCATTTTTCGAAATAATTAAGCTTATAATAGCTCTAATACATAACGTATATATCGAAGTTTGGACAAAGTTTCATATCTTTCATATGTTCCAAAGGTAAAATAAATCAAAACGCTTGTTTTAAGTGATTTACACAAAATATAATAGACGTACATTATGACGTACGGTTTGTCTCTACCAGGGTTTGTTCTGACAATGTTTGAATATACGTCAACAAAACATTGTCTGTGTTGTTTTAAGGTTCGAAACAACTCGGGCATCATTAACAAAGTGATTTAACGAGTAACCCGCAGAAGAGCTAGACGAAAAAGGATCGCTCCAAGGACTGAATCTTGCGGCACTCCTTTATTAACCAGTCAGGAGCTTCATTGCTCATTTGCTACTTTATGATTGATATATCTCATTTTATTTTCTGTTGCGAACTAGAAATGAAGAAAAAATATATTTTCAAAATTTTGACAACAAGCAATTACAATTTTTTTTATCGAAAATCCTGTTTCTCTCATATTCGCCATGAATGCAATTGATATTTATTGCCATTGTTGAACTCATATGTATTCACTGAGTCTATAATTTATTTTAAATGAATTCGAAAATTTTCCTTCAGGATTTTATCCCAAATACTTTACCGTTACTCTTTACTCGAACTCAGCTAAGATACAAATACTGAAAATATAATAATGGTTAATTAATTTTGATGTTTAAAATCATATCCTGCCTGAAACGTACAATTGAATTGTATAATGAAGTTTGATTCACTTATACAACAATTCATTCTTCGACATTCTGTGAAGTTTAAGATGGAACTGTCGTGAACAATATTGTCAGAGATCTGAATAAGTATCTCTAATCAGCTTTAAAGTATTCTGCTTTTATAATAGATTCAAAGATATTCATACCACATAGCACTGTTACTTCCTTGAATTTGATTTATCACCCTATAGACAGTCATCAGCGAAATATGCTTCTTCTATTAAATTTAATCAAGTGGTTATTAAAGATGTCGACCGAGAGACACGTGCTTCGTCAGAATAAGGGTAAGTGTTGCTCAAGGGGAGCTTTGCTTCGTTATAATAATGTCGGGTATGTATACTTCTGCAGTCAGCAGTGGCGGCGAAGAGAATTAGCACTAATGATGTGAACGTGTAATTTTTGAATTAAGGAATTGAATTTATATTATTACAGTTTAAATATATCAAACTAACCATTGTATTTAAAATTGTAACTTTCAATTCAATGGTTCATTGCATAATTGGAAAAAAACAAGCACTGCTTCATCCCAACGGTTCTTATATCGTTGTTATATTATTACAGAAATAACCTTGTGAAATCTTTGTTGATCTACTAGAGAAAGTGGATTCTGAAGGAACATCCTGATGATCTTTTGGAAGATTGATTGACACCAACTCAAAGTAAGTATCATCTCCTTAGTTGCCTTGAAATCTATCAATAGGTGAAAGATTTTGGAGCTCATTCTTGTTTTCTCCCAGAAATTCGATGGAATTGGGAATACTTCAATAGTTGTGGAATTTAAAGTTCAATAAACTACTTAAAAATTATATCAACTTATTCTCTTGTTTATTATTACTGAAAAAACATGAAGAAAAACAAAAATTGTGCTCTTGCTTGCTCTATTTTTATGTATTGAGTGAAATCAAAACATTGAAGTGAGATCGCCAATCATTGTAGATATTACCTAATCATTTCAATTGAATCTACCTACTATCAATGTTTGGAAATAATAAATGATACAATAGATTCATTTATATTGGTTCAATGATAATTCAGTTTTCTATCGTATTCAAAAGTGTCTGATACCAATAGTAGCCATACATGTATATTACATCACAAGTATGAAGAACAACACTTATACTTGCTTTCAAATTCAAACACTTCGACAATATTCGCGACATATAAAAAATTCCCACAATGTTTGTTTACACATTGGGGGAAAAAAATACTGGGACGAGATGATAGGCGAATGATTTATATTGACACGGTTTTACTAGGACAAATTTTGATGTAATTCATGCAACGAATGTGGGTTTTGTATATAAACATGATATATTTTTTTCCTATAAGCGTTCAGTCATTCTACGCTTTTTAGAGCTTTTTCTTGTTTTTTAAGAGTATCCTTAAGTTTTTTTATTTATCACTTGTATATTATTTGTTGATTTTACCTTAGATACGGTTGCTATAAATAAACTCATTATGCCCTAGGGCGTTATGAGCGGGCATAATGGATCATAACGTCCGCTAATTGTACGAGGAAAAATTAAGCAACTTCCTTTGATTAAATACTTCATAATCCTTGTCGCATACGACTCTGGATTTCTCCGGCAATGAATTATTCGCAGCTTTGGCTGCATTTTCTATGATATTCTCGGGTGAATTCATTTTCAATTCCATTATTTCTATAAGACTACACAAAGAAAGCAGCAATGAAAATCACTAAATATGATGAAAAAAATATTCACAAACGTCAAAATATCAACAAATTACATGCCTACTATGAGAAGGAAAATGGAAAATATAGGAGCAATGAACCGATTTTAAAATCGATTTTTCATTATAATAAAATAATTTTTTCGTGAAAAATAAAAACTTGTATGCACCACGTGCGTTACTAGATCCTAACGCCTATCGGGCGTAAGGATCTATATAACGCACTTGGTACATAAATAACTATTTGAGCCTTTTACTCCGAAATTTGAGCCTTTCACTCCAAAATTTGAGCCTTTCACTCCAAAATAATGCTTATAGGCAGGAAACTATCAGAAACTTTCATTTCAAAAACAGAAATTATCCACAACATTTCTATATTTCAACGGCACTTTGATTCGATTAAATGCACATTTCAGAAGTATGTACTGCAAACACAGAAAGTCTACACTAATTACAACTGAAATAATGAACAGCTCGTACATCGAGATTTTTTCAGTTATTTAGCTACAAACTCCTGAAGAACGTTGTTTTTCTCTTAATTAACAGGTATACAGTACACATAACCATACCTTCTCCCAAATTGAAAATTAAGATTTAAAACATTATCACATACCTATTGATGTTAGTTTTGAATTCGACATATAAAAATATGTAATAATAACCTAGATATTGAATTTTCGCTCACTTGGTGAAACATAATAAAAAATTAAGTTTAAAATTTGAAATAAAACATCACTAGCCTCAAGTTTCACTATATGAAATAATTATGTACCTACTATAGAAACTATTAAATACAGTACATAATTATTTTATATAGTGAAACTAAAGCCAAGTGTTGTTTTATTTTAAACTTTATCAATAATAACCTATTGTTGAGCATAAACAGTTTTATGGTTGGGCATTGAAATAAAAATTCTCACAGTCAGAATTATTGCATTTTTTTGGTTGGAAAACCTGTGATATATATTATATGTTGTGATTAATGGAACACTGTTATTTTTTACTTTATTGACTGCTAGTAGATTCATCGAAAGTTACTATGAATTGAATAAAACTTAATTTTTCCACTGAATATTTATTTATCAAAATAACGGACGGTTATTAGGAAAATATGACGTAGTTGTCGAAACCAGCCTCTACTCAAACTAACAAAATCATCCGTATTCTTTGTTAACAATTTTGAGTTCACTAACAGTGATATTGGTTGCTATTTATGTGATAGGACTGCTTAGTTCAAATAAATTAACTCAGAAACCATTGGTTATTCACAAACGAATGAAACGTCGTTTTATCAAAGTAAGTAACAACGAGGTATCGACTGATATATAAAATATATCATGATTCTATCAAACGCTGCATAGTTTCGAGAGTGCGGAACTGCCTCAAAAGTTATAAAGGAATTTGGTCTTTTTGTATATATATATATATATATTTATATATATATATATATATATATATATATATATATATATATATATATATATATATATATATATATATATATATATATATATATATATATATATATATATATATATATATATATATATATATATATATATATATATATATATATATATATATATATATATATATATATATATATATATATCTTATATCTTATACGTCATATAATTTTTTTTTATTCAAAAAGAGGTGGGACGTGTGCCCTCTCACACCGCCCGACCCCCGTACAATTTGGCTTCGTCATCTATGGACATTAGCCATCAAATTTCTAAATGAGGGGAACCACTGAATAATCAGAACGCAGACAAACACCTAGGAATACGGTGGGAATCGAACCCACCAACTCCGTCAACGAAGACGGCATAGCGCTACCTATAACCTCTCCACCACGGAGCCTTCTCATATAATATTTGTTTCTTAAATAAAATAAATCTGGATAAGTAACTACTCATTCGAAAGAGTAAAAAACGACGAACCACCCCTGTAATCAATAGACATATTCATCCATCAGCCGTTAACTTATTAATCATATTCCATATTCATAACCTTCCCCGTTATGAGTCACCGTTAAATTTCAATATCAAGAGATCTAAATTTTCGCAGTATACGGGTTTAGTTGGACGAATCCTCGTTGAATAAATTTTCCAACCCCAGACATATCAAAACTTGTAGCATTTCAATTAACAAACCCCGATGATTATCACTAGAATGGAAACCACGTTTTAATCGATTCCTCGGAATTTCTTCGCATGAATGCATTCAAGGTTTGAGGATTTCATGGCTGTACAATCCTAATATCCAATTTAAAATGGCATGTTGGGCTCCGAAGTCATTATATTAAATTTAATCCTTCCTGATAAGCTACGTCGATCAGAAATATAAAATTATGGTAACATTCAATTGTACTCTACTCGAAACATTTTGATTTGTTTGTTGAGTACTTTTCGTTCATTCTCATGAAAAATTCATGAAAATATCTAATGTGAAAAACTTACTCCATTTTATTTTTACTTTTATATCAGATTTACATATTTTTCGCATTATTATATGATTTTAAAGAGTATTTCAATATTCAAAGGGTTCAAGCCTACTCAAATATAACGCAGCTTAGTACAGTGTTTGTTATTTCCATGATATCTGGTATGTTTAATTATATATATATATATATATATATATATATATATATATATATATATATATATATATATATATATATATATATATATATATATATATATATATATATATATATATATATATATATATATATATATATATATATATATATATATATATATAATTATTTATTTGAATTGTGGTTGCCTGTGAACTCTTTTTAACTCTTTGATAATTGTTTGCAATAACAGGCTTGGTGAATCTCAAAAAACTCGATTTTATTAAAAAGTTGACGTTTCGCCACGACATTCGTGGCTTTATCAAAACTTTTGAAATATTGAAATTTCTTTGACATTTATTGATTTGAAAAAATTTGAATAGTTGAAAAAGACTACTATGTTTCATCAAAATTTTTCGGCTGTTGCCGTTCTCTGTTATTTATTACGTGCTATTCAGTCCAATATTAACATTAAAATCTGTTATTATTAGATGGTAAGGGAAACCACAGAAACCTTCAACCACGTAATGTTCGAAATAGGTTCAAATTATTTTGATTTTGAAAAGTAAAAGAATAGGGTACTATTTATTATTTTTCAAAATATTTTTTATTACGGCTGTGGCCATCTTCAGTTATCAAATAGGTGCTATTTAGTCCAATATCAACAGTCAGATCTGTTGATATTAGATGGGAAGGGAACCACAGAAACCTTCACCCACGTAATATACAAAATAGGTTTAAAATATTTGATTGTTGGATTTGTCTTTAAACATAGCTCGTAATAAATAACAGAGAACGGCCACAGCCGAAAAATATTGATGAAACACAGTAGTCTTTTTTAACTATTCAAATTTTGTCAAATCAATAAATGTCAAAGAAATTTCAATATTTCAAATGTTTTGATAAAGCCACGAATGTCGTGGCGAAACTTCAACTTTTCAATAAAATCAAATTTTTTGAGATTCACCAAGCCTGTTATTGCTAACAATTAGCAAATAGTTATATATATATATATATATATATATATATATATATATATATATATATATATATATATATATATATATATATATATATATATATATATATATATATATATATATATATAGATAACATGAAATTCGTGGCTTTCTCAAGACTTTTGAGGAATTGAAATTAATTTGGCGTTTATGAATTATAGAAAAATTGAAACGCCAAACAACAGACAACTATGTTTAAATTTTTTTTGCAGCTGTGGCCGTTTTTAAGTGCCATTCAGTACAATATCGGCAGAAAGGTTGTATTAGATGGTAAGGAAAACTGCAGAAACCCTTAACAAAAATGATGTCAAAATGGAATTTTTCAAAAAGAAAAACATGTTGAAAAAATTGAATTAGCATTTGAAGTAAGTCTACTAGAAAAAGGGGTGGTTCGTTGAGTAGAAGTTTTTTCTCTGGAAGAGCTTATTCTGGTGAATTGTCATTGAAATGAAAAAGTTTCTTTCACATAAGCACATATTTGTTTGAAACAATACTTGCATGAAAAATTCTACAGCTTGCATTAATAAATATAAACAATTTTAAACTATAAATTCATGACAAAATATATGTATAGTATTTGTATAGTATATGTTAATAAACAATTCGAATGCGTCTCAAAATTACGACGTAGTACATACTCCAAGAAATAAAGGGATCTAGGCATTGTGTGGTTTATCAAAATGGCGGTACACAAATGAATGAAAAAGAATTACTAAATTAGGCTCAGTTCGAGAAAATTGATGCTTACTGAATGAAACTAATGAATGTCATTGAATCGAATGCATTTTTCGCTTTCCCCTCTTGGAAAAGCGCCCTCGGGATGAGAGAGAAAATTCGATGGAAACCACATCGCTAATCGCATCACTTTCAATCAAATCAATCGTGGGCCCCTGTCTGGTCATCAATCAGAACCCACAGAATATTTCACAATTTCTTGAATTTATTGCAGGGGTTCTCAGAAGAGATACTATTATATATATATATATATATATAGATATAAATATATATATATATATATATATATATATATAATATATATATATATATATATTATATATATATATATATATATATATATATATATATTATATATATATATATATATTATATATATATATATATATATATATATATATATATATATATATATATACTTATGCATCACATCTCCTAGAAAAAAATCATATTTTTAGTACCTAGTGAATTTGACATATTACATATAGAAAAAAAAGGCTATAAACTCAATTTATTCAAAGCTCTTGAAATTAATAGTATGAAACAATCCAATAATTTGTCAAATGACCAATTAGATATGAATAGTTCACCGTTGTTAAATCTTTTCTGGATGTAATATTGAATATTTGTGCCTATTGTGTTTTCCCAAGTCATTATCAGTTTGTACTTTCTAGCTGCTAAGTGATTACGTTTAGGTTTTCTCCCATCTTATTATATATTCCCTTCATCCTTCTTTCAATATTCTCGTTGTGAAAGTTAGTATGTATTATACATCTGAAGAAGCCACTGTGTATTGGCGAAACAATTGTCATCAATTAGTTATATATATATATATATATATATATATATATATATATATATATATATATATATATATATATATATATTATATATATATATATATATATATATATATATATATATATATATTATATATATATATATATATATATATATATATATATATATATATATATATATATATATATATATATATATATATATATATATATATATATATATATATATATATATATATATATATATATATATATATATATATATATATATATATATATATATATATATATATATATATATATATAATATTTATATTAATATATTTATTTATATATATTTTATATTTATATATATTTATATATATATATATATATATATATATATATATATTATATATAAAATTATATATATTTATAAATTAAATATATATTTATTTATATATAATTATATAATATATATATATATATATATATATATATATATATTATATATATATATATATATATATTATATATATATATATATATATATATATAATATATATATATATATTTATATATATAAAAATAATTTATATTTATATATATATATATATCTTATTTATATATATATTTATATATATATTTAAATATTATATATATATATATATATATATATATATATATATATATATATAGAAAGGAGGTTTATTGGGTGTGCGGTCTGTTATATATAAAAGAAAACTCTACTTTTCCTAGCTACTCAATATTTCGTCAAACTTTATTGACATCATCAGGAGTCTACTGTAAAGATTGAAAATAAAACAAAAATAACACCAGAATACAAAAACATCAAACAACTTACAGTTTAAGGGTAAAATTCAAACACACAAGGCATCACATCGACATGTTAAACAGTACTGATCACACAATGGGAACAAATCTCCCTAACAACTGGTCTTATTTTTTCTTTCATTCTCATAGAGATAACACAAATATGTGGTGATTTTATTAATTCATTTTCAAACTAAATGAATCAAAAAAGTTTACGACGACATGTTAACTTTGACTGTACAATCAGGGTATGAAATAATGAATTTTTTTTCCTCTATTTAGCCAATTTTAAAATATTACTGTAAATGCTGCTTAACTGACCTGTATCGGACTTAAAATTAATAGTGTTCTTATCCTTATTATTAAGGATAAGAACTCCTTAACTCCTTACTATTTCATACCGTACGGTCGATATCCTTTTATACTATATATATATATATATATATATATATATATATATATATATATATATATATATATATATATATATTCTCTGGGTTTTTGGATTGGCAGTGTAGGTGTAAATAAATATACAAAACTTGATAATGATAAATGTAATCATAAACGTTTCGGAGATGTGTCTCCTTCTTCAGTATATTTAGAGCCTAATAATCTCTAATTAAAATATAACTACACGAACATTTAAGTACGGTATTTTAACACATATAACAGGTCAAGTAATTAAAAAGGGTATCTTCAATTTATTTCCCATTACGTCGTCCATTGTCAGTTAATGACATTAACTGACAATGGACGACGTAATGGAAAATAAATTCAAGATACCCTTTTTAATTTGTCTCACATAAAAGTAAAAGGCCAAAAAATCGAAACTAAAAAAAAAACTCGAGATTAAAACAAATCAAATACAAGAAAAGTTACAGGATAGGGGTTATCCAGAGGGACAGGGGTTCATCTAGTCCACTAAAGGTACACAGCCATAAACAAATCGTATGGGGAGGGAGAATGTTATAAGCACACACCATTCCTGAATCATCAATTCTGGTCGTTTGTCAACCCATGACTCAAAACTCAACTTAAGAAAAACAATAAAAATTGCAAAAAACAAATGATAGTTATACTAGAAAGTTTTTAAGAAGAATATTGTATCTTACAGACTCTGTATATATAGTAGTGGTCGACCAGGGGTCAAAATTTAACCGTTTTGAATTAAATTTTGGAGTTTGAATGTTATGTTTTTTATTTTTTATCATTTGAATGGATTCATCTCAAAAACGATCACCAACAATCTGTGAATGCATAGTAGAGGTCACATCGTATACATCCATCGCAAATTATTCTGAACTTTGTATTTGAAATGCTACTCTGTGATAAATCGCAAAAAATCGAAACGAAATCTACCCATGGAATATCAAACAGAGCTTAATGAACCACAAGCATTTTTTATTCACAAGAAAAAAATCATTGCTATAGGTGTTTTACGATAAAAAGACGATGACGTTGCAAAACAAAGTATTGTGATGTTGCCAAGCTGTAGTTTTTTTCTTTACTTTACGAAAACTAGAAAAGTCAATTTGATGTTAGATTGACAATTCTTCTTTTTTTATTGGTCCGTGCCTCGTAAAGCCTAAGTAAAAAATATTTATTTAAAAAAATTAAAGGCTTGTATTTAATATAAATATTTATTTATGAAAAATGTTTATGGTAAAAGGAATCCATACAGCTGTAATCATCTTCATGCAAATTTAAATATTGTTTCTTTATACATCTATTATATTTATTATAATGGAAATAGAATGAAAAAGATAAATATAGATACATAAAATAAAATCGCTTCACTTATGAAGGTATACATTTGTATCATCACTGCTACATTATTTGGAACAAGAAGTGAATATAGATCATCTGAATAATTTTGTGATATAATGAGTATATTTCCTACACAAGCATACATTTGGGAAGTTGAGTTGAGATGCTCCATGGGTTCATTCGTATCTCTGTTTCATATTATGCAGTTTTAATTTTGTGTGCGGTGTTATTCACAAAAATATATCGACTTAGGTAGCTGGCTACGTATAGGTGTGCTATTAGACTTTTTATATATAGCTGTGATAATCCACCAATGCAAATTGAAATAATGAAATATCGAGTGAACATTTCTTTATCAACAACTGGAATAACCTGCTCAAAAGTCTCTGCTCCTTCTGATAATAATTTGAAGACTGTATGGACAATTACGTTAAGTCACTACCTTCCTGATTTTATATTGTATTTCAAAGTTTTTACTTATGTTAATAATGAAAACAATAACTTGTAAATATACAAAAAGGTGGAAATAAAGCAAATTGGAGAAAAATATAGAAAATAGAACACACAAGATTTCCACTAATCCATCTCAAAATCATCACTATCTTCATCATCACTGTCAAAATTAATAATAAGTGGAGGCACATCCTGTCTATCGAATACTACTTCTCTATCCCACCAATCTTGTATAATTTTTTCAGTATGCTCTACTGTCCTGGACCAAATATCAGGAGTCACTTTTTCTAAAGCCTTTTTCCATACACCAATTGCTTGTTCTGTTGATGCACCATCAGTTCCCACATGATCTCTATAAAAATTTTTAACTATGCCCCAAATATGTTCAATTGGGTTGAACATACAGTGGTAAGGGGGAAGTCGAAGCACTTTGTGACCATATTTTTCAGATAATATGTCAGCTTCATATACTAATGGTGGTTTATTCCTACAAAAATATTAAAGCATGCATATTTTCAAACAAAATAAGTTAGCTCAGTATTACCATAATATATTGAAAAATGTTTATATCAACTTACTGTTGTACTAAATTCAATAATTGGGTTTTGAAGAAAGTATTTTCAAATGGAATATCATTTTGTATCAACCAGTTCTGTATATCAGCCTTTTTGGTAGCTGTTGTTGATACTTTATTGATCACCGTACTGTGATAACTTGCATTATCCATTACGATTGTGGCAGGCTCTTCCAAGTTCACTAACAGCTGGTATTCAAACCAATGCAAAAAATTTTCTCGGTTCATCTCACCGTGGTAATCACCATCTTTTGTTTTGGAATAAAAAACCAGCTCTGCTCCAGGAATGAATCCAGAAGAGGAATCAGCATGCAATACTATATACCTACAATAAGGAAATAACAAATTACTACTAGGTTTCTTGGATAAACTACATAGCTCAATACAGCTAGTAATAATTATGTAGATTAAAGTAATATAATGTGACTAGTAAATATTGGAATACGCCTTAAAATGGCAGGAATGTTGGTGCATCATAAATTAATTGCTAAATTTCATTATTCAATTACCTCGGACCACCAATTTTAGTTTTTTTTACCGTTCTAGGATTAGAATCTTACCAAGAACGTCCAACAGTACCGTCTTTAAACCTATCCAGGTCTCATCCAAAAACACAAATTGATATAAACCTTCCCTTTTTATCTTGACATATTCATGGTAAAAAATGTACACGTTTTAATGCAATATGTGGCAACTCCATTAAACCACGACGAGGATCATCTTTTTGGTATTTGAATCCAATATTTTTCAATATCTTCCAGAGTGATGTCAAACAACCATTAAAGAGTTCACGCTCTTGGAGTTTGTCTTTCAAAGTTTTCAAGGTTATGTGTTCCTCTGAAGAAATATTGTGTTAGTTAAGTGTGAATAAAATTAAACAATATAAATTCAATATATTCACTGTTTCCATAGATTTCGTATATAACATTTCGGAAAGCATTTTGGTCAAAGTTATCAATTTCAACAGTAGGTTTTATGCGTTGTCTCTTTTTAGGTGGGCTTTTAGGCTGTTCACCTCTATTATGCTTGGCGGCAATACGGTTAACAGTAGTAAGGCTAAGTTGTAATGCTTCTGCAACTCTCTACAACATAATTATTTCAATTTATGAAAGAATAATATATCAAGTTTAATCAACCTTTACATTTAAATATGTAACAATAATATTAATAATAATGAATAAAAATAGCGAATACTATTACTTACGTCTCTTACAGCAGTTAGCGGGAGCAGCGGGCCCCCATTTCGGCATTCTCGTTCAAAATAGCTTAACAAAGATGTTACCATCTCTTGACATTTACTGTTCAACTGCTTCGGCATTTTATTAACTACACACTGCAGATTTGCGTAAATAATTAGTTATGAAAATAACTGTTTTTTTAATCATAAAGAAATAATGAATTTAAAAGCACCAAAAAAACTTGTAAATATTAGACGATGATCGAATGTCAATAAACGTCAAAACAGACTGGGGAATTTTACCAGTTGATCTGACAACGCCTTGAAGTTTTGCCAACCCGTTAGCTATAAATTGCCCTGGCTGTTGAGGATAAATTGTATTTACGGTTGGTAAATTAATATTTATTCTGATAAGCAGGAAAGTAACTAAATGTGACGTCATCGTCTTTTTATCGTAAAAAACCTATATGTTTTCACATTTGCTCGCAAAGATAACTGAAAGCTTCTTATGCCTTTGTTGGGAAACATAGTTCATGCCGAATGAAAATTGATTCTTTATTCTGTATCAATGTATTGCCGTCTTTTGTTGTATTTCATTCATAAGGCTTTCAAATGGATTGATACATTTTGTAAAGAACATTTTCGAAGGCGTTATTAGTGATGCGAATACGAAACATTTAATACTAACAGGGATATATTATTATTGAAAAAGAATTTTCTAATTTAAAAAAAAAATCGGTAAATTAAGTGAAGCCACGTTCACAGATTCTACTAGTTCACGAGCCGTGCAAGACAACAAATAATCACTATCAGTGTTCATGTTTACTAATTCTTCTTTAATTCCTTATAAAATACAACGAATCAAACAAAACCGGCTTTAAAATTATTTTACTTTTGTCATAACAGAGTAATTTCCATGGTTACCACTTCTATATTTCAATATGAACATAGAGAAACCTATTTGAACTTACTTGATTACATCTTGGATGAAATATTTTTTAATTAATTTTTTGAATGTAAATCAACGATCGGAGAAAAAATAGTATGTATAATTCGTGGGAAAAGCATATTCCCAAACTCCTGTGTTACCAGACTCGTCGCTACGCTCCTCGTCTGGTAATTATCACAGTCGTTTGGGAATATTATGCTTTTCCCACTAATTATACAATATACTATTTATTAACGCTTCGTAAAAACTTTTATATTTTATAAAGTATTCATTCAGGATAAATTTGTTGCGCTCAACTGTTCTGTCAATAAAACTGTTCTGAAAACGTTTTTACAGCAAAACTATAAAATATTTGTATAATAAGTGATACAGCTATTTTATAAACGTTTATAAAATACTTTGTATAAAACATATTAGCTCTGACTATTACTTTGCTCTAAAGGCATTTTAAAAAGGTGCGTTTTTGGATTAATTTATTGCTATAAAAGCAATAATAAAACTGTTTTGTTACGAACATATTTCCTAATAACAAAATAGTTTTTTAATTGTTATTTATAAATGTGAATTGTTTTCTGCAGCAAATTGGTATGAAAGCGAGTGACTATAAAATTGTTGTTTTATAGTATTCCAAAAAATAGTCAAAAAGCAAATAAATATGTTGCGCGAGGGAGTCTTTTAAAATTAAAATGTTAACACAACAATAATTATAAACCTATTATAAACTAGCCATTTTTATTTCGTTTGTTGATATTTTTGTTTGGATGTACAAATTGAATGTCGTACAGTAGCTGGAAAAAAATTAAAAGAAAAGTTGTTTTAGCTCTAACAATCATTCAGAGACCTCGGAGATTAGCAATCGAAATGACCATACTATTCCAACAGAGGAGTCTGATGGACTCAACATTAATTGCGTTTCTCATCAGGCAATACCACAGAACAATGTTCACCGGGAAGCTGAAATAGAAAGTTGAATTGTCGAATTAGATACTGATCCTGGCGATCAACATCATTCTGCAAGCAGTTTGTGCGAGAGAAAAAATGCAAAGTTGAGAGAAGACATTCGGTCATGGACAGTATCAAATAATATTCCCCATTTATCTCAAAAGAGGCTTTTTGCTGTACTTAATGAACGCAGACCAAATTGTCTACCTCAAGATCCTCGAACCCTCTTAAAAACCAGACAAACAATTTTTTTAACGAAAGTTGGTATGGGAAACTACTGGCATAATGGTTTGGAATCAAGTTCAAGAAATGCTCTGCACAAACTAAGTGACATTCCAAAAACTATTTAAATTAACCTTAATATGGGCGGACGCCCAATTTTTAAGAGCAGCAAAAACAAGTTTTGGTCCATGATTTGTAATATTAACGGATTCCAATTATTAGGCCCATGATAATCGACATGTACATTTTTCATGATTTGATAAGAAAATGTATGTGATTTACTTTATATGTACAACTCTAAAGTACACCTCTGCCTAGACAAATCCTGTTTGATTTCAATAACAACTACTTACACAGCATAATTATCCTGGATCGGATAATTTTGATTTATAAGGATTGTATAAGAAAGTGGCCATGTTGGGAGCCTTTAAATCGACAGCCATATAAATGCGAGCCTTCACCAACATTTTTAAACTATATTTTTTCGTGTCTCCTAACATTTTCATGAAAAATGAATATGCTAGACTGGTTAGTTTATAATGTAGAAGGTCCTTATAAACTGTTTACCAAACATATATAATGTTTTTTTTTATCATTAATTAAATTATATTTTAAATTTCCTTAATTATCATAATTCAAAAAGCGCGTTAAAATTTTATTAGAACTGTACCATATACTTAACAGTAAATTTAATTTCGCAGCCACATCTGCACCATGGGTGCATTTTTTTACTCATTCTTTTTATTACTCTTTATTCCGAATCAGCCATTTGTCATTATTGTATGTTTGCTACCATACTAACAGGTCTTAGTATCTTCTTACAACAACTAAAGAGACTAATTGCATATTCACAAACAATTTTGTGTGAATAGGAATGTTAAAAAAACTTTATTATCGTGTAACTATTGGCAGTCGTAGCAAAAGTGCTAAAGTTGCGAGCTTTATAAAACATTCACAAAACGTTGTCATAACGACTTTAAAAAAGTCCTAGTAACAGAGCTGTTATATAACAGTTTTATAAATGTTTTTTTAAATATTTATAAGACATTTATAAATGTTCTAAAAACTGTTTTATTATAGAAGCAAACAACATATATAGAGCAAGTCTAACAGGCGATTTGTTTTATAATCTGCGCCAATTCCATGCTCATAAGAGCTGTAAGAACATTGTGAAAGTGTTAATAAAATAGTGAACGTTCTAAGAACTATTATAAAAATTAAATTGTTAGTTGGGCAGTGGCGCGTATAAAAAAAAGGAAAATGCAAATCGTCGCCGAATGTGGTCCAAAGGTTGGTTTCTAAAACGATAAAATTTTTCACACATTCACCTGCTAGAAAAATGGAGGTTAAAACTAGATGACTCTCGTATAATTACGTGAGGATGGACGGAGAAACCTATTCGTTACTCTTGGACATGGTTATTCCATTAATAAAACATCTAGACACAATGATGAGATTGACAATGAATGCAGGAATTACTGCAAGAAATTACCAAGATTCAAAATTCACTACTCACTCACCGTACCACTTCTCTTCGAGATAAAAACTTTTTCATTTTATCTCCGAAACCCACCACGAAGACTATTGATTTTAGCGACAACTGTACTTTTTGTAGCATTTGGTTGAATAATTTGCAGCTTCTCTATCAATATTTTGTATGCTTAATTTTTTTTATTTCAGTCTAAATAGTGCTTTGATTTTGTCTGTCAAAAGCAGGCTAGGTCCCTGTACAACTCCACGAATTCCCGTAGAAATTCCCGGGACATTGTTCTGCAGTCAGACATAATGATGAAACTATCTGCAAACATTTTTAGTAAATATTATACAAATTCATGCAGTATTTAACTTATTATTTTAGATACCTACTGCAGTAACAAATTATTTCATAAACTTAACCGCCGCTACTGCGTTAAAAACGCACACTCCTCGGTAATTTGCATCCACACGTAGAGACTTGAATGCATTCGTTGGAATGATTATCCAAAAATTCAAGGGATTCCTGAAAACATCAACGCGGTATTCATCCGGTTTGTGCATTCAAAAACGTGAGTTTTCTGCATCCACAATTAACGTTATTGGTTGCACGTTCTTGGATGCACGTTGATGTATTAAGACATCGACACCCGTGTGTAGGGGCCTAAAAAGAAAATTTTATTTTCATGCAAACGATAATAACTGAAATATTTTCTTCAAAAATTATTTTTCTAAGGTTATTTTAGTAGACACTAGAATTATTTAAAAAATATTATCAAAAATTCTCATTTCAAGAATGAGAGATTTAATCGTGCTTCTTGTAATGTATATGATATAATACAATATAATACATCAGTAGTTTTTTTCTAATTCAATTCAGGAATAATATAAAAGAAATTGAGAAAATTTTCAGCAGATGTGTTAAATTTTCTAGTAATTTAGACAAGTATTATAGGACCACCACGTAATATTCTGTCTTCATATTATATAATAAAATGAGGCTCCCCAGCTGTTGGTTCACTAATACTGTAACATATCTATAATCCTTTCGCACAAGAGAAATAAATGCGATATACCACTTCCATTTCACGTGTGCTCTTAATATCGCATAAATATAACTGTCCGAACTAAACGTATCTCTAACGTTTGCTCCTTGTCGTTAGAATTCCTACGCTTTTGATAATTTCAGTGGTTATATACCCATATAATTTTTGTCATAGCACATAACCAACCGGCACCCTGGTGACAGCTGGACTGAAAATATTTATATTTTTTATTATTAGGAATAATTAAACGTGAGATACTGGCGACCCCCGTTGCCATTCTACTGTTTAAAACAACGTTCTTACAGATGCGACTGGGTTTTTTTATATCCTCCAAGAATAATATTAGAATAAATACCATTTAATTTATGCAAATGACTTTCAAAAGGCGCTTCAGTTGCAAGAATTTACAATGGAAAATTGAGAGGAAGCTTGGATCTTCCAACGGAAGGAGAAAAATTGTGACATTGCATTTCTATCTTTATTTTCCTATATAACTTATTCTAAAAAATGTTATATTGTTTAATTTTATATTTAATTTTCATATCTTCTTCCAGTAGCTTATTCAGTTCATATCAAATAAGAGCTTTTCAATTCACATCATTATTTAAAACATGTATTATAGATAACATTTTTCATACGTTAAAACTAAAATTCTTATTTAATTTTTAAAACGAAATTGACTATTTTTCTATGCTGTGGAAAATGAAGGGATGATATAAAAGAAATGTATTGAAACAATAGTTAATAATAACAATTTACACAATTATTAAAAGAATTAACGTATGACGCACGTTTCGGTGGAACTTCACCTTCTTCAGATGCTAATAGCAAACTAACTTTGTTTCTCTGTTATATCGAAAACAAAAAATAAAGAGATCACAAGTTATGTAAAAGGGGTACAAATAACTAGAAGAATAAGAAAAACCAATTCTGAACTGCTAGGCAGGTAGTACGGTAATTTTGAAAAAATTGAGAAGGGGGCTTGAAAGTATGATCGATTTGGCTATTAAAAAGGAAACCGGAATGCTTGTATTCATTTATCTGTAATGATTCTGAATAATTAAATTTGATTCCCTTA
The DNA here is from genome assembly GCA_030704885.1 of Cynegetis impunctata. Classification (NCBI taxonomy): domain Eukaryota; kingdom Metazoa; phylum Arthropoda; class Insecta; order Coleoptera; family Coccinellidae; genus Cynegetis; species Cynegetis impunctata. The sequence continues at coordinate 252,242 of JARQZK010000745.1, forward strand.
CTTTCAGCATTCAATATTTTAAAATCGAAATTGAAGTTTGATTTTCTTGGTTTAATTGGTTTGCTTAATTTGAATCCGACTTTTGATTAACAAAGCTACGTTTGTGTTCTGAAATTCAAATTTAATTTACACCATGTATCGGCCCCATCAATCCAAAATTTGAAAGAAATGTTTTTCCATGGATATCTGCGGTACTGATCAAATAGTCATTCATTTGATTTTATCAAATATACGAAAAATTCTCTTATATCTATTTAATTCAAATTGCCATTTTCATTGAGAACTGTAAAATATTTGAAGTGCATTGGTGAATTTAATCACTAGTAGAGCAACGAACGCTTTGCCATAGGAAAAGGGGAAATAATGACCCTTAAGTTTTCATGTCTGCGGAAAATTTAAACAAATATACAAGTATATTTCAACTCATCCAACTTATAAAAGGAGATAATGCCAAAGTTTATATTCCAAAGTTAGGTTGCGAGAAACATCTTTATTCGAGTTGAGGAAAAATGAACAAAAAATTGGAACACATTTTACCTTCAAACTTTGGAAGTTTGAGGCAAGAAATTTCTCGATTTTAACTAGACTGATTAATTGAATTTTCGTGAGCGTTTGATGAAATTTAATTAAAATGTTAGTAACTTATTGCTATGGAAGATGAAAACGATAAAAAAATAGAGAATTTTCAATCACGATAAGTTGCACTTCTATATTATACTTGCCACTTCGAACACTGAATAATGAGTGGTTTTATCATCATTTAATTCTGATCAACTTCAGAAAATTGATTGAAATTGTCAATTCTTGTATAGGAATGATACATAGTTCTGGATTTCAGAAAATATCGAGATATTGTGATATATTTATATAGAAATTTTGTTGAAATGCACAATACTTCACTGCAATTGAACTAAAAATACAGGAAGTGCTATATCAAAGGGAGACATCTGTTGAGATACGAAACGGAGCCAACAAGTGACTTGAGAATGTCAAGAAAATCTTGAAGAAACGTAATTAGGACTCATTCAAACAATACGGGTAGAAAAAAGAAAACATTTTTCATTTCACAACACACACACACAACACAGTTAACAAAACTGAGTACCTACTATATATATATATATATATATATATATATATATATATATATATATATATATATATATATATATATATATATATATATATATATATATATATAGAAGAAGGGTAGTCTTTGCTGACTAGATATGATGCAATTAGGATAATAATATTTTGGTATAGCAGCAAGCAAAACGTGTACTCTTATAGCACTATATTTCCGATATTTCGACAATGATTATTGTCATCTTCAAGGAAGCTACAAAATAAGCACAAAAGAAAATCAAGAAATGCTCCACAACGGCCAACAGTAACAATACTCACTGTGTCTTTGAGAATGATTGCAAAAAGATGTAAAAATCGAGATACAGCATTATTGATTTCTATAAAACATTATTGATCCAGAACACAAAATGTGATGATCATCAACTAACATTATAATGTTAAATGGTCACAATAAAATAAAATAAAACACACTTAATTTAGAGGAAACAAACATCGTTGAAGTTAAGTTAAAAACTAAAAGAATATAATTATCTACTTCGTCATTACATATTGACTGAAAAAGAGACGCGACCAGGCATCTTGATCAAGAAAGTAGACATAGACAACATCAAACCAAGAAAACTTCAATGTGAAAATATGATAATTATGGTTCACAGATTGGTCACTGCTAACAAATAAAATAGCCAGAAGTATAAATGACTCAGAAAAAGGAAAAAACAACTCTTCTCTCACTCGACATCTCTCAAATGGATGTTTTTATCTAAATCCAACAAAAAAGAATAAATTTCACTAAGATGATTTAAATCAGTTTTCTTATTTAAGCAATTTTCTGATTGTGAAATGTAAGCCATCTCCATAAAAAGTCTTTTAGTCGAATTTCTTTCCCTTGTCAAAATCTTGGTGTCACTGAAATTCATAATATGTCCTGTAATATTAACATGTTCACTCAAAGCACATCTTTCAGGATGACACCTACAATCACTCTTGTGTGAGGTAATTCTATCCTTAAGGGCTCTAGATGTCTGAACTACATATAATCTATCACAATTGGAGCATGGAATGCTGTATACTATGTGAGATTGTGAAGTTAAAGGTGTTTTATCCTTAACTTTGGTGAAAATGGAACTTATTGTTAAAACTGTTCTATTGGCAATTTTTATGTGACTAAGAGACCCGAAAATTCGTGACAACCTTGGGGTCTCTTAGTCACATAAAAATTGCCAATAGAACAGTTTTAACAATAAGTTCCATTTTCACCAAAGTTAAGGATAAAACACCTTTAACTTCACAATCTCACATAGTATACAGCATTCCATGCTCCAATTGTGATAGATTATATGTAGGTCAGACATCTAGAGCCCTTAAGGATAGAATTACCTCACACAAGAGTGATTGTAGGTGTCATCCTGAAAGATGTGCTTTGAGTGAACATGTTAATATTACAGGACATATTATGAATTTCAGTGACACCAAGATTTTGACAAGGGAAAGAAATTCGACTAAAAGACTTTTTATGGAGATGGCTTACATTTCACAATCAGAAAATTGCTTAAATAAGAAAACTGATTTAAATCATCTTAGTGAAATTTATTCTTTTTTGTTGGATTTAGATAAAAACATCCATTTGAGAGATGTCGAGTGAGAGAAGAGTTGTTTTTTCCTTTTTCTGAGTCATTTATACTTCTGGCTATTTTATTTGTTAGCAGTGACCAATCTGTGAACCATAATTATCATATTTTCACATTGAAGTTTTCTTGGTTTGATGTTGTCTATGTCTACTTTCTTGATCAAGATGGCTGGTCGCGTCTCTTTTTCAGTCAATATGTAATGACGAAGTAGATGATTATATTCTTTTAGTTTTTAACTTAACTTCAACGATGTTTGTTTCCTCTAAATTAAGTGTGTTTCATTTTATTTTATTGTGACCATTTAACATTATAATGTTAGTTGATGATCATCACATTTTGTGTTCTCGATCAATAATGTTTTATAGAAATCAATAATGCTGTATCTCGATTTTTACATCTTTTGCAATCATTCTCAAAGACACAGTGAGTATTGTTACTGTTGGCCGTTGTGGAGCATTTCTTGATTTTCTTTTGTGCTTATTTTGTAGCTTCCCTGAAGATGACAATAATCATTGTCGAAATATCGGAAATATAGTGTTATAAGAGTACACGTTTTGCTTGCTGCTATACCCAAATATTATTATCCTATATATATATATATATATATATATATATATAGGATAATAATATTTGGGTATATATATATATATATATATATATATATATATATATATATATATATATATATATATATATATATATATATATATATATATATATATATATATATATATATATATTTTATGAAAGGTTATATTGGGCACTCGGCAAAAGGAGGCTAGATTTAAATCAAACAACCATTGGTCATGAACATCTATATTTCGGTCCTTAGTTTGGGACCTTCATCAGGATGCTGGAAGTCAAAAAGCTCACATAGTAACACACAAATCAACTAAAAAGCAAGCAGTGGAAAAGCAACACAAAACTACAATTAGAAAGTTACTTACATGTGACAAGCTGTGAAAATAGAGCGGCGAAAAACGAATGACACAGAGGGAGCATTCAAAAGTTATTTAAAATCAAACAAAAGCATAATGATGACAAGTGTAAAAGGAGATATTAAATCTCTGGAACATGATTATCAACTCCTCCTCAATATTCTGTGTATCACTACTATACTATATTAAATAGTCAGCATTCAGCATTATTCATATTAATCAAAATCAAATTATTTTATGCACACCTACCTTCCTTTCAAGCTACATTATATAATATAATTCATTAATTACGATAGATGGTATTTACATTTACTGCTTACTGCATTTCATTCATTTCAAGATTTCGTTTCAACAGTGGCAACGCTGCATAGGCTTAAAAAGGTATATTTTCAATGTTCATTATGCCAATTATTATGCCATGCCACAGAAAAGCAGACAACGGTGCGAATACTGCGAATGAATACTTTATTGCAATAGAAAAGGAAAATACATGCAAATGGCAACACCGATTAAACCTAGCTGCTCGGTTCAAAGCATACGATATTCGACCTTATTTATTCTATTATAGTGCACGTAGCAAGCACGTGAAGACTGAAGCGTTTTTTTTTAATTTTATGCCGGTGCGGTGATTTTTAATTTATTTTGCTCGCGTATTGTTTTTAAAACGAGTTCTGTTACTGAAGTTAATTTTAAAAATTTCAATGGTGGAATATTTGTTATCCCATAACTTTAGTGCACTAAGTTAAGACGATAAAGTTTTAATAAAAACAGAGTAACAAACAACAGAATCGCGGTTTTAATATCAGAAATTATTGAGAGACATCCTTGGCTAACCGGATCACAGGTAAAAATTGAATTATTTTGATGGCAGTGTTTACTTTTTACTGGGGAAAATGTCTCTGTTTGGGGCCGCTTAGGATTTGACGATTCAAAAAATTTATCACGTTCTCTGGAAAGGCACGAAAAATCCCAGGAACATGTCGTGTCGCGGATCAAATTTAAATTGCTTGGAAAACAAAACATAATTAATGTTATTGATACTTGCTGGGCAACAATAGATTAATTCCTCGAATAGGTAACATACTCGTTAAGTAGGTAGGTAGGTACCTATTTTGTGAAATAAAAAAAAATTGATGAATAGATGAATTGATTAATTGGCTGAGAAGAGTTTTTGTGAATATTGTAAATAGGAGCTGAAAGTGAAAACAATTTTTCCCAAAGAAATTAATATTTTAGGGTGCTTGTTTTACTTTGATTTTCTTTAAATTATAAGGCGATTGACCTGGAAATCCTAAAAATTTTCGCCTATGGTGTAATTTTTAACAACTCTTGTAGCCTCCACAAACAAACGCCTCACGAGCCGCCACTAATATATATATATATATATATATATATATATATATATATATATATATATATATATATATATATATATATATATATATATATATATATATATATATATATATATATATATATATATATATATTATATATATATATATATATATATATATATATATATATATATATATATACATATATATATATATATATATATATATATATATATATATATATATATATATATATATATATATATATATATATAAATATATATATATATATATCCAATTAATTGGGCCGATACCTGATGAATATCCATGACTATAATGTAAATGAAACTTCGGATTTTGATAGTTATATATTGACAGGAAGATAAAAGTATGAAAGTGGGTAAACATAACAGGTAAGAAGATTCAATATATTCAACTCTTTTATGGATATAGCTGATGCGCACTTAGCAACACTGTTACACATTTTTAGGTCTAACTTTCATTAGCCAAGTGTAACGTGCGAGAAGGAACTTCATTCCAAAAAACTGGTTTGTCAAGGTCGATAACTCATCACCACCTTCAAGAAAAAAATCATGAAACGATTGAGACAATCAAACAAACTTTTAAGGTGCTCAGCCTTCATTAATCTTCCTACAAATAAAGTGTAAAATAAAATAAATAATCGAAACACCACTTCAAAAACAATTTTCTTCAGAGATTGCCAACTTCAATTATTATACTCATTCAATTAAATAACATATTATATACCCAATCTGTAATTACTATAATTCAACGTCAAATTGAATTGTTTCGGTCTCTCAGAAACAGTTCAATTCCCACCAAAACCCGTACCGTCGTCCTTCTGCGGTCTTCTTTAAATCTACTAAACCATTTCGCTCTGAGCAAACAACCGTCGTCGAAAGTGTACGCCCATCAACGCCCAGTCTTACGCAGGTTCCGCTCCGCGGCAGAAAACGACACCGTTTCTAAATTCACATCCGGTCCTGTGCTCCTTGAACTAATCCGATATAATAAAGTCGTTTCGTTCTGGAGGCGTTAATGTTGTGACAAGTCGGGCCTAACGTTGACGCGGCAAGAAAGAAATCGGTTGTAAATAAATTCATAGACGAGGTGCAGAAATTAAAATGTAAAAAGTTACCTGCTGAGAGGAGCAGATGTAGGTTACGCCCTGTATATGAATGAGAGAAATTTTGAACTCGATGTCCATGTCGTACGACCCACTTTAATTTATCAAAATTTAATTGAATTGAATATTGAAACGGGAATAATGGCCTATTTGATTTACAGATAGACCGATCTGGACGATGAGAATCCAAGAGAAAATTAGTTTTGAATATTTCAAACATCTCATAGGTACTTCCCATATTGTATGTAACCTCTATAAACATCGTCTTGATGAATGCTAGAAAGAACAAGAGAGACCAAATGTATCAACTAAACTGCAGAAATTCCATCTAATGTTGAAGCATTACAACCCCGAACTTGCACCTCTACTATTTTGCCGGCTATTTCAGCTATCCTACGATCAAAGGACATTTAAACCAATATAGAATTTTGCAATAGCTCAGCCAATTCCAAAGACGAGGAAAAAGTGCTTTCCTGAAACTTACCGGCCAATTTCCGTACCAGCTTATTGTCCAAAGGAATGAAATCTGCCCTCAAACCACAGATTGTGAAACACCTTGAACAAAGTAATCTCATTAGAGACCATCGATACGGCTTTCGATGTTATCGTTCAACAGGTGACCTACTATCCTATTTCACACAACTTTGGACAAGTGCTATCGAGATTCATGAGAAATCATAAGCCCTAGATATCCCTAATTCCGTACCAAGTTTGACTCAAGACACTAATATCGAAGCTTCAATCTTATGGTCCTCCCAAACAACTATGCAGCTTGATCGAAAGCTACCTCCATGAAAGGCAAATACGTGTTGTTGTCGATGATGCGAGCTCGGACTCCCAAACTATAAAATCTGGTGTACTTCAAGGTTCTATCATGTTACCGACACTTTTTCTTATACATATTAATGACCTTCTGAATTTGACATAGAGTATAATTGTGGACTCACCTAACGATAGACTGACGCAAGCTGAATCCTAATGGCGATTTAATGATCATTTCCAACTGAGGACTTGATAATTTATTTGCTCTTCATGCCACCAGGACAAGCAATCAGGATTTCTAGAGGAACATGTCTCCAGCTTTGCTATCTGTTTACTTCTAAGCAGTTAGTTGCTTTATAAGGATCAATTTCGTCCAGCCTCTGAATACTACTTCCATACTAGGAGCTATGCACCTAAATATCTCTTTCTCTGACTTAACTCAATTCAAAAAAGAGCAGTGTAGCTGACAGACAATGCACTCACCTTGTGTCTCTTTTATACATATTATCATGGAAGGTGCTCTACAACTATTTTCTCCATTATTCCAAAATAGGCTCAATTTACTCACCTCACAAGGTATGACAACACTATACTGTGAAACTCAATATTTCTTATGTAAGTGAGGAAACATGTTATATAGTACTTAATATTACCAAAGAGAACTAGATAATAACCCATTTAATAACAATGTTGTTTCTTAAATACATTGCAGCTAATGTCTAATAGGATGAAGCATCGAAAAATGATATACAGACATATGAGCTTTATCCTATTTTCAAAAAATTCAGTGTTTTTCCAACCTATGCTTCAGATAAAAATAATTCGATATATAAGTAAATAGAACTCATGCAGCCAATAACAAAGACCAAAATCGAAACTCTAAATATTCTAAAAACTACTATAGCTCACAGAAACAATTCGCCAATTTTCAATGAGCAGGTAGAAATCAAATCATTCCTTTATTTCAACGCAGTTATCTTTGAGTACAATCTAGCTATTCTCATCTTTGTATTGTGATACTCCTGAGAATGATATCTCTACAATATTTGTTACTATGGCATAGGGAAATTAAATTGGGTGTGTATATATCTCTCTAGTTTACTACATATGTTAGGTGAGTTTATGTCACATATCTTTCTATATAAAATAGCAAGATATAAATCAAGGAGATTCGTTATTGCAATTTATATGCCTTGTCTAGATAAGAACAGGAAAATAGATTCAATTTACTTCAGTCCAAACTTTAACGGCCTTCATTTGGCATTTTCAAAGATGCAATGAACTGAACGGACCATATGAAAGAAACTCGCATACCTAGAAAATGAAATGGAACTATTGTTCAACAGTATAAATCCACGGAAAGTTGGAAATACTTACAATCAATGAAATTCTCGAGTAAGTAGAAACTGGAGATTATTCTCATTCTCCTGATATTAATTCGTCGAAGCCGATCAAAATCGTACATGAAGTCCTTGAGAAAGTTACCGGAAAGATTTCCGAAATTACTGTAGATCCAATATAAAGTTTATCCATAGTTCATTTTGCCGTTATTGGAAGTCGACGTAATTTACTCGAGTAGGTTTGTTAGTCGGAAAACTTCTCAATTCTAGTCAGCTAGATTTACGAATGGAAATATAACAAATTGTACTTGGCAGAGTCGAATTTTTTAGTATCTTTATTTTATTCATTTTCATAGTGTGAGTTACAAAAAATTCGGATATTACCAGTATTTTGATGATGTCTTTGTTGGATTCACATCCAAATCATCAGTGGTGAAAATACATAAAATCTTACAATTTTTTTAACCACCGTTAATTTAATTAAAAGATTTCACGTGAAGGGTTTATGTGTAAAATCATCAAAAAATAAGGGAAAATGAGACCTAAGAAACGAAGCTCTGTTGCTGACGCATATATTTTTCATTATGGGAAAGAGGTACTTTTGATTTTGGCTGATATGTACATTCTACATAGGTGCTTTCTACAAAAATTACTTAGGATTGAAGAATCATGTATGTGCAGATATTTTTAATTTCAGAAATTAGATTTCGAAATAAGATGAGGCTTTTCCATCATTTTTAGTAAGAGACTAAATGCTTACGTCGAAATATCCTACTGAAGTCTATCAAGATTCATGGAACAAGGAAGGGATTTGAGCCTCCTTCAATGCATCGGATTACAACCCCCCTTCATTGTCGGTTTCGATTCTATGTCGGGATCTTATCAGAAAACTTTGCTTTTATTTGTACAAACGAGAGGCCTAATAGATAATGAGGTCTACAGAGAGAACACTAGTAATACATTTAGGATTCATTGGAATTGCTTCAGGCTTCCAGTACACAAACAGTGTTGACAAATTTCTTGACATTACCAATTTTTTAACCATAAATAAAAAATTATTTTATTTGAAAATAACTTCGATATAATTGAACATATAGATATTATTCGGAAAAATTAAGGAAATTTATTGATAAGTTTGAAGTGCAATATTTTACTGCGTACTTGTATCAAACCAAGTTGTTAACCAGTATATACTGGAGATACTAGCAAACTGCTGGTTCATATGAATTACAAAATCAGTTTTTTTTATATTCGAAAATCGTAACAGGCCTACAAAAAGGAAATTGTTACAAGAAAAAATCAGGAAAACTTGCACGTAAATAGCAGTCCTCCTCAGTGACCCATTGCCTACTTATATGGTTTATTGAATAACCGTATAAATATTCAAATCACAACCCGAAAACATATTCATATTTATATATATATATATATATATATATATATTTAAATTCTTGATTTCTACCATCGTATTTATCCCAAGAGATATCGATTATTGGTACACAGGTTTATTTCAAAGCATTACATATAATTCTGGTGAGATACAATTTATTTTTTATTTTTGTGTAAGTGTGTATATGTTTTATATTTAAGCATCTGACTTGTATTTTATCTCAATTTTAGCTGATGAAGATGAAGACTCCATTGAAACGTCCTGGTAATTTTTAATTTTGATTTGTAATGCTTTGAAATAAACCTGTTATACCAATAATTGATATCTCTTGGAATAGGTATATATATATATATATATATATATATATATATATATATATATATATATATATTATATATATATATATATATGTATAATATATATATATATATATTATATATATATATATATATATATATATATATATATATATATATTATATATATATATATATATATATATATATATATATAGATATATATAGATATATATATATATATATATATATATGTATTTATATATATGTATGTATACATAATGAATTTGAAAATATACAGAGAAGTAAATGACTGTAGTGAAACCAACGTGAAGTCTATTCACACATATGTTGTTTTTAGTGGAACATTAGTTTTTCATAAATATTTATAAATATTAATGATGTAATTGAAAACCTATCTAATGACTATCCTTGAAGATGACTTGAGTAATCATTTTCCTTGAACCATTCGTTAAACTACATAGTAAATTAGAAAATGTCCAAAAACTAATATCATCTATTTACACTCTGAAAAGATAAACTATAAACTTCAGTATGAAAATCTCTAACTTATTCTTGACAATAACGTGCTAAGAAATGATTCAAGATTAAGGAAATCATTCTTAGTATCCATATTTACACGTATATATCTCCGTCTTGATAAATTGGCAATAACAAACCAAGCAAGTTTACTATGAAATTCGTAGACTTATTCCTAACAAGAAAATATTCATGTTGGAAAAGCCAACTCCAAGTTACACTTTCCTCCGACTTGGCAACCGCGCTTTTTTTTCACGTCACATATTTTCTGTATGCTCAGTAATTTGGCCGTGTCATTCCGCCGCCAGGGCGAGTTAAGTCAATTTTGCGGTTAATAAAATAAAATTTCCGCTTCTCGCCCCTAGCGACATCACCCCAATCCGCATAGAGTAGACGAATAGTATTCTATGCATGATCAATGGTTCATATCGCTGGGGTGGCGTAACGCAGCCCGACATTTGCACATGTATGCTTTTTAAGTAATTGAATTGAGGAGACGAATTAGAAGAAATCCTGGGGGAAGGGGATGCGGGATCTGCGCTCCGGGGCGGTTCTCGCTGAACTTGGATTGGTACGAATAGCTCAGAGGTCTTAGATCTCGGAGACAGTCCGTAGGGTTGGTTCACAGTTCTTTCAATAATCATATATTTCTGTTGAGAATTACGGTATCAGATTATTTTCATCTGAATTTGCAGCAGGCGTAGTGATTTCCCTGAATTTCCGTAAATTATAAACATTTTCAGATGATTGAATATGGATTCACATATAATTCGCATGAAGTGGTCAAGAAAATATTATTGGAACGATGTTCCTTACGGCAGGCTTGGAGGAGACCAAGCTGACAAATATGCGAGACTAAGAGTGCGACGGAAGTAGACTGACGAAAGTCACGCTTTTAGTTCACACAAGCGAATATTGTATAGATTTCTCTTTCTCCCTTCTCGTTCCGTTCTCTCATCCCTTCTCTTTCTGATCCCACTCCGCCACGTCAATCGCCAATGCATTATATGTACTCATTAATTCAAGTACAAGCAACTCGAAAACGTCAGATGTGAAACATCGAAATAATTTTGTATAAATTATATGCATAAAAGAACAGATGACGACAGGAATATGATATGATATAATGAAAATATAAAAGATAAAGCTTTACAAATTTGTTCCATAAAATAATGACTACGCATTGTAGGTTTATATTCAATAGGGAGTTTTTGAGTTTCTATTTGAAGTCAACGTAATTAGCGTAAACCGCTATGTTGAGTTTGCGCAGAACAGAAAACGTTATTAACGGGTTGAAGATCCAAAAAGAGATTTTGAATTCATGTTTATTGCGAACGTCAAATAAGTATAACCTCTCTTGTATTTTTGAATTATTTTTTGTCGGGTGATTTTTCCGATGTTCATTCACCTATTATTAGCGTTCTTTGGGTAGATTATCATGGAAGATGTAATAGACTATATGGCGATCAGGCGCGGAGGAGTGGATCATAATTTGATAAGAGCTATAATCTTACATAACATCTTTGAAGAGGAACAAGAACTGTCAATCTCAAAACATTAGATCGCAGACTCGATTTATGGTTGCCACATCGCCATCGTAAGAAATAACATTTGGTGCGAATTTTTAATACAAAGGAAGAGGTTTGGAACAAATTAGCACGATAGTACATATGATATAAGTCACCTATCATAGTTTAAATAGTTCATTTTTATTTAGTTTGCAACAATGTAACTCAAGCGCGTTTAAACTTGACAACACCGCGAATATAACGGACGTTTATTAAGCGAACGTTAACGTCCCGTTGATAACGTAGTACATTATCGGTTAATAACCGTCTCGGTAATTTCAAAGCTTCTGCGCATGCTCAGAATAACCGAAAACATAATTTACGTGTATATTTAGGGTCTCAAAAACTCCCTAATTATATAGCGTGGCGATACGTTATCCTTTCGATATATACACTCTTGGGTCTAAATTTTACATTGCGTTGACGACCGTGTGGTCTAAGTACTGACCCTGATGTGCCATATTTCTGGGCTCTGAGGCGACTCCTGGCTTTTTTTATTTAGAATCCCGTAAGAGCTCTTAGCCCCACATTTCCATATTAACTATTTCAACTTGATTTAGTATAAGTTAACACTTCTTTCGTGCGCCCCGACAGGCAGATGTTTCGTTTTCGCAAATTGTGGTCCTTCTATATTATCCGAAGAAACTTCGTTCCTACCTGGTATCCCATGACACCGTTTTTCTTGTTTCCTTTACTGTTTTGAAGCTTGTTTCTCAGGCGCTGAATAGAATTGTGATTCTAGATTATCTCTATTATATACAGGATTTCATATGACGTTATAGCAGAAAAAATCCGCCATGTTTGTGTTATGTTATTTGCTTGAAAAGGGGTTCTTAATTGTTAGGACTAATCATTCCACTTGGAAGGTTATTTGGACCTATCTGTGTGTCGTATATTTACGTTATTTAGCAAGTAGGTACCTGAATTCAATATAGGTACAATACAGAGTAAAGGGTAATTAAATTTAATTCACTCTACATGTCCCTGACTATAAAATATAAACAAAATGTTGGAGTTTTTAACCGTTAGGCATAAATGCGAATTTCTATGTTTATTGACTTATCCTTCCCTTGAGCGGTTATTTGAACTATTCAGATATTCACTTCATCAATTTTGCTTGAAAAGTGGTTCTATATTTTGTTCGTCGCCTAGTAAAATATCGAAATTTAAACATTTAAACCATAATTGGAGGAACGTCTTTGGTCATTTCAAAGTTATTAATTGATTTCAACAAATTTCTAGGCTTGATAAACATATCATACATTGTTACGCCTAAATGTTGAATTTGAGAAGCAGTAATATTGAAATCTGCAAGTTGACGCCTTGGAAACATTGCCAAGGTTATCCGAGGGAATATTTAAGAAACTAAAAAATGTTACAAGAGAATGAGTTCGTATCTATTTCATTCAATTCCATGCCACATGTTAACTATAGTTTCTATGTAAGTTCCAGTTTAGTCAGTTCGATTCATTTAACTGAAAAAAATTCTCACTTACTCAAAGAGAATAACTGAATCTTACATTTGCGGATATTTATTTTCACTCATTTCAATCATCAAGTCATGTAAATAGTCTGACTAAGTGTGAAAAGCATCCAAATTTTATTCTATATAATACCTTACTACTGCTATGATTTTTTTAACTTAATACCTTAAATATTGTAATTAGTGTATTTGTGGACTTGAAAAGAGCTTTTGAAACTGTTGATAGAGATAAACTAATAATTAATTGCGAGAAATATGGTATAAAGGAAGATGTTCTTGCTTGGAATAGAAATTACTTGACAAATAGGTATCAGAAAACAAAAATCAAGGGCGAATGCTCAAAGGAGTTTCCGACTAAATATGGAGTTCCACAGGTTAGTGTATTAGGACCACTATTGTTCATACTAATGATCTGTATCAATACTTGCAGGATTCTTTCGTCAGTCTCTTTGCAGATGATACTTTGATTTATGTATCTGGTAAAGATTATCTAGATTTAGTTGACACTATATCAACGAATTGGATATTTTGAATGAGAAGTTGATGGGGAATAAATCGAAGTTAAATTCACAAAAAACAAAATGCATGATACTGGGTAGCAAGCAAAATTGTTCTAATTTCAGGTCACTGGGTCATTAAAATTAATAATAGTATAATAGAATACATACCTAGATGAAATGAGATATTTAGGAGTGACATTGGATCCTCAGCTCAAATTTCATAAACATATTGATTTTTTGTGTAAGAAAATAGGAAAAAAAGTTGGATATTACTCGAGAGTCAGTAAAAATCTGATTTTTTGTTTTAGTTAATATTTGTACTTGCCTTTTTTCGAAAATTTATAATGTAATTTGTACTACTATATAATATACTAATGATCTGTATCAATACTTGCAGGATTCTTTCGTCAGTCTCTTCGCAGATGATACTTTGATTTATGTATCTGGTGAAGATTATCTAGATTTAGTTGACACTATATCAACGAATTGGATATTTTGAATGAGAGGTTGATGGGGAATAAATCGAAGTTAAATTCACAAAAAACAAAATGCATGATACTGGGTAGCAAGCAAAATTGTTCTAATTTCAGGTCACTGGGTCATTAAAATTAATAATAGTATAATAGAATACGTACCTAGATGAAATGAGATATTTAGGAGTGACATTGGATCCTCAGCTCAAATTTCATAAACATATTGATTTTTGTGTGTAAGAAAATAGGAAGAAAAGTTGGATATTCCTCGAGAGTCAGGAAAAATCTGATTTTTTGTTTTAGTTAATATTTGTACTTGTCTTTTTTCGAAAATTTATAATGTAATTTGTACTACTATATAATATACTAATGATCTGTATCAATACTTGCAGGATTCTTTCGTCAGTCTCTTCGCAGATGATACTTTGATTTATGTATCTGGTGAAGATTATCTAGATTTAGTTGACACTATATCAACGAATTGGATATTTTGAATGAGAGGTTGATGGGGAATGAATTGAAGTTAAATTCACAAAAAACAAAATGCATGATACTGGGTAGCAAGCAAAATTGTCCTAATTTCAGGTCACTGGGTCATTAAAATTAATAATAGTATAATAGAATACGTACCTAGATGAAATGAGATATTTAGGAGTGACATTGGATCCTCAGTTCAAATTTCATAAACATATTGATTTTTTGTGTTAGTTAATATTTGTACTTGTCTTTTTTCGAAAATTTATAATTTAATTTGAATCTATTTGTTGTGCAATAGCTTTTTCTGCTAAATAAAGTTGTATTATTATTATTATACTTTTAGTCTACCGTCTTGACGATTGGCCCTCGTACATGGACGCTCTTCCACGCCTTGAAAACCGAATAGCGCCCGCAGCGCCTCCTTATTTACGACAAAGCGACGGCAAATTCTTATTAACATCTAAAAGATATTAAGATGCCTCGGAGCTCTTGGCTGGGTGACCCCCCGGCCCCGGGCCGACCCTTACATCTTAAACGCCGAAAACAAGTAGATGTCCTGAAATGTTTGTAAAATCTCCCCGTGTTCCGTACTTTGGGTTAATTTCACCAAATTACTTTTTGCGTTTTGCTGTATTGCTCTTTCTTCGGACCGAAGCACTTGATTTCTTCTGTGTTCTCAAGTAAAAGCCGCGATTTTGGGGATTCTGACGAATGTAGCAAATAAGGAACCACCGGTAGGTATACATAACTTTTGTGTAAAAAATATCATACTCTAGATAAAAATATAATATAACTATTTTTTCATCAATTGTACTCTTTATGAAAGTTTCACTACGCGTTGTCTTCATCAGAAAGAAATTAATTGTAAACACTCAGTATCACAATTTAGATAAATTTCAGTACTTATAAGAAACTATTACAATAAGAAACTAAATAGTAGGATAATAATGATAATAATAATAGTAGGTATTATTAAAACGATATAAAAAAATTTAATAAAACATGATAATATTATAATAAAAACACATTTAAATTTTAACGATTACTGTGGATGAATCTATGACGCTGCGTTTCCCCACACGGTGGCTTCATCAAAAAGGACTGAATACTAAATTCTGGGTGTTCCAATTTACATAAATTTTAGTACAATTACAACAAGAAACTAAATTGTAGGGTGATGAAGTTATCCTTCAAGAAGTCTTGTACAATATTATGAAATAATATATTCAGCAGATTTATTGATAGAGTCGAAGGAGATGCTCAAAATGTTTTGGGTATCATACAAGATAAAACAGTTGATGGTCCATACAGAGTAGGGATGAAACACGGAACAATGAACACACTTTTTCCTAATTATGAAGATGTATCCGACGTTCAGCTATCTCTAAGAGAAATCAGTACAAAAGATTCTAAATTTGGAGGCCAAAAATAATCATTCTGTTAGTCGACAATTCGTTTATTGGTTCAGATATGTGGACGATATTATTTGTTGTTTCACTGGTACTCTTAGACAACTAGACTGCTTTCAAACATTCATTAACACTTTACACCCTAATATTAAATTCACTTTAGAGATGGAAAAGATAACTCAATTAACTATTTGAATTTGAAAATAACAAAAGTAGATAACAAACATAATTTTTCAATTTTTCGCAAACCATCGCACACTGATAGCGTCATACATAGTACTTCCCTAGATCCATTCCAACACAAAATGGCAGCTTTCAATAGTATGGTACATCGTTTAGAAAATATTCCACTTTCAAACGCCAATTTTAACATCGAGAAAAATATAATTAAACAAATTGCCGTAAATAATAGTTATGATCCCACAATAATAGACAATATGATAGATAAAAAGTTGTTCAAAAATGCGATTAGCCAGGTGTACCCCCTTATTCAAAATAATATAAATTATAACAGCCCCACTTTCATCGGAAATTCAAGTAGAAAACTTAAATCTCTCTTATCTAAGCACAACATTAACATTGCTTATCGTGCCGGTAATAATTTAGGAAATCATATAAAAAATAATAAATCCAAAGTTCATAAAGATAATAAATCGGGAGTTTATAAAATTAATTGTAGTGATTGTGATAAGTTTTACATTGGTAGAACTTTCAGAAGTTTCTAAACTAGAATTTCAGAACACAAACGTAGCTTTGTCAATCAGAAGTCGGATTCACATTATGCAAACCATTTAATCCCAGAAAATCACACATTCGATTTCGATTTTAAAATATTAAATACTGAAAGTAAGGGAATTAAACTTAATTTTTCAGAATCATTAAAGATAAATAAATACAAGCATTCCGGTCTCCTATTGAATAGCCAAATCGATCATACCTCAAGCCCCCTTCTCAATCTTTTCAAAATTACCGAACTACCTGACTAGCAGTTCAGAATTGGTTTTTCCTACTCCTATAATTATTTGTAACCATCTTTCTATTTACCCCTTCTACATAATTTGTCATTTCTTGTTTTCGATATAACAGAGAATCATAGTTAGTTTGCCATTAGCATCTGAAGAAAGTGAAGTTCCACCGAAACGTGCATCATGCGTTATTTTTTATAATAAATGTGTAAATTGTTATTTCTAACCATTGTTTCAATATGTTTATTAATTTACACCAAGTATCGGCCCAATCAATCCAAAATTTCTATGTTTATTGACTTATCCTTTCCTTGAGAGGTCATTTGAACTGTTCAGATATTCACTTCATCAATTTTGCTTTAAAAAGTTCTTTATTTTGTTCGTCGGCTTTTAAAATCTCGAAATTTAAACATTTACGAAAACACGCAACGGCAACAAAAATGCTACTCCGGCGGAATCGTAGCTTAAAAAGTGACAAGTCAATATTTGTTGCCGAAACATAAAGAAATTTTAATGAACATTTGGGAATATTTTCAATGCACGCAACAGCACAAAAATGTTTGCATTGGAAAATCGATTAAAAACAACAAATCAAAAATTCATAGAGATGAACGTACTGGTGTTTATAAACTCGACTGTAACGATTGTGAAAAATTCTATATAGGACGTACAATTAGAAATTTCAAAACTCGAATACACGAACACCAACGTAGCTATAGGTATTAAGCAGAAAACTGACTCTGATTATGCGTGCCATCTTATTCAAGAAAACCATACCTTTAATCATAACTATAAGATATTACAGTTAGAAAATAGTATCCATAAAACCAACTGTTGGGAATCCCTATACATCAATAAATATAAAAATTTCAGAAACCTAGTTAACGACCAGATTGAAGTAAAAACCCTTCTCCTCTACTTAATCTGTTCAATATACCTACTAATATCTCTGAATGAATTTCTTATTGTTATTTAGTTTCTCTAGGAACCCCTCTGTTATATTCAATTTTCGTATAAATAGATTGTTTTGTAATACCATAGTTCAGTACGAGATGAAGTCAATGTTATGACGAAACACGTTTACTCAATAGATTTTTATTTCAACCTGTGAAAAGTTAGTTTTAATTTTTTTTTTGCAATTTCTTCATAAAGTTGGAAAAATGTTTCTCTAAACAAGATAAATAGACTGTTTTTCCACCGAAATCTATTGATTCGAGCAAATACGCACCACATTCGATCCAAACGGCGGACATTCACCATCAAATTTTTCAAACGTTAAACCATGGTAATCCGAAAACGAGAGAAGTAAATAAGTCGGCACTCGCGCTTTCTTTCCGCGGCGTAACCATAAAATATAGACGTCCAGAAGCTTCCACTGTATGCAAACCGTGAAGTCATTCGAGTTTGAAGATAAGATTGTTGTTATTTATACATAGCAGTCGTCAATTGTCTTCTAAATGGGCCGTTTAGCAGTTGCCCGCCAAACTTGACGTCAGTTTTTTATTGGCGACTCTTTGTTCGGTAACCGTACGATTTAAATACTTTCGCGTCATGCATAAAGTAGAATAAATTGTCAGCTATTCCTTTTCTCCTTTTTGCCCGTCTAACTACGGTGGAAATCCGCGAGTCAGGGTCGGATCGAATTTCCAGATTTTCGAGTTGTAAATGTAAAGCTGCAGTTCCACCGGAGGAAAATTGAGGAGAATTGTGGAACATTTTTGTTGCTGTTGCGTGTTTCAGGAAAAGTTCCAAAATTTCACTGAATGTTCCTTAAAATTTCTTCATATTTCGGCAACAATTGTTGACTGTTTCTACTTGTCACCCTTCAAGCTAGGGGTCATCCATAAATTACGTCCCACGAATTTCAAGATTTTTTGACCATCCCCCCGTCCTTGTCACAGCTAGTCACATTTGTGAGACTACCCCCCTCCCTAGGGTGACGTCACATATTCTGCAAATTTACATTTAGAAATTATTGAATGGAAACAGCGGTTCCGAAATCAGTTTTATTTCTATTTAAATTATTTTTCATTAAAATTAACATCGGATCAAACAATTAACAAAACAAAAACGATTAATTATATTAATTAAAGAAATTAGAACAAAAAACTATTGACTATGTAAATTAAAGAAATTAACAAAACACAAAATATTAATAGAATTATATTATATCAATTAAAGATACAAACATAATAATCTTGAGTCCATGGACATTTAACCCACTCCTTTTATAACTGGCATAGCAGCCACTCCGTTCTCGTTTGGGTTGTTATAAACTTCTTCTCGTACAATTTGTTTTTTTTTATCAGCATTAGCTTGACTATATGTTTCATGTAGTTTACGGTAAAGATTACCTAAATCTCTTTTTTTGTTCATTTTAAACTTGTTTCGTTAGTTGAAAATCACAAATTAGCGGTCGCCGCGTAACACTAGTAGACAGTAGAGCGAGTGGTCGACAAAACAATTGGTATAGTCTGTCCAGCGACCGTTGGCGTGTACGTCACCAATTGTATATGACGTCGATCGTGAACACTGTTGCCAGACGTAATAAATAATCTTAAATCTAAATAGCTAACCCAATTCTCAACAAAATGAGATATCTTGCATGTTTGACATGGCGGGGATTTTTAGCCGCAAATTCAAATTGACCATTATTCCCTACCAGAAGGGTCTATTTATATGGAATCCATATTCATCGATCGATAAATCAAACTTAATTACAAAATCTTCTAGGTTACTCGGCGACTGTCAAACGTGAAATGCCGATTACCGGCGCGTTGGTCGAGAGGGTCCGACAACATTGCAAATTTTTCAATTAAATGATAACTTAACAAACATTCAACTTATTTTCATTACTCGGAATGTTAGTTTTTCTTGAGAGATACATACGATTTGATATGTTAAGAACAGAATATTTGTCGAAAATTTTATTTATTTGGGTAGGCAGCCTTGCGTCGTTATTTGCGCATTAGACTGGACAGACTATATCTTATATTTAGATTAAAGTAATAGGCTGAATACACTTGTGTATAACAATTATTAATATAAAGAATTTTGTATAAAAGTGTATAGATTAATTTTAAAGGAGCAGAGCGCTTTCGACTTTCGTCATCTTCAGTGCATCCAAGTCAGGTAACAGGAAGACATTAATTAGAGAAGACAGTTACAGTTACAAGCGTTTGTTATAAGCGTTTGTAAAAGGGTTTGTTAACGCTTGTAACTGTAACTGTCTTCTCTAATTAATGTCTTCCTGTTACCTGACTTGGATGCACTGAAGATGACGAAAGTCGAAAGCGCTCTGCTCCTTTAAAATTAATTTATACACTTTTATACAAAATTCTTTATATTAATAATTCTTATTTTTACACAGATATAGTTGTATATGTTTTTGAGGTTTTCGTGGAGTAATAGTTAAAAGTTCGTGTTTTAACACTTGGATTATAGTAGATTTTGAAATGTGACGTCACGAAATTCAGGACCCCTCCCACCCCCTTGTCACACAATGTCACTCTTCGCCGACCCCCTCCCACCCCCTCAACGTGTGACGTAATTTAATGTACGATTCCACCGGATGAACATTTTTGTTTCTGTTGCTTGTTTCCGTAAATGTTCGAAAATATTCCTAAATATTCCTTGAAATTTCATTAAGTTTCGGCAACAAATGTTGATTGTTTCTACTAAATAATATGCAACTATTGACAATTTTAGTTGCTTCAGTGGAAACAAGAAATTAACGTATGTTGCCATAACTTTCTACCCTTGGAGAAACATTCAGCAACAAAATGGTCCCAATGTTCCTCCAGTGGAACTGTAGCTTAAAATTACTAGTAGAAAGAAGTCGATGATACAACATCGACGTTATTTAATTTCTTCGAATTATTTAAAGAACAATAAATATGAGTGGGACACATGATTGGAACCAAGTTCCTTTCGCTATAAATTAATATAAATTGCAGGGGCAATCAGGTAAATGAACAACTATTTAGACTACTCAAATGAGAAAAAAAATCTATATCATTTATACTACAATTTATATATTACTTTGATAGCGAAAGTATTCATAATAAAGATCTTGTTAGGAGAGAAAATATGTAAAAATAGTAGAACAAAAATAATATTGTCATTGAAGCCATGTACAATTTAATATATTTTCTTTTAACAATATTAAAATAAAAAAATAAAATAGGAACAATCAATTACTATGCCATTATAACTATTAAAAATATATGTATTATTATGCATAATTACGAAGAATATTCGTAATGCAGTTATATAAATATATATATATATATATATATATATATATATATATATAATACAAGCCGAAAAAATTGAGTCTACAGCAAAAACCATATTTTTAAATTTCTGAAATTTGGTGGGAAGTTAAGCCTGATCATGTAGATTCCCATTAAGACGGGGTTTTTTAAAATTCCGCCGTTAAGGGGTTGAAAAAGGGTAAAACGTGTTTTTTGATGTTTCTCGCAAAATAATGGACTTAGCGATCCCGTTCTTCCACTAAAATGTTAAGTAAAATGAACTCTAGAAAGTAGTTCCTTATTTTTTTGAAATTCCATCATTTAGGGGTGCAAAAGGGATAAGTCTGTTTTTTTTATTGGCTATTATTTATATTGAAAATTTTAATTAAATACATGTTAACAAATTGGATTTTTATACAAATAAACAAATGATTTGATAAATTTTATCCTTTTTTTAATTGTCTTCACCATGCTCGAAAGCCATAAAGCTCCACGAGTACGTGTTTAAAAAAAATTATTAAAATATGAATTTTCCCAATTACAAATATGAACTATATCTTAATAAATTCATACGCATACATATATGGATACGCGGGCGAAGCCGCGACGGGTCCCGCTAGTATATATATATATATATATATATATATATATATATATATATATATATATATATATATATATATATATATATATATATATATATATATATATATATATATATATATATTGATATATATATGATATTAGATTATCTCATAATCAATTTCACACTTCAAAGTCATACAATGTATAATAAATATTTAATTCCTACCTCCTTGTTTAATCAGATCTCATTAGTGTTGTTAACTGTTGTTAAAATGTTATTTTGTTGACCTATATTCTTAATAGAAATGTTTTCACCAAATATAATAGTTAAGTTTGATCACTTTGTTTCACATAGTTTTATTTAATCTTATGACTTATCGCAACATGTAATTATGGAGGGTGTTCTCTAGTGAACATGTCCAGTAGTGCCTTTGGTTTTGCTGAAAACTAATGGAGATTTGGAAGATTTCTTTTGCCTTACACTAGTAATTGATTCACCTATAAGAAATGTCAAGATCTAAAAAAAATTAATAATGGAGGGATTATTGAAACATTGTGTTTAAATTTCTAGAAATGTTCACCCCACTATGCTTTTCAAAGAAAATTACTTGTAGCGCCGTTTCCGGGAACCGCCCCTGCACGAAACGCAGCCTGCTACGATGGAGAATTCTGTACTAAATCTTCCATAATCTACCTACTAAAAAATCCGTAAAGCCTCCGTCGGCATAGCTCGCAATTAAACTTCTTTATTGGATCCATTCAAGAAACTGATTTCTTCTCTTCCCCCCTCTTTCGGAGCGGTGATTTTCAATCACACACAATTTCAAATCGAATATGTTGAATCAATGAACCAGAAGTTATCTTTCGATTAGGCCGAAGAGATTGCATTTTAGTAATAAAATTATAAGAATATCTCACCTAGTTAATTTCTTATGTTGTATTGAAAATGAATGCAAAATATCCTGCAGAAGGACCTTTTTTTTCTCAATATTCTGTATAATGTACATATGATTATTCAAATAATTAATAATTTTCACTATAATTGACAGTACCAAAGGGACATACCTACGAGGTGTTTTATTCCACAAATTAATATTGATTTTGTGAACTAGAGAACCATTAGGCATTAAATCAATGTTAAAAGTTTAACTTTTGTTCAAATGAACGATTATAAAAATAAAATTCTTGTTCTCACTAATTCGATTTTTATTTTTATCAAAACTATATATTTTTACACTTTTATAACTATTGTTTGTCTGAAATACAAGTGTCTTATCCTTTATTACATCAAATTTAAAATGAATATAAACCAAAAGCTCCTATTATATTGAAGAGATATTACATCTTTTTCTTTCTTCTCGCCATTTTGAAGTCATAATCGAATATATCTTTTCTGTGATTTCGACAAGTGAGATATTCTGGTATCCACTAAGGGAAGTTGGCAGAGAGATCTGCTCCAAATTGGAAACTGAAACCTTTGGATTTTTGAGAGGTCGCAAAGTTGAAAGAGGCATTTCATCATCACTATCCCAATCTTCATCATGGTATTTAGGATAGTCCTTCTTGGATATATCGACTTGTACCGGTAAGTTGTTTATTTCGGCATCATCTTCTTCGCCTGAATCCTCATCTGTATAACAGTCATTACTATTACTTGTAGGGTAAACTAAGATGTTATTGGGAGCATCATGTAAATCTTCCAAGTTTTCTATCTCTTGTAGATAGATGTTCGTGTGCAGTGAGAGGTCTGTTCCAATAGCTAGAGATAATATATGAATTTTTATTCAAATGAAATGTTATAGTATGTTATAGGCCTACTGTCCTTATTTAAAGGGATACTGACTTTGGTTCAACTCTAAATGGCACAAGTATAGCGATATGTATAGAATATATCATTATTACAGGTTGCATAGCTCTTAAATGATCACCGCCATGCAATGAATAGTATATTATTCAACGAGCACAAAATGATTGCTATTGTAATTTTGTGCGAGTAGAATACTATACTTTGTCCACGACTTCCTCGAAAAAATTAGTAATAATCTGCATTTTCAACAATAAAAATAGTTATCAAAAGCGTTGACATAACATTTGCTGTGTTCACTGAAAACTGCATACTCACGTAAACGTCAACTATTTCACTTGACATCGATTCCATTCCTTTCTTTCACTCTGATAAAAATGAAATAGATGATATATTAGAGTAAATATTCAATAAGTTGGGCATTATATTAAATATTAGTTTAATAATTTGCCTAAATGTTATCTTAGTTACATAAAACCTGAAAATCTAATAACAATACTATCCTAACAATGTGAATGATAGTCTCAAGTTTGGATATACGTTTCGAGTGTGACGTCTTGCAGTGTATAATAAACCATTATACACACTAGTGAATAATAGGTATAATTGTACTTCAGGAAGCACACGTATAATGAATGATTTATAGTACAGTCGTGGACAAAATTTGAAGCAGAAATGTTTTTTTATCAATGGGTAGGATAATTACCATTTAGAGGGTCATCAAGGAGAAGAATAAAATGAAGCTCTTAATTGTTGTTTCTTTTTTCGACATTGAATTTTGAAATTGATTTTTTTTTTTCACAAAATTCTCAATTTTGTGGAATAAAAATCCTCGTGGTGCTGTCAGTTGTAATATAAATCATTAGTTATTAGAACAAGCATACATTACAAAATATATAAGAAAATGGTACTTTTACCGGCATAAACAAAAAACGTATTAGAGTTTGAATTAAAAAATATAACTCCATAACCGTGACTCTTAGGACCAAGGGTCTAAGGGTAGAAAGGTTGTAAATAACCCCAACAATATCCCAAAAAACACCCTGTATATGTTAGCTACCCCAAGTAGAATAAAAAATTCAAGAGAATCAAACGGCGAAATGGTAATCGTATTTCATGTCTTGTAGTCGCCAATCGAACAAAAAGTCGAACAATACCCAAATATGGAATGTTCCAAAACAAGGCTAAGGACAATGCACCCCTGTTTTTCATGCCAAAAATCCATTTCTATCGGACGCTCCTCATGGAATATTCATATTCCGATAATGTAATTATTTTCGATTACCACGCAATGTGTGATTAAAGCTGAATTTATTTCTGCTTAAGATTCACAACATGAATTGCATTTGCATAACCCGATATAGAGACGAAATAACATATCCCGCCGATGAACTTTTATAGACCAATAAGATAAATTCGATAATTCCGAGAATTAAAATACGGTTATGCGGCCTCGGATCCCGTGTAATCGCCGATTCCCGAATAACGAGCAGGTTAGTAATTTTCTGTTCCCGGCCACGCTTTGTCAACGACATGAATATGCTTTTCTTGGACGGACTATTCGCATGTATTTTTGCGGTCGTAAAGATTGTCGCCGGCTACATGCGGCCGTTTGGGTGCATTCGACAACTTTGTCATTAAGAAACTGGGCGCAATCAATACTGAACGAACAGTTATCTAAATTGATATTCCTTCTGACATGCGTACCTGGAATTCCTTTTTTGAATGTGAAATTGCGAATTTGAGTGAAACTGCGGTAAAATACAACTAACTCCATTGAGAACAAACACTACGGTAAGTAGAGACTATAGTCTAGTTCTAACGAATACGACATATCGATGTAAAGATGAGGAATTCGATTCCGATCAAAGGACCCTGTATCTATATGAAGCGACAATTTTTAGTTTCTTCTGAAGCTAAGATCAGGCTACTTTTATCAAACCAAATAAGCTTTATTGTCATCGAAATTACACAATTTATTGACAAAACGAAAAATATAAGGATTAAACATAATAATATAATGAATATATGTATTAAACATAATGTTAGGGATCCGACTGACCTGAATTCAGAGTCACTACTAGGAGCGGCACAGGAGAGAGGGAGATCTGCCGAATTTGTAGGCAACCTTCATTGAAGACGGCGTGTTAAGAAGAAGAAGAAATATATACCTTGAGAGGACGAACGTTACACAGAATAATGGAGTCCTAATGTGAACTTGTACCTACTAAAAATACATCAAGCCCACATTTCCATAAAAAATATATACATAACTTTACATTATTAAGAGTAGAACAAAACTTTTTTTCCGCAAACGTCAATAAATTTCGACTTTTTTAACCTCAGTTCTCAATGTTGAAGTTTGATTTCACAGACATAGTTTTGTTATTACTTTTTTGTCCGGCCGTGAGCGTATAAAAAAGTACACTTTTTTGTACTCTCGCGGCAATATCAACAACGTCGGGCGGCGTACAGTTGGGTTCCGAATCCGACATAATGTAATCTGTAAAAAAAATTTTATATATTTTAATACAACAAATAATTTCTTAATACTCGGATACTTATCAAAAACGCACAGTCCTATAATGCGTGGATAAGTAACTTTAAATGTTTCTGACAATTATTTTGTTGAATTGTCAAATTTGTGTTGCCTTGACAACTACAAAACCAGTAAGCAAAGCAATCTAGTTTTAAGTTTCTTCACATCTAATCCTTTTTAAAAATATCATTTTAATTCTATCGTTTGAACACCGTTTGCAGAAAAAAACGCATGTTTTATTCGGAGAAAAGCAATATTTGTGGCTCGACAAACATTTAGTCTCGCCACAAAAAGTATCACTTTCACTCCTAATAAAACAATATACTATCCCTAAACCGAGAATAAATGTCAATTTTAAGCCTGTGTTACTCAGTGTGGTCATATCGATCAATCAATACTCAGAATAGTAGTCCTAATAAGGTCTATCAAGAAAGTAAGATTTTGTTTTTTTCCGAAAATTGGCCAAGGAAGTTATAGATTTTAATTCATCTGGAAGGTGACTGCAAATTTTTTCAGCATTGAAAATGATGGACCTTTTTATTAATTCAGAGGAAGGAATAGGGAGGTGAA
Organism: Cynegetis impunctata; assembly: GCA_030704885.1. Lineage (NCBI taxonomy): Eukaryota > Metazoa > Arthropoda > Insecta > Coleoptera > Coccinellidae > Cynegetis > Cynegetis impunctata. The sequence continues at coordinate 279,333 of JARQZK010000745.1, forward strand.
CATGATGTCCCGAGGATCTGGTGGAATACCCGTGCTGTGGCACCAAGGATACGGAATGAAAATACTTACGAATCTAGCACACAGGTTCAAGTAAATATAAAGCAGGAAGCGTTAAAATTCTATTTTTCTTGAAATAAGCTTTGCTATCCGTCGTCTTTTCCAGAAAATACATATAACGAATTGCTCTCTTCTTCAATTTGTCATTTTGGAACTTCTGGTCCGAATAATAACTGATATTACTAAATTTTGGTAAATATTTTGATTTTAATTCGCTGAAGAATTCAGAAAACAATCTGATCTGTTATTTTTTATTCTATTTAAAGATACGTCCTCTTGTTTGCATCTCGATATGCATATAAAAAACATTCAACAAACTAAAAATGGCACTTAAGTCAATTTAACAGAGATGGAGCATGAATTTCACTACAGTCAATTAATGTGATTGGAACAACAATAAGAAAATTCCGATATTGATGCAGTCTACTAAACGTTTTGAACCACATAGATGTACTTCAACTAAATTTGGATAACCCCTGTACATGTATACGCTAGGGTTCCTGCCACACAAAGCCGACAGTCTGTTTCGAAAATCACTCAAGGCAATGTAAACATCTGTTGGTGTAGTTTCAAAGTCAACCACGCGAGGGTTGATTCGAAAAGCAGAAGTATCATTACGCTAAAAAAAAATAGGTCTGACGGAAAACGCATTGCTTAAAAGCATCGATCGCTCTACAAACAGCGCCACCAGGCAAAGACATTTAGTATCGTCTCCCTGCCTGACGATGTGTGAAGACATATATTATGTTTCGGTTAATAATCCAAGGGATTTTTAGATTCAGTATACCCGTCACTGTTCTTTGATGTTTGTTCAGGGAGGAAGCGCGCTGAAGTTTGTATCGGCTAATTGAAATTTTTCACTTTCGGAATATTAGGTACAATTTGGCATACTGAGGAGATTTATTTGTTTATATATATATATATATATATATATATATATATATATATATATATATATATATATATATATATATGTATATATTATAACGCTATTATAAGCTCCGCCCCAAGCAATGATAATTCAAATATTTTTTGCTATGAATAGTTGTTAAATAAAGCACCTATGAGACAAATCCTCGAAGTTTTTTAGAAGATATTCAGTGTGAGTTTCCCACTTTCCCACTTTAGATTTGAGTCTATCATTATTCCCAAATACTTACAGCAGTAGGAACCAAGTATCTGAAATGTACTATGTTTATCTTCATAACTGAACTATCGATACCTTCTAAGCGTCTCGTGTCGATAGCAAAGGAAATGTATTTTGTATTATGAAAATTTACATTAAAAAGTTGCTTCTCCAAACAATGTTTAATTTTAATAAAATTTCATTTTTCACTATCATTTCTTAATACTTCCCATGAATTTTCACTCTAAAAAATGGCAGTATCATCCGCAGATTTGACCATTTGCCCAATAGATTCAAAAAAGCCCGTTCAAATATAATGTAAATAAAATGGATCCCAAAACTGCTTCGTGCGGAACTCCGTATTCTATCTACTTTGAATCATTTTGACCGCTTATTTTCTGTCTGTTAAATAACAGCAACCTCTGAACAACTCCTTTGTTCCCCAGTTCCTCCAATATCTCCAGCAGGATGCCATGCTCCACGGTATCAAAAGATTTCGGCAATTCAATCATAATACATAGGCTGCCTTTATCATCATTAAATGTTCTATATATATTTATATATATATATATATATATATATACAATATCAATAGTTGCTGACAAGTCAGTAATAAACTAGGATTATGGGGATAGCAGCAAAATTTAAAGAGTACTCTTTAAAGGTTATTCCAAGCTTTGAATGTCTTAAACTGTAACATACACATAGCTACTTACTTGTTTTCCATTGTTTTGCTTTTTCTGTTCACTGGCCTCGTGCCCAAACATATGATTATAATCACAACAATCTCAACAAAGTTGTAAGTGTTACTCAAATATTTAATAGTGTATACTTACAGGTTCATAACATTGTAGTCTCCCTGAAGATGGAAATAAACATTTCCGAAAGCTTGGATAACCTTTAAAGAGTATTCTTTAAATTTTGCTCCTATCCCCATAATCCTAGTTTATATATATATATATATATATATATATATATATATATATATATATATATATATATATATATATATATATATATATATATATATATATATATATATATATATATATATATATTATATATATATATATATATTATATATATATATATACGTATATATATATATATATATATATATATATATATATACATATACGTATATACATATATATATATATATATATATATATATATATATATATATATATATATATATATATATATATATGAAATCTCGTCTTCAATACGGAAACCATCTTAAGGAGTTAAGAAGTGTCAGATTAATTCGATATCTACTGAATAGTTTACTCTAGATCCTCATTATGTATACTCTTATTCAACTATATCAGGGAACTAGAAAGCGTTTCAAACAATTGGATAGCGTGGTCCCAAAATACCGACTTCTTTAACAGTAAAGTTCTCACCTGCTGTGAAAACTCATCAGGTCTACTCATCAAAGACAAACAGAGAGATCGCTGATTTTGATTTTTTTATGTAAGAATTTTACCATTTATTTCATTACCTCAAACCGTTCAACTATTCAGTAATTCACTGCACAAAAGAAAACGAAATGTGCCTGTTATTATATTATATTTCGCAGAGGCGTATATTTTCGAAGTTTGCTTGTCATTTTGTGAGACATATTAAATATTCATCCTTCGGGATTTCACTTTCAACGCTTAATTGCCACGATGGCATTTTCCATCAAGAAGCGTATTCACGAGAGTGAGTTTCATATTTTGAACGAAAATACGAGGTTGATTCGTTTTTCCCATTGTCAGTTAGGATCAATATATTTCCATTGTTACTGGAAAACACGATTTTGGTTTTGTTTATATCAAAGCATAGGCATCTGAAAATAAGAATGCAACGCCAATGTGGCCAGTCGTAGAACTATAAATATTGACATTGGAATATTTAGGTTGTATTTGTTGTGTTTATTTGTGTTTTTGAAATATAATTTTACCAAAAATATAAAGACTTTTCAGGCTTCTTTAGTGAACAAGTGTGTTACTGTGTATGTATTGTCATTGCTATTGAGGCGGTAGGTGATTATCATCATTTGTTTTGTGGCCAAATTGAGAGAAATCTTAGGTTAGATCATGAGATGAATGTCTTGATTCTCTGATTGACTCGTTCAATATGTACCTACTCTAGCAGCTGCTATTTTGGCATTCAAAAATGCTTCTTCTGTGGTCAACTGTTTTTTGTCTTTCAAAAATGGTGGCCAGGTCAACTTTATTTTAAACTGTTGACAAATATCATCTATCAAGAAACCTTTGTCCACCATAATAGCATCCTGTGAGTTTTCTAACTTTAAAATTAAGTCACTTTGTTGGAAAGTCGTTTTATCAGATGCTCTTCCCCCATATGGTTCTCTAATATAAGTAATTAAACCTCCAGGAGAAACACCTGTCATGAATTTCACTGTGCTATTAGATTTATACTGAGAGTAAAACCTGATCCTGCAGCAAAGGCACTTTGGTTTCTGTATAAAAATTTCTGTACAGTCTAAGATGATTCGAGTATTTTGAAAACTTTCAAAACATTTTGGCATGTTTTTCTGTATTTCAGAATATTCTGGGAATCTTATGACACAACTAAGATCTCTACTCATAATGGGCAACATTTCATAAATATATTTTTGGCATAATTCTTGTGAAATGCCAAATAAAAGAGATAATGTCACATATGTAAGATCACATTTCAATTTTGTCAATACTAAAACAATACGCTGTTTGATTGTTAATCTATGTGACCGTTGATTACTGTAAACAGATTGTACTGCATTTACTATTGTATCTAATAGTTTTATATTATTGAGACCAGTGAAACTGTTTAGAGCACTATCTGTAGTTATCAGATCACACAAGGTAGAGACTTTAGGAGTATTCCTTTTTCCCTTCTACACAAACACGATATTTATCACCAGCTGGAGGAAAAGCATGGAAATTCACATTTGAATATTTCTTTTCCCAGGAAGAACACTGAGGAACTGAAAAATAATGATTCGAACGACTCATAGCTTTCAAAATGATTGCAAATAATAAATATTTGTAAAAAATCACACAAAAACAAACACAAAACAAAGGAGAACGTAAGAACTATGTCAAGATTTTTAGTTATTCTGATTGTCACCAGGCAGCGTAGCGCTTATTTTGATTCGTCTATTGAAAATAAAACTCAATTCAAGAGAAAATTCAAATAGAATAGATAAATTCCAATTTTTCAACAAAAATATTTCAGATATATGTCGAAGAAATTAAACTGATGTCTTATATTCGTAAATATTAAATCCTAAATTTTTTCACTTATCAACTAAGGAACTTTATGTTAATTTCAGGTATAATTCCCATCACATCCTTGATCGTTTCTTGTATTAATATTTCTTATAACAATTATATTCAATTATAAGTTCTCATAACCACATAATTATGAGAATTAATTGGGATGTACCAGTTGGGCCATAACTACGAGCAATAAAAATTTTCGCTGTATTAAGCTATTATCTAATTCATTAGAAAACACTACATAAAAGCTGAACTGTTTCCGTATTTTGTTTGAAATCATCAAACCTAAACCTGCCGTTTCAAAAAAATTCTCAGCGATCATTAACTGGAAAATTTGTTCTGTGGGAATGATTTTTAGGGCATCATTATGATATTAAAACAATGGTTAAAAATAACAATTTACACATTTATTATAAGAAATAACGCATGACGCACGTTTCGGTGGAACTTCACCTTCTTCAGATGCTAATGGCAAACTAACTATGATTCTCTGTTATATCGAAAACAAGAAATGACAAATTATGTAGAAGGGGTAAATACAAAGATGGATACAAATAATTATTAGAAAAGGAAAAACCAATTCTGAATTGCTAGTCAGGTAGTTCGGTAATTTTGAAAAGATTAAGAAGGGGGCTTGAAGTATGTTCGTTTTGGCTATTCAATAGGCGACCGAAATGCTTGTATTTATTTATCTGTAATGATTCTAAAAAATTAAGTTTAATTCCCTTACTTTCAGTATTTAATATTTTAAAATCGAAATTGAATGTGTGATTTTCTTGGATTAAATGGTTTGCATAATGTGAATCCGACTTCTGATTAACAAAGCTACGTTTGTGTTCTGAAATTCTAGTTTGAAAACTTCTGAAAGTTCTACCAATGTAAAACTTATCACAATCACCACAATTAATTTTATAAACTCCCGATTTATTATCTGTATGAACTTTGGATTTATTATTTTTTATATGATTTCCTTAATTATTACCGGTACGATAAGCAATGTTAATGTTGTGCTTAGATAAGAGAGATTTAAGTTTTCTACTTGAATTTCCGATGAAAGTGAGGCTGTTGTATTTGATATTAGTTTTAGTAAGGGGACATTATGGTACATCGTTTAGTAAATATTCCACTTTCAAATGCCAATTTTAACATCGAGAAAAATATAATTAAACAAATTGCCGTAAATAATAATTATAATCCCAATATTATAGACAATATGATAGATAAAAAGTTTTTCAAAAATGCGATTAACCAAGTGTACCCCCTTACTAAAAATAATATCAATTATAACAGCCTCACTTTCATCGGAAATTCAAGTAGAAAACTTAAATCTCTCTTATCTAAGCACAACATTAACATTGCTTATCGTACCGGTAATAATTTAGAAAATCATATAAAAAATAATAAATCCAAAGTTCATACAGATAATAAATCGGGAGTTTACAAAATTAATTGTGGCGATTGTGATAAGTTTTACATTGGTAGAACTTTTCAGAAGTTTTCAAACTAGAATTTCAGAACACAAACGTAGCTTTGTTAATCAGAAGTCGGATTCACATTATGCAAACCATTTAATCCAAGAAAATCACACATTCAATTTCGATTTTAAAATATTAAATACTGAAAGTAAGGGAATTAAACTTAATTTTTTAGAATCATTACAGATAAATAAAAACAAGCATTCCGGTCTCCTATTGAATAGCCAAATCGATCATACTTCAAGCCCCCTTCTTAATCTTTTCAAAATTACCGAACTACCTGACTAGCAGTTCAGAATTGGTTTTTCCTTTTCTAATAATTATTTGTAACCATCTTTGTATTTACCCCTTCTATACATAATTTGTCATTTCTTGTTTTCGATATAACAGAGAATCATAGTTAGTTAGCCATTAGCATCTGAAGAAGGTGAAGTTCCACCGAAACGTGCGTCATGCGTTATTTTTTATAATAAATGTGTAAATTGTTATTTTTAACCTTTGTTTTAATATGTTTATTAATTTACACCAAGTATCGACCCAATCAATACAAAAGCATCATTATGACTTTATAATTATACTGCTGAAATGTTTTGTTCTGATTGAAATACAATGTTCCATAATTTACATATTAGAGTACATTTATTTTATTATAAATAAATGAACTTCAGACCAATGTATTTAGTTTTAGATATATCTAGAAACTTTTATTGCCTATGTGATATTTCTAGACGTTTTTCTGGAACTTTATTCAATAATTATTGACCTTAGATACCTTTACTTGATGGAATATTAAGAAATAAGAACACGTTTATTTAAACATTATTTCCACTATATTTACAATTAAATGAAAATTGTTTCGACCACACAATGTCTTCATCAGATTAAGTTACAAATAAATTGTTAAAATATAATAAAGTGTTCATAACATTATTCGAAATGTTCTACAATAGATATTAAAAATAACGGGTTGTATTTGTGATTCCCAGAATGGTATTACAGGTATTACCTTATTTGAGGTGGTTAACTATTATGAGGTTTCAAATAACAGGTTTAATAAAGAGCGGTTAGTAATAAGAGCGACTCTCATTACTAAAATCATTCAATAAAATATACCTACTCCTGATTTTAACCATAATTTCATAGTAGAAAAAATAAGTCTCAAAATTAAATTTACTAGAATCTATGGAAATTTTAAAACATAAATCATCAGATCTTTTACGCAATAAGCAAACAGCACATAGTAATTCACCTTCATAAAACCTGGAATTTGAAACCTCATAATAGTCAACCACTCCAAATAAGTTAATAGCTATAATACAACCCCTGTTGTAAAAATCCATTGTGGAACATCTTGGATAGAGAGAGAAATAGCTTTATTGTCATATAAAATGACAAAATTTAACAATAATAACTAACCAAACAAAACACTTTCAATAGTTGAACAAAACAAGAATCTATTAAAATAAAAGAACAAAACAGCAAAACATTTATGAGTCAATTAAGAATCAACAAGAAGTATATAAGCCCTCTACTATGAGATTCTTATTTTCACATAAAAGAAGATTAACAATATCGTCAATAAATATTGACTGTTCAAGAAAAAAAGATACCTATCTATGTTTGACGTGTACCTATCTAGAAAATAATTAGAATTTTTATTATTAAAAAGAGAAACTTTTTATTGAATGATGATAGTTTGAATGGCTTGGAAAATATTTATTCCGTATTTGTGGAATTCTGGAATTCCATTGCCTATAAAGTATCAGAAATAAAAATTTAAAAAAATTTGATAACTAAATAGGAAAATAGCAGAAAAAATCAATTCAATGAATTAGTAAGATTGAATGGAAGTATCTGAAAATTAATAAAATGAGATTAGTGAATAAAACGTTTTAAAATAGTGAAAATATAAAATTATGCAATTAATATACACGACGTTTCGGTTAGTCGGGTATCTCTAACCGTTCTCAAGTGTAAAGTGATGATCAGAGTTTGGATTGATCTTTATATATTTTGTTTCAGATACTTCATAGGCAATGGAAATCCAGAATTTCACAAATACGTTATTGAAGGATATTTAATTGGAATAAATTTTTCATTAAACGAATTTTATATTAATTAGTTGATAGAATCCGTCGCTACTACGTGATAATTTAACATGATGAACAAAAACTAAATTTGAATATACTACGTTTATTATCACAAAAATACTTTCTAACACTGCGATTGCAATTTCGGTCACTAGACCATCATCGTCAGTTTTTGAATTATATTAATAGCATTCGCCCAAATATAACGTTCAAAATTAAAAAAGAATTGGATCGACAGATCAATTTCTTGGATTTAACTATCTTCATAACAATAATAGTTTGAGTTTCGATATATATAGAAAACCACGTTTCACGGATATATGTATTCCGTCGGATTCAAATCATCCTCTCTCCCATAAACATTCAGCTTTTAATTCAATGATCCACAGAGCGTTTTCAATTATCCATTATCCGTACCAAATTTAGCAAAAGAAATTTCTACTATAAAAATAATTCCTTCAAATAATGGTTTTCATACAAGTTTGATTGATAAAATGATAAACAAGAAACGTAGTCAACTAGTGGACAACAGCGTATATCCTCAATCGAAAGTAGAAAAATCAGAAAAATTCATATCTTTAACATATTTTGGCCCTCTAACAGAAAACGTTGCTAATGTCATACCTAAATGTAATATTAAAATGGCTTTCAAACCTAAGACAAAACTCTCAGGATTTTTATTCAATGCCAAAGATATCACTTCAGAATTTGAAAGTTCAGGAGTTTATAGGTTGATTCGTCCTGTATGTAAAGGAGTGTATATAGGTCAGACTGGTCGATCGTTCGAGACAAGATTTAAAGAACAACAATCTTTTTTGAAAAATAAAACGGATTCAACGTTTTCAAATCATTGCCGTGAAAACCACCACCCATTTCCACAAATAGATAATTTTCAAATTATGCACAAATTATCGAAAGGAACCAAACTAACTTACTTAAAATCATTAGAAATTTTTAAACTCAATCATAATGCAAAAGATATCTTGCTGAACGATCAGATTGACTTGATATATTCTCCTATATTTAGTGTATTCAAACAATAACGATTTTTCTAAGAACATTTTATTGTACCAATTTGGGAAATCCACTCGATTAGCCCTTCTTGAAATGTGTTCCTCTTGTCTATTTAGGTACCTGGAATAATTCTTTCCCACGCGTAAGCGCAAATGTATAATTTATTATATATTCAGTTCTTAACTCAATCTGCCCGATGATGGTCTAGTGACCGAAATTGCAATCGCAGTATTATATTTTTCAAAATATTTTTGTGGTAGTAAATTAAAATTTAGTTTTTGTTCATTATATTAATTACATAAAACAGAGAAATAGTTTCAAATCACTCATCAGACTACATCGAAATTATTTCTTTTGGATCTTTTTGGATTTAGCTGAAAAAGACTAATGAATTTCGAAGAAAATCATTTCGCACGGCCGGTCGTCATAGATCCGAACAAATATTTGTTGGATAAACACGCAAAAAAATAATGACGATTGTTTCTTGCCGTCTTAGTCCCTCTTCCTTCGGGAAAATCTGACGAAAGGGTGGAACTTTCATTTCCATCAATTCCACATATATCAATTCCTGCGATCACGTCCGCCCCTCTTTACGTTCTTATCTGTCACCCTCGCCCTTGACGAGATTTTCTCTTTGTTTTCTCAGACATTCGAACAATGGAGCTTTTCCATTTCGGTCGCTGTATATCCATTTGGGAGAGGTGGAAAAAATGCGAATATCATAATTAATGAATAATACACGATATCTGTTTTAGGGATTTTTCTCTTTTCTGACAGGAATTATTATTCGTCTGAATAAAACGATCCCATGTTCGATAAAATTTCGTCATAATGAAACGTCGTGTAATATTAATTATATAACCGATAATTAATTCCCTTTGAAAATAATTGCAAGCGAGTTAATATCTTCCACTTCAAACAATCAAATCCATACAAAAGAATGAAATTATTTACACAGTAAGAACTTCATGTAGATTCATTTCAAGCGTTAGTTTCATTAGTTGCTTCTTGGTCATAAAAACTTTTTCTGAGATTTGATGAGTTTCAACTGCTGTTAATAATGTTGAAATGATGAATAGTTCACCCAAACTAAAAAATTCAAAGGTAGCTATACCTATCTATCTTCTCAATTGTCATCAATTACACATAGAAAATTACTTTTTCGTGCAATCGCACGCGAAGCGATTACTTCGCGTACGCACCACAGTCCGCGAAATTTAATTTCGCGGCCGATACCCATAGCAACGGCCGCCAAACCAAACGTCACTTATACCAAAAAGTAACAACAACTATGATATTTCAAAAGAGACATTCTGTATCTCAATGCATTTTGCGTTCTGTCAAGAACTGTCAAAATATTTTGTATATATTCGAACATGGTCTTTCCATAGCAACGCTGTGACTTGTTAATAATTACTGTTGATTTTAAAGCACTGATATTTTCATTTGCAATTGTCTCGTTTAATAATTTTGTCGATTGCACGAAAAATAGTGTGTATGCCATGGCCGCGAAACTTTTTAGCTACCTCAAGATTATCCTGCCTCGGCCGCAAGCGGCCTCGGCGATAATTTCTCTTTCGGTACGCTAAAAAGGTATTTCGCGGCCTAGGTTTACAAATAACTATTTCGTGCAATCGCACGCGAAGCGAGTACTTCGCGTAAGCACCACAGTCCGCGAAATTTAATTTCGCGGCCGTTACCCATAGCAACGGCCGCCAATCCAAACGTCACTTATACCAAAAAGTAACAACAACTATGATATTTCAAAAGAGACATCCTGTATCTCAATGCATTTTGCGTTCTGTCAAGAACTGTCAAAATATTTTGTATATATTCGAACATGGTCTTTCCATAGCAACGCTGTGACTTGTTAATTACTGTTGATTTTAAAGCACTAATATTTTTATTTTCATTTGTCTCGTTTAATAATTTTGTCGATTGCACGAAAGATAGTGTGTATGCCATGGCTGCGAAACTTTTTAGCTACCTCTAGATTATCCTGCCTCGGCCGCAAGCGGCCTCGGCGATAATTTCTCTTTCGGTACGCTAAAAAGGTATTTCGCGGCCTAGGTATACAAATAACTATGCTCCAACGTAGATGAAACTGTCGCCTTATTTTATAAAGATAAATCCCAGGATCTATTCCTGCAAAACCATGCCATTAAAATAGTCGATTCTATCAGATTTTTAGGCCTCTTTATCGAAATTAATCTCAAGTTTTCACAGCATGTGCATGTCTTAGCTAAAAAATTATCATCGGCCTGTTTCGCCATTAAATCCATCTCAAGTGAATTAGATACGGCATCTACAAGAATTGCCTATTTTGCATTGTTCGAATCTCATCTGCGTTATGGTCTTCCCTTCTGGGGTTCATGTAATTCTTCACAACTTGACACCATTCTCAAATTGCAGAAGAGAGCAATTCGTTACATGTTTGTACCGAAAAATAGGGCTCATTGTAAACCTTACTTCAAGAAAAATGGAATTTTGATGCTTCCTTTTTTATATTTACTTGAATCTGTGTGCTTGATTCATATGCATTTTCATGCCGTACCCTTGGTGCCACAGCACGAGCATTCCACCAGATCTTCGGGACATCATGTTCCGCTCCCTATTCCTTCCTCTGAATTAACAAAAAGTCCATCATTTACAATGCTGAGAAAATTTACAATCACCTTCCAGAGGAATTAAAATCTATAACTTCCTTGACCAATTTTCGGAAACGAACTAAATGTTATTTTCTTGATAGACCTTATTACTCTATAGAGGACTACTATTCTGAGCATCATTGATTGATCAGCTTCGATTGAGGAGGATTTATTGTGAAGTTTGTATATATTTTTTATGGAAGTGTGGTGCGATTTTTATTTCTGGATATTACATTGTTTAGTTTGTTTATTTTTTTGATTGATGTGTGTTTATTTTTATGTTCTACATTATTTAGTTACTATTTTTTCGCTTTGTTAATAAAATGTATAATTGTAAGACAATAAAACATATCTGATTTGATTTGATCAATGCTGCTCACGCTCGATTTCAGTGAAAATGTTACTTGCATAGATTTTTCGTTCAAAAAGCACAGCGGTTGTGTCAACAATAAATGTTAAAATTTATGAGAAAACAAGTAATGTGATATTGTTAAAAACACTCAAACTTTCTTCCTATACGCCTATTGGCCAAATAAATACGAATCAGATATAGCTATAATAGATATTCATGCATTTGAATTGAATATTCCAATAGTTGTTAAAAATTTCAAGATTGTTAGACTTCCATTACCAATATAAAATAAATCAATATAGTTTCTATCTAAAAGAATGAAATTAAAAATAATAAATAAGTAATAGACCAACCAATATTATATTTGAATATGTTACGTATTTGATAATTTATAATTTTGTTTTATTGTGGAGACACAATGAAAAAAAATTATTTTTCAGTTTTGCTTTATGTGCAATTCTTTTCTTCTTCAAATAATATAAAATTTCTTTTTTGACATTTTTTCGGAGAAGCTGAACCTAATTTCGCACAGAAACATTTAATATCTTTGGCGTTGGGTTTAATTTTTCAATTCAATGTAATTTAAATATCATGTTTGGATTAGAAATTAATGATTTTCTCCTGTTAAAAGATGGGAATAATTTGAAGAAGTGAATTATACCTATGTTGACAAATTAAATTTCACTGCGTCTTTCTATATTATTTAAGGTAATTGAAATTTAATGATTTACTCTTTCGATTAATTTTCACACAAAAATGCATATTAACGACAGTGTCTGTTACAAATTTGCTCAGAGTTCAACTGGTATTCTGAAGAACAACGTCTCTGTTATTCAGAATAGTACAGCGTATATATGATTCTTAGAAACAAAACAAATACATCAACATGTCAACGTCAGCCCGTCTCAACTTCTCGTACATGTAAACATCAAACTTCCAGATCTCCGCAGCTTCTCGCCTCGCCACATTCTCAGAAAGGACTTCATTATCGCATAATCATTTTTATCTCTCTCCCGAGTCGTTCAAACGGCAAATCGAGGAGAAACAGCTGAAAACTTCCACGGGTTGTGGTCCAAAAGATCCGCGGACAACATATCTGGCTCACATATCTCCCAGCATTCTTCTAGAGATGATATCTTCCTCGTGCATGTAGTGGTTTGCTTTCTCTCCGCTGTCTCCTCGACTCGACGTTTCTGCGATGCGCCTGAAGATAGATATGTTAATATTGGTATTTAAAAACGCATCATGCACAACGAATTACTAGGCAGTCACGAGTGTAGTAATATAGCATTCATGATTTCCATATTATTTTCAGTAATGTGGCATCGAATGCTAATCTTCATGACCTCAGGTACGTTTGCTCCGCTTCTAGCCGACGAATTTCGATGGAAAGGTATTTTACGGTATTTCCGTAAATTTGGTATTTCTTGGGATCTTTTCGTGTTTATGAAAAAATTATGAATTGATATCGAATTGTGTATTCAGTTTTCAAAACTTGAGAGAATACCGTCTGTGGTCCAGATGGTTGGGAAATTTTCTAGGGCACAGACGGTACCGGGTTCGAATCCCCGGATAAGATATGGATGTAGTGATTGTCCAGAATTGTAATTCGAAATTATATATACTTCTGGGTAATGTACTACGCTAAAGCGCCCTGTAAACGATCAAACTTGTTTGTCAAATTTTAGGTGTTTGTCAAATTATTTGACAGTCTATGGCTTTGTTTGATGCGTTTGTCGAACAATTCACGTGTTTGAAGTGTTTGATGAAAAATTGGATTGACGGCATTTTTGACAACTAAATTCAAAACCGTACTGCTCATTTTTCATGGAACGCGTCACGTCACGTCACGTCAACGAGAAAACCGTAACTTAAGCGCCCTGTAAACGATCAAATTTGTTTGACAAACTTGTTTGACAAACTTCACGTGTTCTTCAAGCAATGGCATAAACGATCAAACCAAAAATCGAATAAATTTGTCAAATTCTTCCTTAGTTACGATTTTCTCGTTGACGTGACGTGACGCGTTCCATGAAAATTGAGCAGTACGGTTTTGAATTTGATTGTCAAAAATGCCGACAATCAAATTTTTCATCAAACACTTCAAACTCGTGAATTGCTTGACAAACGCATCTAACAAAGCCATAGACTATCAAATAATTTGACAAACACCTAAAATTTGACAAACAAGTTTGATCGTTTACAGGGCGCTTGAAAAATTTGTTTGATATTTGGTTTGATCGTTTATGCCATTGCTTGAACCACACGTGAAGTTTGTCAAACAAATTTGATCGTTTACAGGGCGCTTAACAAACCCATGAGGGTAGATGATGGAAAAAGGAAAAAAGAAAACACACGTGTTTCATTTCTCCCTGAAGTATGTGTCAGGGAGGCGGGCAGCTTGAGTTTAGGATTAACTCCTTCAGCCAGATCAGAGGATACACTTGTATGTACAAGTGCATTGAGATTATGTCTGACGGGATATTTATGGAATATAGGAAGTGTGGGTAGGGTTCAGAGGATTAATAGTGGCCCAGCATTCGCCTTATAACTTTGCAAGCAGTGACTTACATTGCGATGAGGAAACCTCTGAGAAAAACTCATGGCAGACAACTCGGCCCAGGGGTTTGAACCCGAGACCTTCCAAATACTAGCCAGCGTACGCTAAGTACTCGACTAACTAGCTTGGTGTAGATGATGGAACACAGGCGAATACTTGTCTGTGTCCCATCATCCCCTTTGAAAAAAAACACTTGTGAGAATGGAATCAAATCGAACTTCGCACAATCTCTGTAGAATCTATAAATTGTTTTTGAAGTATCCCACTAGAAATTCAGATACCGATATTCATTCACCCACCTCTGTCTTAACAAAAACCTCATTTACCTACAATGCCGGAAAGTTATACAATCACCTACCATAGGAGCTAAAATCTATAAGTACATACAAAAAGTTCCGAAGTTCCCTTAAGGCTTTTTTTTTAGAGATACCATTTTTATTGTGTAGTAGAATTTTATTATGTAACTGAATTTCACAGTGTACCATAAACCCTTGGGATCCACATTTAGTAGCAACATATCTTATGTTTCGTCGTGATATACAAAATTTTGTATCTGTTGAATTTAATTTAATTGACAAATATGTTGACTCTTAACATATTTTTAAACATAATTGACACATAAATGTTTTTATTTTTTACTTTTTACCTTAGATACGGTTGCTATAAATACACTCATTATGCCCTAGGGCGCTATGAGCGGGTATTATGGATCATAACGTCCGCTAATTGTACGAGGAGAAATGAAGGAACTTCCATTGATTGAATACTTCATAATCCTTGTCGTATACGACTCTGGATTTCTCCGGCAATGAATTATTCGCAGCTTTGGCTGCATTTTCTATGATATTCTTGGGTAAATTCATTTTCATTTCCATTATTTCTATAAGACTACACAAAGAAAGCAGCAATGACATTCACTAAATATGATGACAAAAATATTCACAAACGTCAAAATATCAACAAATGACATGCCTACTATGAGAAGGAAAATGGAAAGTATAGGAGCAATGAACCGATTTTAATTTTTTGTATAATAATAAATGATTTTTCATTATAATAAAATAATTTTTTCGTGAAAAATAAAATATTTTATGCACGGGCGTTAGAATCTATATAACGCACTTGGTACATAAAAAGCTATTCTGTTTTGTTCTTTAATTTTAATTGATTCTTGTTTTGTTCAACTATTAAAAGTGTGTTTTGTTTGGTTAGTTATTATTGATAAATTTTATTTTTAATTCTTTTTATGTGCTTTGTCTACAAAAATTTATAATTTTATATGACAATAAAGCTATTTCTCTGTTATGTGTCAATCTATTTTTACATCGAATTATAGAACCAACAGGAAGATTCTTGAGAAATATGGGTTTTTGTTACATATCTTCTAGAGATTTGATTAATTCAAATTGCACTCAATGTTTTATCATTTGGAATTTATTAATTTTATATGATTTAGATAATCCGGAAATAGGTACTGCATTTAGTGAACAAGGCAAAGCGGATGAACCTTTTAGAAGCTTTAGAGATTACTTCGGCCAGCTTCAGGAAGTTGCCCATCACTAATGACCAAATAGACATTAGGATATCCCACCCATTAAAGCAGGAATATGAATAGATCGATTGTTGCATTTTCAAAACAATTAGAAAGCTCAGAATAATGAGTTCATAGCCCGAAACATGTACGTCCATCAGTTAATACACCAATTTCAGAGAAATTAAGGAATCTTTTCACTTCAATTGATTGATAATGTTTACATGTCTTCCTTGAGTGAAAATAATATGAAAGTAAAAAATAATTACACCATAAAAACGACAGTTTTTTTCGAAATTCGTTTTCAGTTAATTCCCACATCATTAAAAATGATGTTCACATTTGAGAATGGTCATTATTAGTATGATATTCGCTATGTGCTTACCTCGTGCCGCCCCCTACCGTCTTGAAAGATGGAACTTTAGCCGGACGTTTTATTGTGATCTTTAATATAAGTAAAGCTAAATATCAAAGATTTAGTGCAATTACATGTTAGCAATGTGAAAAAATTGAAAGTACTAATAGATTATAGCTCAACGTTTGACATTCTATAAGCAGCAAGGTAAGTCATTAATTTGAAAAGAAGTTCTGTTGACATTACGTGCTATTTTGTAGGTTATATTAGACGATAACATTGCCTAGTCTTTCATAAAAAATAATTATATAAGTTGAACTGTCATGATGACAAATAAAATGAGAAAACTTATATTTTCTCAGATGTACTTATTCCGGTGAAATTTTTTCGTAAAATCGACGGAAAAACAAACAACAAATACGTAAGTAGGGTTATGATAGATTTACTTCTTCACAAATGCTCTGTGTTCCGACGTTGCCAAATTGCAATTTCATTTTCACCTCGAGTAAATTTACCTAGAACTCAAGAATGCAAAACGAATGACACGGGTGAAGATTAATTGGTGAAATTTTTCACTGGTGAATATTTTCACCACTTTCAAGAATTAGAGCCCTGGAGAGAGTGTAGCGTGAATCAATATTTTGCTCACTGTATTTCGATAGTAGGTTAGGTTACTCACTTTACTCTTTTGACTAATCTTATCCATTTCTGCCTTTGTAGAAGTTTATGAGTTGACGTAGGAAACTTGTAATACTTTACAGTACTATTATTTCTGCCCGTATTCCCACAATTAACTACACAACAAGTATCGTGTCCCATTTTACCCACTTATAGCATTCAATAAACATTAACAGCGTCCGGCAGAGTTGCGGAAATTCACCACTGCGCGCGCTCAGATAGTTTCGCTTATCCCCTCCAACCGTCGACACATAGCGAATAAAGACATCTATATCTTTGATTATTTTTTGAGAATAATTTAATTAGCTTATGAAGATGTTATATGTACCTAGTCGTTAAAATCATTAGTATTAATATCTTAATATTTGATTGTTTTGTGATACGTTCAATTATTCAGAAGAACAAAAGAGATGTTGAACAAATGTTTAGGTTCTGATAATTATCAAATTAATAATCAAAAATATGAAATTTGGATTTTTATAGTTTTGCAAATTGTATAAATTAACGAACCGCGTAGAAGGTTGCAAATTTGGAAATGCATCAGTATAAATGTTTTCTAAATTTGCAACCAAGTTTCAAAACTTTTGTTATTATTTCGAGACCATCTTGCTCTAAAAAATTACCACGGATTAAAAAAATTATAAATAAACATGTTCCGGTCAACGTAAAAGGTTGCAAATTTATTCAACTGTTCGGTATATTTTTCCGAGTATCAAGTTTGCAGAACTTTTGGAATTTTTTTTGGTCAGTTTATCAAAGAAAAACGTTTATTTTGAATTGAAATAATGTTCTGTACCCTTAAATTGGTTGCAAATTTGATACGTGATATGAAATAATATATTTAATACTACTCCAAGTTTGCAGAACTTTTGGAAGTTTTTTCACAAGCATAAACAAAATTCAATATTATAGCAATTTTAACAATGTTTCGGTCTTCGGTTAAATTTTCGATTTTCAATGTCTAAACCGACTGGCCTAAATGAAAAAATGAAAAACTCAAAACCAGAATTTCACAAATAATAGTATATTGTTTCATTAGGAGTAAAAGTAATACTTTTTGTGGCGAGACTAAAATTTTAGTCGAGCCACAAAAAGTGCCTTTCTCCGAATAAAACATGCGATTTGTTCCGCAAACGGTGTTCAAACGATAGAATTGAGATGATATTTTAAAAAAGGATTAGATGTGAAGAAACGTAAAACTAGATTGCTTTGCTTACTGGTTTTGTAGATGTCAAGGCAACACAAATTTGACAATTCAACAAAATAATTGTCAGAAACATTTAATAGCTATTTATGCCATCAGTTACGAAATGCCTAATTTTGTGTAACGCGTGAGCGTGAGCTCACAAGTTACACAAAATTTCATTTCGTAACGTATTGCATACAAGATTTTTTCTAATTTTGAAGAAAGTAATAAAATAAAATTTAATATAATTGATAAAAATTTGGAAAACATAAATTTAGTTTGTTGCTGTTACTTCATGTTAGTTGTCAGTTTGACATTTTGTAAAAAAGTCTAGACGGGAGGTTTTTAGCGAGATTGATATATTTTTAGTTTTATTTTAAAAAAATGAGTGATTCAAGTTCTGAAGAGCTACCAAGCGATATTGAAGAGGCAGTAGGTAATGCTCTATTATCAGTAATTCCCAAAAAGTCAAAGGCAGTTTATGATTTGGCATATGAAAAATTTGTTACGTGGTGTGATGAGAAGAAAATTAAACATGTTAATGAGAAAGTTTTACTTGCATATTTTGAGGGTAAGAAAGATCTAAAAGTTTCCACATTATGGACACTTTACTCAATGTTAAGGTCTCAACTAAATCTGAAAAGGAATATTGATATTAAAAAATATACAAATTTGGTAGCATATATTAAAAGGCAAGCGGACGGGTACAGTGCTAAAAAGTCAAAAGTTTTTATTAAAGAAGATTTTGCCAAATTTTTAGTGGAAGCTGATGACAAAGAATACTCAATGGCTAAGGTTGCAATGATAATTGGAATGGCAGGAGCATGCAGAAAAGCAGAAATAACATTTCTTCCAGTTGAAAATGTTATAGACGAAGGAAGCCATTTTCGTGTTGATATCCCACCTTCAAAAACAAAAGTTATACGGCAGTTTGCAATTACCACTGGAGACATTGAAAATACGAATCTTGTTGAAATATTAAGAAAATATATTAAGTTGCGTCCCCAGGTTCTTAAACACAACAGATTTTTTGTAAAATATGCGAATGGCAAATGTACCAGAAATCCTGTGGGAATCAACACATTTAGCAGTCTGCCAAAAGTTATTGCACAATTTCTTGGTCTTTCAAATCCTATTCTATATACTGGCCACTGCTTCAGAAGAAGCTGTGCCACTTTCCTAGCAGACAGTGGCGCTGATATTTTAAAATTAAAGAGGCATGGAGGTTGGAAATCTACCTCTGTTGCGGAGGGATATGTTGAAAATTCCATGAATAATAAAAAACTTATAGCGCAAGAAATATTTGGTGAAACATCTAATGCAATGTGCGCCGCTTCCGAAATAACAGCAAGTTCGAGCAATGAAAAAAATATGTCGTCGGGAATTAATTTGAATAATTGCAAAAATTGTGTTATCAATATTTATAATAATTAATTAATTTATAATTTATGTTTTTAACTTGTATTATAACAGTTTAATGAATAGAATAATTCTTTTTGTCACTAATTTTGAAATACATTTTTCGTCACCAATTGCATAAAATTTTACTTTATGCAACTAGTTACAAAAAGTAAGACGTTTCATAATGTCAATCAGTTTTAGAAAGTGTCACTTTATATGTCAAAATTAGAAAAAGTCACTTATCTACGCATTAAAGGACTGTGCTTTTTTGGTAAGTACCCGAGTATTAAGAAAGTACTTGTTGTAATAAAATATATAAAATGTTTCTTACAGATTACCTTTTGTCGTATTCGGAACCCAACTATTCGCCGCCCGACGTTCTTGATATTGCTGTGAAAGTAAAAAAAAGTGTAATTTTTTGTACGCTCACGGCCGGACGAAAAAGTAAAAACAAAAGGACGTCTGCGAAATCAAACTTCAACATTGAGAACTGAGGTTAAAATAGTCGTCATTTTTGGACGTTTGCGGAAAAAAGATTTCATAAGACATATCATTAATATGTCATATAATCCTACGGCGGTAGACTCTATCAAACATTTCACGGTAACCATCAATAAAAACAAAAACGGCGGCCACAGTGGCACGTCAATACGATTCGACTCGTTCGATCGACCACACAACGCAGTAATGTGAATATTTTAGTTTTCGAGACTACAGAGAGGCAGAAACAGCACAGAACGAGAGATAGATCTCGACGCTAGATTATCCAACCGAGCATAATGACTA
This sequence comes from Cynegetis impunctata, assembly GCA_030704885.1. Taxonomy (NCBI): domain Eukaryota; kingdom Metazoa; phylum Arthropoda; class Insecta; order Coleoptera; family Coccinellidae; genus Cynegetis; species Cynegetis impunctata. The sequence goes on from JARQZK010000745.1 coordinate 299,864, forward strand.
TTATTAAGGAACATTAAAGTCTTGCGCTCAGGATAATATTTTAATTGCTGGCAGAACCGTCAAGACTGAGATGGAGAACGGAAAACAGTAGCTGATAATTAGTGCGATGGAAAGAACTGAAAGGCGATTTATTAAATGTTAAAATATATATATGTACGCACGTAGTACGGCATGTGCAGCTTCTGTCTAATAATAATGTGTTCTACTATGCGAAGGAATTTAGGACTCGTCTCATTATGGTTTATTATCGCGCCGTTTCATCGGTAGAGGAAAGATCATTAATGCATTCACATATTTAATCGTTGACAGGCTTGATGGTGGTCATATGGGTTGACGTTTTCTCCGATAGATATGGGACGGGAATTTTTAAATTCCTTTCAATTTGAGGAAGATACGAAATAGATGGCACCTGACTTTCAAGAATGCATGCAACCTGCATAGAAAGGGTGATATTCTGGTGAAAAGGAAGATGATTCAGTCTTCATACACTCCATTTCATTTTTGACTATAATTAATGATGACGTATTGGATATTCAAGAAAAAAGTCTATTGTGTATGTTTTTTTGAAACGAAGTCCGTTATCGTACCTACGTTATACTTCATAGAGATTCACGGCTTGACTTGATATTCAAGCTACTTGACTTGACTTGACTATCAAGTCAAGTTCAAGTCAAGTATTTGTTTTTAATGTCAAGTCAAGTCAAGTATTTATTTATCAAGTACTTGAAAAATCAAGTACTTCTATCAAGCTACTTGATTTTTAGCAGTTTTATAAATGATGAAGTGTGCAATATGCTTCACCCTCTTCGCTAGTTTCTGATTCCATTATTTCCGATGAATTACTCATTTTTTTCTTCTGCAGGGCAGATGTTTACACACTTATGTAATTTTTTGATGTAACAACTTAACAAGTCACACACTTGGACAAAACTACCATTCGCCTAGGGCGTGAATGTATGCATAATAAGCAAGACTGCGCGATTGATGCAGTCAGCTCGGAGCTCGGGAAACCCCCGTATTTTGTCTAAGCGCGAGCGAGCTTGCAGAGATATACGCCGTGCGACACGTGCGTATCAAGATCAAGTAATATCAAGTAGCTTGATTTCAAGTCAAGAAATAAATATCTCAAATCAAGTCATGTCAAGTATGTAAATTGTCACGAGCTTGATTTTTAAGTCAACTCGAGTAGTTGGTTAAAATAACAAGCTACTTGACTTGATGAATCTCTAGTTATACTCTATTGATTTTATATTTATTTGATATGGGGTTATACTGTACCGCGTCCTCAAAGTCTATTGCGTCCCCCATTAGAGCTGTTTGCACTACTGCGCCATCTACAGCTCGACTACTAGTACTAATGGACTCCAATATTTCGGAAGTCTTGTCCTCACTCCTACTAGTTTCTTGTACAAAGCATTATTTCGGTTGGTTTTCAATGGCAAGGCAGTCTGTAACTGGGTGAACAGAAGATTACTCCTCATTCCCACAGAATCTACAATCCTTGGTTTCTGATGAATCTATTTCCATCAGATGCTTCCTGAAGCGACAGTGTCATGTATGGAAGCCAGTGAAGAGGTGTAATTTGCTCTTACTAAGATCCAGATAACCTTCAGATCTTGCAGTTTCAAAGTTTTGAAGGAATTTTTCGGATTGATCCAACCCTGGAAGATTCCGCCAGATAGTTTTTCTTTCAGTTCCCTTCTTCTCCCAAAACATGGCGAATGCTGTATTCGTATATGCTTATGTATTCTCAAGCCATGCGAGTCAAGGTACTGCTAACCTCCCTTATCAAATAGATAAGGGAGGTTAGACAACATTTGAGAGTAACCAAATGGTTACTCTCAAATGTAGTTATTTTATTAATAAAGAATGAATTGAGAAATCGATTCACTAGAAGTTGATGATAGTGATGATGAAGTTAGATAAGTACCAGTGCTTGTAAACGTTAGTAAGTTATTCTATATAAATATAAAGATATGAGTATAATATCAGTATATCATTATAGATCACGTATGATTTTGAAGTGAAGAATAGATTATAATTTTCACAAAAACATAACAAGTAAAACAAATTCTAGAACATCTTTCTTCTACAAAACAGATGCAATTTCAAAATCAACTTTCCTGAAAAAGTTAGATTTAAGAATTACAAATGATCCACTTGAAAAAATGTAAAACAAGAAATAATACCACTATGTATGAAGTTATTTGAGACACTCAAAATTAAAGAGCAAACATATGTGAATCCTACTTCAGGTACTACAAATAAATCACTACAAATATTGAATAATAATTAATAATAAAAATTTTCATATGTGTAATATATTGTTATATTAATTACAACTGTATTACAATTCCTTCATGTATTATTGCTTTTCATTCAATGAATTTCAAACGTTTGTTAATTAATTTCATTGTACCTGCTCTTCAGTACATAATATATACCCCGAAAGGAGCTTTCGGGGTGTCCAAAGACACTTCTTTTCTTTTTTGTTTCAATTTTACTATATCAACATCTCAACATGAATTTGTTTTTGCTGATATTATGTCACCCAACAAAGTTTTCCAGTTACACAATAATAAACATCCTCCTTCACTACATGGTGGAAATGTACTCAAATTTTTAAATCGATGGCATTTGTATAATATTATAAAAAAATATATTATTTTCTATGATATAATGAAAAATATCTTATAGAGATAATAAATGGCTTCGGCTAGCCCTTTATGAAGATGAAATGAAAGGGCTTCCTTTTGGTGACTCGAGTATGTAAACAAAATTTGGTTTAAGCCCTGCAACATGAAAAAAAGTTTTATCCCATCACGATTTTACTTGATAATCGAACTCGAAATCAGGAAGTAGAACCCCACGCCGCTGCGTCCTATATCTGAAGAGATTATAATGTGACTATCTGCGGAAAATATCAGCTAGGACGAACAGCATATCGGCATTTCCGCACCATTTACTTTCGGCAGAACAGTTAGATACACGTCGCAACAAGCCATTCGGTAGAAAGATCCTCAAATGTTAATATCCAAAGTAATTATGTATTCTGGCGTCTCTACGTCGACGAAAATCTTTCATTTAATCTTGACGGCGCTGATCAATTTAGGCTGACAACAACGGCTCTGATTCTTAGAGGGCATCGAACTTAGATAAAGTATAAAAAAATATTGGGGGATGTATGAGTTTTTAAGATGAAGCCGCATTTAGTCAGGCCATCAAGATAAACTCTGAAGACGCTATTACTTCGTCTATTTTTAGGAGAACTAATGTGAAATATAAAAGGAAACATGGAGTCACCCTCACTTATTTGATATACCTGAATAAAATTATACTGCTGTTCTAAAAAAAGGGTCTATTTCAATACAATTTTCATTGAATTTTTATTAACACATTACATATATGTAGAATAATATTTTAACGTTCATCTTTCAACAAATATGTCACTATGTCACGAAAAAAAATTTTTCCACTCCCTACTAGAATTTTTATTTTATTTTGAAGAACGGAAGTGGAAAAAATATAACAAACAATTGGATGGGCAAGTGCTTTTGACTAGTGTCGGACTATTTTGTCCGACATGTTAGCTTGTAGTATAAACAACTACTTTTCATAAAACATGAATCCGAATTCTTTTTACTTCCCAATTCTACATCAGTAGATTTTCATCTCTACAATGTTCTATGATCAAATAAACATTTTCAGATTTGTGATGTTCACTGGAAACTTAACTTCTTGAAATTTTACCATACTGATACTGGAGTACCATCAGAAAATACAAACAATACGAAATTTACTATTGCCCCAGTTTTTTATGATCAAAACTACTCCTTTAATAAGATTGAAAATTCAGTTTTATACCAATTAAGTATTGTGAATCATAAGCTAAAGCTCTCTAGATTAAAACATGCAATAAACTTACAAAGATTATTGCTTATATCATTTTTGTCAAGTAGAGTAATATGGTATATATTTTTCATGATATGGAGAAGAACATTCTGAAAACAGAAGGGTGTTTACTAAAAACCTTAAGCTTCTATCATTTGTGGCACATCTGCATATGAAACAGTGTTTTATTTTTAAAAATATATGTATATATATATATATATATATAATATATATATATATATATATATATATATATATATATTTTTATATATATATATATTTTTATATTTATATATATATATATATATATATATATATAATCTCTTGATAATTATAAGCAATAACAGGCTTGTTAAATCTTGAAAAACTCGATTTTGATAAGAAGTTGACGTTTCGCCACGACATTCGTGGCTTTATCAAAACTTTTGAAAAAATTGAAATTTCTTTGACATTTATTGATTTGAAAAAGTTTGAATAGAAAAAGACTACTATGTTTCACTAAAATTTTTTGGCTGTGGCCGTTCTTTCTTATTTGTTACGTGCTATTCAGTCCAATATTAACATTCAAATCTGTTATTATTAGATGGTAAGGGAAACCACAGAAACATTCACCCACGTAATGTTCGAAATAGGTTCAAATTATTTTGATTTTGAAGAGTCAAAGAATAGGGTACTATTTATCTTTTTTTCAAAAATTTCTCATTGCGGCTGTGGCCGTCTTCAGTTATTAATTACGTGCTATTTAGTCCAATATCAACAGACAGGTCTGTTGATATTAGATGGGAAGGGAACCACAGAAACCTTCACCCACGTAATGTACAAAATAGGTTTAAAATATTTGATTGCTGTCTTTAAAAAGACATTACTTGTAATTTTGGAGATCACATGTTCTAAACTATACTTTCTTTTCAGAAAAATTGAAAATTCTAGATGTTTAGATTTTGTCTGAGAAGATGAGTTGTTATGGTTAGAGTTTGTTTGTTGAATTATTTTGTTTTGATTTATGTTGTTTCTTAGAAAAATTAAAAAATTAAATCTGCGTATATTGAACTCAAATGTTTGATATCTGTTCTATCATTTACGACTTTATTTAAATTTTTTTGAATATGTAACATTTCTAAAATTTCTCTGCGTTTTTGATCATTTTCTATTTCTAAAATTTTTGTGCTATTAAAGTTGAAAGTATGATTCTCATTGTTTTTATGTTTTATTAGTGCTGTGGTTTTTGTTCTGATATAGTTGTGTGCTTTTAATCTTTCTTCTAAATTTTGAAAAGTTTGTCCTATATATGATTTATTACAATTATTACAGGGTATACTTTAAACAACATGAGATTTTTGCATATATATATATATATATATATACATATACATACATACATACATACATATATATATATATATATATATATATATATATATATATATATATATATATATATAATGAACTGGTATAGTTTGAAACCCTTCACTTCCTTACAAACCTTTAGTTTTGTTATAGAATTCTAACTTTCGAAGTACTGAACTTCAAATCAATCAAAAACATGTTATTTTATATATACGCTCTTCTTATGCCCTCAGGCCGTAGATCCACTCCCATGAGATTAAAGCTTGAATATTCACATACTGGTTATTTAACCGCCTAAGAGGGTGGAATAAAATTTCATTCTCACATTGAGCTGAATCGTGAAATCGTCGAGTATAATCCTAAACTTACAACAATTGAATAGATTTAAAATGTTCTACTAGCTGGGGATATTTTATCCAACAGGAAAAAAATGTTTAAAATATTTGTATATGTTAATACACCTATAGTTGAAATACTATAAAATATAACTTCATCTTGAATATTTGAATATTTATTACTTTTATTTGTAAGACTGTTAATACAAATTTAACTAACTCTTCTTCTTTTTGAATCGAAGTAACCTTTACTTGATGAAAATTAACGACGTAAGAAACGAGAAAACGTTCATTAAACTTAATTTCAACTATATTTACAATAAATGACAATTGTTTTGACTCCACAGTGTCTTCATCAGTTTGTAAATAAATCTGATGAAGACACTGTGTTGTCAAAACAATTGTCATTTATTGTAAATATAGTGGAAATTGAGTTTAAGTTTTCTTATTTCTTAACTATTTATCAGAGCAACGAATTATATTATATATTTTACAGCAAAGATTCTCTTCCATCTTCGGTTTCCTTTGTTGATTTCGAAGGAAAGGTATAAATTAAAATGTTTTTGTAAGTTAATTTGTATGATTTTGGCAGTTCTACAGTTGGAAATAATCTAATATCAAGGAAGCTCGCTATTTTAACCTCAACAATGTAATTAAAATATGTTTTATATTAGTTAAAACAATCAAGAAGTTTACACCATCTGCTTTCAGTGTAGCTTGTCAATTTTGACTTAAAAATGCATTACATAGAAAAACCCTGTGTATTACATCTTCAGATTGGTAAAACATTGATTTTATCTTGATAGTTCAATTCATAGTTGATTCATTCAATGTCAAATGTATTAGAGTTATATCATACAAAATTTGCTGAGTATATATTTTTTCCTTCAAATCTTTATGTCTCATTTAGTTTCTATGAAATAGAATTTAAGATTTATCGTTCATGTTGACGTACGTTATTAAGTGAATATTTTAATTTCCTCAGAACATCCCATTCCTAATGACTTCAATGTGAAGTAAAATAATCAGCAATGTTATTTTTCAGGAAGAAATTCAATACAAATCCTTATACTAGAAATGCGTATTGACTGACACACAAATCACATAAAATTTGTACCTACATCTTACATTGCCCAAGGGATGTCCCTGGAACAGCTTCACCCATCCAACCAGGTAGATGCCACTTTAATTATGCAAGAAACAAGTCCCTTCCACATTTTTCTGTTCAGTATCCTGATGCAAACCCATCTGAACACATGCTAATACTGCCGGAGGTCCCTGATCTTTTTTTTTCTGGGTGTCATTATGTAATTAACGAACATTTTTCCATCCCAATCAGAAGACCCATCGAGAATACTTGGAGTTATTCGAATTTATTATCTAGTAGCATATGTTTGGACGCGCTACGCTCACGCATTTCGTATACAGGGAGGACCAGAAAGTGCAATGAAATATGATGAATACTTGTTTTCATTATCCATAACTTTCTTTATGAAATTTAATATTTTTTTCGGGAAAAATTAGTGTTTCATACAATAATCGAATAAACCAATCGCAGTTTCATTTAATATGTAAATTTTCTTTCATTCTGTTCTTGATATATGCTATGATCGTATAACTTCAAATCCTTATCATTTACTAATAATATATTGATGTTAGTTTTAGGTAATTCTTTACATACTTTATTATTTAATTTTGGTATGCCATTTATATCTTGCAAGAAATTTTTAGTTTTAATTATATAAAGTGATGGGGTGAATTTTCTGCAATAATAACCGCATGTAACCTGCAATAAAAACCGGAGATTTATAATGATATACAGGGTGTTTCTAAATTGATGCGAAAGATTTCAATGGGTGATTCTTTAGCAATAATTAAGGGGGGTCTTTCATATAACTTTTTGTTCAACACCCTTTTCCCTCCAAGTTACAGCCCTTTGAAATTAGGTGAAAAAAATTGTTTTTATTCAATACATCCACTTTGGAAAAATTTGGATGAATTAAATTTGGCAGATAACTGCTGCTAATAAAATGGCAGTTTTTGAGTGTTTTTGTTACCCTTAAATGAAATCACAAGGGGCTGAAAAAAACAACCCCTATAATATTTTGCATCAGAACTTTTTAATGCGCCTATATTTTGCTTTTTAAAAAATATATTCGAAAAGACAGACTTGATTTGCAACTTTTTGGTGTCTTGACTTTTAATCATAAAGTTGTTAGTTTGATCACAAAAAAATAAAATAGTGCTCAGACTATTTTCCCTTAAATTCACAGAGGTTATCATTTATTAAAAAAAAAACAAGTAAGCTGCAATCAAATGTCAAACAATTTGTTAATTGTTATTACTAGTACAATTATTGTTCAATCCGCTCTAATTTGCAGTATTCTTCAACTTAATGAAAGAATGCCATTCTTTCAATAAAGTTTTATTTAGTTGTGAAAAATGTTTGACGTCATTATAAAACTGTCTAGAAATTAGAAAAAATCAGGACAATAAAACTATTTGTCATATGACTTCATTTGACAGCAGCTTACTTGTTTTTTTTAAATAAATGATAACCTCTCTGTGAATTTATGGGAAGAGTCTGAGCACTATTTTATTTTTTTGTGATCAAACTAACAACTTTATGATGAAAAGTCAAGACATAAAAAAGTTGCAGATTGAGTCTTTCTTTTCAAATATATTTTTTAAATAGGAGAGTATAAGCGCATTAAAAAGTTCTGATGCAAAATATTATAGGGATTGTTTTTTTCATCCTCTTGTGCTAACATTTTAGTGTAACAAAAACACTCAGAAACTGCCATTTTGTTAGCAGCAGTTATCTGCCAAATTTCATTTCTCTAGTTTTTTCCTAAGTGGATGTATTGAATAAAAACAATTTTTTTTCACCTAATTTCAAAGGGCTGTAACTTGGAGGGAAAAGGCTGTTGAACAAAAAGTTATATGAAAGACCCCCCTTTATTTTTGCTGAAGAATCACCCAGTGAAATCTTTCGCATCAATTCAGAAACACCCTGTATATATATATATATATATATATATATATATATATATATATATATATACATATGTATAATATACAATTGGATAAAATTATTAATAGTAAGAATAAGTGAAAAAACATTATTATTCAAAATTATTTGAAATAAATGGATTATTCACTGTTCATTTGATAGAAAGTAGGCTGTGTATAAAGAAATTGTATGAGCTTGAGTTACTTTTAAATGATGATCATATAGGATATATTTTGAATATTTAATTAAAGTGGTAAATTTTGTAGTAGTAAAATCAGAATCAATAATAATTCGTTGAAGCTATTCCACTAAAAAATATTTATTTTTAATTTTTTCTACAGTGAAATCAATTATATCTGCTAATTATTGTACGTGTGCAATAAAAAAAAACTCTTGAAAAGCAGAGTTCAATCACTATGGTCGTATTTTATAAACTCAATTTACGTACCAAACTTGAACCCTCTAACTTACACAAGCTGTGGAGTTAGGCTATTTTTCAAAAATCATGGAAAAACATGAAATATTTACGTGAAAGAGGTGGCGGTTCCAGAAATTCAAAAAAAATATATACCTGCAAAAAAAATAAAAAAGTTAATTAACTATATATATATATATATATATATATATATATATATATATCAGACATGAACATTTTTTTGAAAATCGTGGTCTAGGAGATCCAAAACGGACAAAAATATTATACAATTCAATATGATTAAACACGAGATTCTGATTCAAAAAACACCGAAAGAAACCTCGACTGCAATCCCACTCTGTATATGTTGGCGCATATTCCATATATCGTTCATATAAATTATGTAGAAAGTCCGGTAGGCGCATCGGACTAAAGTCCTACAAGAAGAGAACATTACATCACTCTCATCACCCTGTAATTATAAAAAGATAACAACCGAAATTTGAATGTATAATGTATTGAAAAGATGTGCTGATAACATATTCATGTTGTGGGCATACGGGAATAATTCATTAGTATAACGGAAGGTCGTTGGTTGTTTTGATCAATCTTGGACGGTTTACCTGCCTGGCTGGAGGATATTTTTGGCCATCTCACCAAGTCCGAAGCAGTTCGGCGTCTGTATGCTACCCACACGCTAATGAGATGATGAAAAAATTATAATATGAATGACCATGTGAAATTTCACATATTTTTATTGATGGATTTATAAGCGATGAGCGGGAGATTCATTGTCCAGAATTAATTTATGAAATTGAAATTTATTGAGAAATATGAATTTCTCTTTAAAAAAATGAACTGAAACAGTATCGGATTAGGTAGAATATGTCGTCAAAGAAGAAGTCTAGGAGTTTTATTGGAAATTAAGTGGATAGAAAATTTATTAACAAAAAGTGATATAAGAAATTTTTGAGGAAACTAAAGATATCATTGAGAAAACTCTATCGCAGCGAGCTGCATTAGAAGTGCAGATTTTCATAACGTATCCAGTTTAAAATCTATATTCAATAAATTATGATTTTTTTCCAAATTAAAAAAAAATGCGCCCTCTAATGTGTAAACAATATTTATTTCCTCCCCGATGGATCAACCAATTCGTACCAAAACCGATCACATCCAAGGTATCATACGAAACTACGTACTTACAAACTTTCAACCCTATTTCTATAAAATTGCGCCCTTTATCGTGTAAACAAGATCCCCTCCTCTGGGGGGTCAACCCTACAACCAATTCATATAGAAATAAATACCATCCAATATATCGTACGAAACTACCTAAGTACAAAGTTTTAACCCTATAGTATCAAAATTGCGCCTTCTATCGTGTAAACTGGGGGGTCAACTCCCCAACCAATTCGCATTAAAACCTATTCCATTCAATATATCATACGGAACTACCTACTCACAAACTTTCAATCCTATTGCTCCAAAATTACGCCCTTTATCATGTAAACAAGATTTATTTCTTCCCCCAGGGGGCAACCCCCCAACCAATTCGAACCAAAACCAATTTTATCCAAGATATCTTTCGAGAATACCTACCTACAAACTTAAAACCCTATTACTCCAAAATTGCGACCTTTATCATGTAAACAAGATTCATTTCTTTCCCCAGGGGGTCAACCCCCCAACAAATTGGGACCATAATCATAGCCAAGATATCATACAAAAATACCTAGATGCAAACTTTCAACCCTATTGCGCCTTCTGTCGTGTAAACAAGATTTGTTTTCCTCCCTGGGGGGCCATCCCCCCAACCAATTCAGGCCAAAAACAATCCTATCCAAGATATCATACGAAACTACCTATTTGCAAAAGCACATACATACGAACATATATATATATATATATATATATATAAAAATATATATATATATATATATATATATATATATATATATATATATATATATATATATGTATTTATATGTACTTATATATATTATATAGATATATGAAATTGAATTTTTGGTGCCAAGCATCATAAAAAGTCATGAAACTAAAAACGATCTTGGTCCTAGGTCCAACTTTGCTAATCGCACCCATTTTAATTAAACAAGCAGGTCTTCAAAGTAAAAACCTGCTAAAAGCCAGATAAGGTACATATAATCTAGTCACATTGCAAAAGTTGCGCTCTTCTATTCTATTATTGACATTAAGTAAGACTAGACTTCGTCGTTCAAACAAAATGTTCGAAGCAGTATTGGATTAGGTAGAATATTTCGCCTATGTAGAAGTTTATGTATTTTATTTGCATTTGAGTGAACAAGAGATTCATGTAAAATATTAATTTAATAATAGTTTATATAAAACTTGAGATTTTGATTTTCACTATATTTAATAACTGAGTTTGAATTCTCGCACATCACTTGGTGAAACATCATAAAGAACAAAATATAAACTTTAAAATAAAAACACTTGGCTTATGTTTCACAATATAAAAAATATGTAGATACTGTATTAAGCAGTAATAAAAAGTTGATTTATTAAAGTGTAATATTGAATCTTTATACCTGTTATGTTTACCACTTTTTACAATTATCTATATGCCAATATATTACGTTTAGGTTTCCCCATTCTTATTTGTATTTTCCATGTCTATATTTGTAAGATATTCCATCTATGAAGTTAGTTTGATTTACTTATTTGAAGAAGCCACAGTGTTTGACGAAACAATTGTTATGTTTAACAAAATATAGTGAACAAAGTATAAACTTTAAAATAAAAACACTTGGCTTATGTTTCACAATATAAAAAATAATTAGATGCTGTATTTAGCTGTAACAGAAGTCGACATGTTTCGAGTTATGAACTCATTATCAAGACTGACTATAGGAGAGTATTACATCCTAATTTATAAAACAGACAAAAGCAAAGGTGATACCTGAAAATCAATTTGTTCGTTTACAAGGGGTAACTGACTATTATATGCGGAAATTATTTCGAGAATTTCAAGAAGGTCAAGGCGTTTTCCTTTGTTACCTGAATGTAACAATTTGGTTTTGTTGAAATCCAGGAAGTGATTGAATTTTATACAATGTTCAGAGAAGCCAGTGGTATTTTTGTTTTGTAAAATTGACCTTTCATGTTCTTCAACACGAATATTCATATTCCTTTCTGTCTGTCCATTATAGAAAGCAGGACATTCGTCGCAAAATAATTTGTAAATACCACTGTTTTCTCCGATGTTAGATTTTTCTTTATTATTGACCAAGAAATTGAATAGAGTTGTAGAAAATATTTTGGGACGAATGTCCTGCTTTCTATATTGGACAGACAGGAAGGAATATAAACATTCGGGTTGAAGAACATAAAAAATTGTTACATTCAGGTAACAAAGGAAAATGCCTTGACCTTCTTGAATTTCTCGAAATAAGTTCCGCCCATAATAGTCAATTAACCCTTGTAAACGAACAAATTGATTTTCAGGTATCACCTTTGCTTTTGTCTGTTTTATAAAATAAGAAGTAATACTCTCCTGTAGTCAGTCTTGATAATGAGTTTTTTTTTTTTTTTTCTTTAATACCATTTATTTTATCACATATTACATATCACTCATATTTTGCATTTCAAAATTTTAAAACCAATAAAACAAATAAAAGAAACAATGAAATTGAAAGAAAATATATATATATATATATATATATATATATATATATATATATATATATATATATATATATATATATATATATATATATATATCAAAAGGAAAATAATTTTGGACCAAACTCATTTATATTATTATTTTTACACTTATTGAGTCGGTCTTTTCTCAAATTGTTCAACATTTGTTCACATGATCCTCCATAATTCATAATAGCAAAAATTAACCCAGTTATGTACCACATATAGCAATTGCGATCTTTTTTCCTTGGGATTTCTATAGAAAGTAAACTCAGGACGTCATCGATTAAATCGATATTTATTCCAAGCCTTCCTCTAATCATAGTAGCTATTTTGTCCCAGCATTCGTTTGAAGGTATACAATATTTTATTCTATGCCATAAAGTATCCACATAATGACATTTTGGGCATATATCATTATTGTCCAAGTTATGTTGTTTCAATTTGAATCTGGTGGATACCGCATCATTAATTACAAGATACAATGATGATCGCCAGGAAGCAGCCAGATTTTTATTGTGAATAAAGGACCACACCATTTTCCACATAACTCGAAACATGTCGACTTCTGTTACAGCTAAATACAGTATCTAATTATTTTTTATATTGTGAAACATAAGCCAAGTGTTTTTATTTTAAAGTTTATACTTTGTTCACTATATTTTGTTAAACATAACAATTGTTTCGCCAAACACTGTGGCTTCTTCAAATAAGTAAATCAAACTAACTTCATAGATGGAATATCTTACAAATATAGACATGGAAAATACAAATAAGAATGGGGAAACCTAAACGTAATATATTGGCATATAGATAATTGTATGAAAGTGGGTAAACATAACAGGTATAAAGATTCAATATTACACTTTAATAAATTTAGCAAAGGAGAATTGTTCATGTCTAATTGAGCATTCAATAAATTACTGAAATTTTTTCTAATATTGAAATCGAATAGGTACGTCTAGTTTCATCTTATGGTCAGTAAAAAGGCAGGTGCTTATTATCTGCTTCAATGATTTAAAAACTGAAAACTTTGTTAACGAGATGGAACAACAAAAATATGTAAAATATACGCATTGATGGAAGTAGATGATAGTTCTCAAATTGGAACATGGTTAGTTATTTGATACTTTAAAATCAAACAACCTAGTAGTTGAGTATATTCGAACAAAGAAACATCTGCTTTTGTTTGACAATCTTTACGTATCAAATAACTTTCCGTTCACAGTTTTTTTTATCGAGATTAACAAATGTATTTCATATATTGTTGAGTAATGGAAATTATTCCTTAATTTTTGAATTTTATTTTGCGTTCATTCATCCAGAAATTTTGAACGAAAAGTTTTTTTCTTTTTTTTCCGCAGCATACTTCCGATTCCTGGCACAATTGATTTAGTGAAACACTACCCCTCGACTGAGTATCACTAGTGAGAACCAACAATGTCGAAACAACTTCTGCTGTCTTCCAATCCCGCTATCACGATGTATGGACATAGAGTATAATAGATGTATGAAAACAAATAAAAGGTTACTCGGTTTATAGAAGATATAAAAGTTATAGTTATTGAGCTAGACTAAGCGAACCTACTAAAAATGTAAAAAAATCAAAATATAATGATAATTCCTACACTCATGAACATTCTTGACATTATAAAATTTAGGTGTTATAAATTTCAATGGTCCTATTGGGAAAGTATCAACAATTTTTGTACTTTTTCTGTTTTGAGTAAAACTGTATTTTGAAATTTCACCTTGGAATCAAATCAAAATAAGCTTTATTGTATTTAAAATTATACAACTTGATGACAAAGTGAAAAATAAAAGAACTAAACAATGTAAAACATAGAAATAAAAACATATCAATCGAAAAATTTAAGTACTAGCTAATGTAAAACTAATGTAAAAAAGCTAATAAAAACACATCAAACTACATTTCCATGCAAAATATATACAATAGTATATTGTGTATCTAGTGCGTGAAGTATACTTTTTTACACGAGTGTGGAAGTTTGTGGAACGAGCCGCAGGCGAGTTTCACAATCCGCAGGATCGTAAAAAAGTCTTCAAGCACGTGGTGCACACTATACTTTTTCTACGACCTTTTACTTAGAGATTGAATTAAAGGAAAATTTTACTGATTTTCTTTATTACAATAATTATTATGAACAGTTATATTGCAATTTTGTAAATTGTCAAAATGTACATTTACTTTCTCTTTCTCTACAAAATTAGTGCTGCTTGTACTGTTGGTATTGACAACATAACTACGATTATTCTTAGTTGTTAAGATTTTATTGCAGACATCTATCTTTTTAGTTATGGATTCTTCCACGTAGGCTTCTGCCACTGAGGATGATTTCCAGCCGCCGTGTTTTTTTAGCGTTAGGAGATCTCCTCCACCTTCGCCTAATAAAGACGCAGATGAACGCCGTAGGCTGTGCCCGGTAAATTCGTTGGGATTGGGGAGTTTCAAAAATGTGGCAACTTCTGAGGGGACTTTTCCTATCTTATTTATACCAATCACTTGCCGAGTACATTTCCCTCGTTGATAATTAATAAAGAATTTATTTTCGGCATAATCCTTGGGACGAAGAGCCACGTATTTGTGATATATGTCCGAGTATTCAGTAACAGTAAATTTTCTAGAAACTTTAGTCTTCGTATCATTAACTGACACAATAAGAACTGTTCCCAAATTTTTAATTTATAGAGCTCATCTCTGCGCAGGGCTCCAGCTACCCCAAACAACAAAATAAGCTAAAAATTTAAAGATTAGTATTTATCGATATTTATACAAATGGACTTACTTTGGTTAATAAATATTTTTCATCGGGTGCCTCTTTGAGAAATTTTAATACGTGTTCCTTTTCCAAAACTCGTGATTTTTTAGGAATGTATCCCTCGTTTTTCCGTTTCAAGAAAGCGCGAACTTTCGGATAATCACCAATTTGTACGTTGTACTTAACACTAAGGGTGCTTTTCAACATTGAGTAGAGACTCCATAAGGTAGAAGATTTAATCTTTGTTGATAATTCAGATAGGTAGGCTAATATTACCCTTTCGGAGAATGATTGGACGTTGTTTGTATTGCGCCATTGCATAAACTTTTCCAAAGTGTTTTCGTAAATTCCCAACGATTTTTGTGGCAATAACGATGAACTTGCTTCACTGGCTGCTAACGTTATATTTGGAGGAGTTGATGGGAGTACTTCAATGCTGTCCATCAGGAATTTGCGTGAAATACACGGCTAATCGGTTTAAATCAAAATTTCGTCGTACTATTCATTAATTCAGAGGGTAATTAATTACTACTTACGGTCTATTAACTGATGTAACTCTGAACTTCACTCTGCGGGAACTGTGATATTTGTCAATTTCTCTCGCCACCGCTACCTAGACCAACGACCGGTGTGTGAATTTGTATTGACTCTTATGGCACCGGTGCGTGAAATAAATCCCATAAGAAAAGCATGGCACTTCACACACCGATTCGTGAAATGAAGCTTTACACATTTTTATCGATGTGACGTTAGTAATTCACATACGGGAGTAGAAAAACTTTGTTTTTGGTTCTATAAAAATGCGACCGTAGTTTTCAATATTTTTTCCAAACCAGAATTTGCAGTATTTTTGAATATTTAGGAATAGCATGTCTGCGAAATTCTTGGTTCTTTCATATTATTAACTAATTTTTTCTTCCCCTCGGATTTGAATACCTAATTATATTACTTTGGAAATAAAACCATCAAATAATATTTCAGTAGAGCTAGAGCTTATCTCTAGAATTCCTTATTTGTACACACTATGATCGTAGCAAGCAAATCAATATAACTCACTAGCAGCAAACAGATGTTTCGATCTTCTTATATTTCATCAGTGATGTACATTTTGAACAGAATTATTCGTCGAATTTCTAAATGTTCCCAACTCAAGGGTCATCATTTCTGAAAATTCAATTTGTGAAATCAGAATCAACTGCTTTCTATATCAACTTTTTTAGCTAATAAGAATGCGGTTCTCCCAATAAATTCCAAAGCTCTCGCGAATAAATGCTCCAGACAGCCTCAAAGTTCGAAAGACACAGTTGTTCTTCACTGTACTCTTTATGAAATCTTCCCCGATTACTTAGGGCGGAATACGGAAAGCCTATCGTTAAATTTAACTGCTTTTCGGGGATTTCCCCAACGATTATGGAAGAGTGTAAATTACAAAATGTAAACAAAATGTTTCCCGCCTTTGGGGTTCGTTTATCAGAGTGAAATGGTCGACTTTTAGAATTTAATGCGTTTGTATCAGGTTTTGTTCCATTGCTTCTTTTCATTCGATGTAGGGGAGAAGTGGCATGAAAGAGCCTGTTTACTAAACTGAACAAAAAAATATACTTTTGATGGAAGAAATAATGATTTTTTTTTCTTCAATTGTTATTCATTTATTTAAGTAGATAATTTCTCACGAAAAAACCTTAAAAAATATGAAAAAATCAACGAAATATTCATTAAAAAAAAATGTGTATTTTAGCTCTTTCATAATATTTCGGTATTGAAAGAGCTACTAAAAGTTATGGAAGAGCCAGTCTGTATTATAAAGTGTAAATGTGAGAATTATGCAAAATAATAATAATTGCACTATTACAAAAAAACAGAACGACAATTCTAACAAATCTTTTTTAAAAACTAATTAAATTTTTGGTTCTATCAGTCATTTTAGGTATTTCTAACAAACGCTTTAATATTAAGATAGTACATATTCTGTCATACCTAAGTATTATATTTTTAGACTTTTAGGAACTTTTGAGTATATAATGTAGTTTTTTTTAAAATTGGAATCATGTCTTGCAAAAAAATTGAATTTTTCCTTATTGCCACAGGATTCATGGGCCCAATCAGAAAAATCAAATTTTGCACTGAAACTGCAATCTTTCACAATTTTCATATGATCATCGCTATTTTTATTTGTTTTTGAGTTTTTTGCTCCGAGCAATCTTTTTTCTCACTTCAGCAAATACGATACCTAGTCATTACGATTCAGTCATCTTGCAGTACGGAGTTTTTATTAAGGGTTTTTAAAGACTGTTTTATGGTAATTTTAATAAAATAATTTGTTTCTTTACATTACCCTCTTTCTTATATAAGTTTTTTTTTCGGGAGTGACTGTCACGACTGTAGATGACACTTTTCTATTATTGCGCGTTGTGCTCTGTCTTGGCCCTGCTTTAGAAAATGGTCTCATCAATTCCGATGATATAATTTGTTGCCTAGAAGTACTCGGAATTGCAACAGTTGGGGTAGGAGGTTAAATGGGGAGATGGTAAATAATGTAATATCAGAAACAATGCATATTTATTAATATTTTATATTATTTACTAAATTCAAATGTAGGGCTTTGAAAGAACTGGATATGAAAGAGCCAGCTGTTTAAAGGCCCATTCACCCGGCTCTTTCATAACTTATTCTTGGAAAAAATATAACCTTTAAAATGAAAACAATATGAAAAATTTTACGGCATAGTTTTCACGCAGTTTCAAGGCCAAATCTATGCACAAACTCAATCTTCATTCCATTTACCTGTATTTATTTACAACATAATACCAAAAAACAAGCTAACTGAAGCAAAATACATACTTTTTAGTGCCAAAAACTTTGACTGGATGTGCCGGCGTCCGTTGATTTCGACGGACTGTCAAATATTTGTGGGTAACAGGAAATCAGTGTTGCCACTTAAAAATGAAACTACCAACAAAATCCGTTCATAAACTACCAAAATAATGTAAGTGGCTCTTTCAAAACCTGGCTCCTTCATGCCACTTCTCCCCTAGATTTTTCGTAGTTTATGAATTTAATGCATGTAAAAAACGGAAAAAGGGGGAAATGGGTGAAATTTCGAATCTATTTGGAATATAAATTGAAACCTTTGTTTGCACTGAGTAATTCAATTTCATTTCAGTGTTGACTCTTTCAGTTGTGTCATTACTTCTTCAGGAAATAGCTTGAATATAATAGCAGAATTCATTTAGAAAGGATGTAACGTATATTAACTAATTAGTTTTACTCTAATTGAAACTCTGAAACCAGAATGAATTTAATTATCTCTTTATTACTTCTATTTTCAATTTTCAATGCTTATGACTGAAACATCTGTAATGAAAATTCATGAGATAATCAGAATTTAATACTTAATTGATGCAGAATGAAAAGACAAATAAATAATAGGAATTTCCAACTTAGTTCGTGAGTAAACAAGTGAAATTTATCATGCTATTTGAAATAGGAACGTATAAAAAAGAAAAGTTACCCTGCATTATATCTAAAATTTAGCATTTGCCGAAATGAAATTTCAAATTAAGCAAACACAACATAATCAAAAATAAATGTATGAATTATCTAGGCTATTAATAAATACGTCTTATTCTATATATTAAATCTTGTTTACACGACAGAAGTCGCAATTTTGTAGCCATAGGGTTAAAAATTTGAATCTAGGTATTTTTGTATGATATCTTGAATGGGATTGGTTTTGGTTCGAATAAGTTGGGGGTTGACCTCCTGGGGGAAGAAATAAATCTTATTTACATGATAAAGGTCGCAATTTTGGAGTTATAGGGTTAAAAGTTTGTAGGTACATATTTTCGAAAGATGTCTTAGATGGGATTGGTTTTGGTAAGAATTACTTGAGGGGTTGACCCCCTGGGGGAAGAAATAAATCTTGTTTACATGATAAAGGGCGTAAGTTTGGAGCAATAGGATTGAAAGTTTGGGGGTAGGTAGTTTCGTATGATATATTCAATGGGGTAGGTTTTAATGCGAATTGGTTGGGGGTTGACCCCCCAGGGAAATAGATCTTGTTTACACGATAGAAAGCGCAATTTAAGTATATATATATATATATATATATATATATATATATATATATATATAAGGTTGAAACTTTGTAGGTAGGTAGTTTCGTACGATATCTTGGATGGTATTTATTTCTATATAAATTGGTTGGAGGGTTGACACCCGGAGGAGGAAATAAAACTTTTTTACACGAAAAAGGGTACAATGTTATAGAAATAGGGTTGAAAGTTTGTAGGAACGTAGTTTCGTATGATACCTTGGATGTGTTTGGTTTTGGTACGAATTGGTTGGGGGGTTGATCCCCCGGGGAGGAAATAAATATTGTTTACACATTAGAGGGCGCATATTTTTTGAATTTGGAAAAAAATCATAATTTTATGAATATATTTTTCAAACTGGATACGTTATGGAAACCTGCTCTTCTAATAGAGATTTTTTATATATTATATGTGTGTTAGACCCAACTGGGTAGAATTCATTCGATCAAATACCTTTTCCAATTTGAATCAACGATATTAATCTTACTTTTGCGACTGACAGAAGGTAAATAGCAGAGAGTTCGAAGTAACTCCAGGTCTACAATATTCGATGCCACCAAGGACGGTCGATACATTCATCACGTATCAATTTTGGTGTCACCGGTGGGATTGATGTCTCAAAGCAAATTTCAGTTAATAGTTAGATATTCGGGTACTTTGGGAGCAACTTGAAGTTTCTTAAGTGATTGAGTATTGATTTCGTTCATTTATCCAGTCTGACGGAATAAATTGAAGTCATATCAGTTTCTGGTTATAAATTATGTATATTGAGAAATATTTCAGTCTTCAATAAGTTGGAATGGGGACTGAAACTGAAATTCAACGAATTTCAATCTTTTTGACTTATATGTATATATATATATATATATATATATATATATATATATATATATATATATATATATATATATATATATATATCAGTGGCGGCTCGTGAGGTTTTGGTTTGAGGAGGCTACAAGAGGTGTTAAAAAATACACAATAGGCGAAAATTTTTAGGATTTCAAGGTCAACCGCCTTATAATTTAAAGAAAATCAAAGTAAAACAAGCACCCTAAGCTATTAATTTGTTTTCACTTTCGAGTGTCTACCTTGAGACCTACAACTCCTATTTACAATATTCACAAAAACTCTTCTCAGCCAATTAATCAATTCATCTATTCATCAAATTTTTCTTTCTTTCACAAAATAGGTACCTACCTACCTACTTAACGAATTTGTTAACAGTTGGTGGGAGCAAATAAAAAGTTATTATATATTTTTGAAGATTAGCGGGATTTTGCGATCTTTAACGTTAGCAAAATGATCTATAATATCCTCATAAAATTTTTTGTCTTTCGCCAAAAGTTTTACCAATTCCTTTTCAATAGACAACAAACTAATATATTTCAAACGATCCTGGCTCATTGAATTTCGTAAATAAGTTTTAATTCTCTTAAGAGTGGAAAACGAGCGCTCTACGGAAGCCGATGACACCGGGATAGAAACAATTAGACATAAGAGTTTATAAACTTGGGGTAAATCTTGATTCAAATCATTATCAAAAAGGTATTTAATAGTCCTCACATGATTTTCATTTTGCCCCAAAATTTCATTGTCATTATAAACAACACACAGTTCACTTTTTATGGCCACCGTATCAAAAAAAGTGTATTTTTGGCATAAATTTTCCAAAAGGTTATCTGGAAAATTAGCCGAAAATCCGGTTAACAAATTTTTATTGAGTAAGTCGAAGAAATGCAGTTCTTTCAAATCAGAGAACCTTATTTTTATTTGACCCCTAATAGTATCCAAAATTTCATAAAATATTTGCTTATAGTGAAGCTCCTTATCTGCGTAACTGACTTTCTTTCGTTTTGGGCTAAATTGAGACGTATCATCAGTAGTTTGAAATACAGAAAATAGTTTTTTAAAATAAACTTCTGCACGAAATTATGAAAGTTTTTCCAAACGAAACTTGAGCCGATTTCGTGAGTAAATTACATTTGAAAACTTGTGCTGTAAGATTTAAAACTATTTCTGTTTGTTCAAAAATTAATTTAAAGATGATTAAAAAATGTATAAATTCCTTATCTTGTAAGTAAGATATTAATCCGCGTGCTGTATTTAAAGTTAATTTAACTAGGTATAGAATTAAATCCTCAAATCCTAAGCGGCCCCAAACAGACATTTTCACTAGTAAAAAGTGAACACTGCCAACAAAATAATTTATTTTTTACCTGTGATCCGGTTAGGCAAGGATGTCTCTCATAATTCCTTGTATTGAAACCGCGGTTTTGTTGTCTGTTACGCTGCACCTAATTGTTTAATTCAGGGGTAGGTCGCAATGTTTTTATCAAAACTTTATCCTCATAACTTAGTGCACTAAAGTTATGGGATAACAAATATTTCACCAAGTCACCATTGAAATTTTTGAAATTAACTTCAGTAACCTAACTCATTTTAAAACAATACGCGAGCAATATAAGTAAACACGCTGCTGTTTTCGGCCATTAGTAACTACGATCACACTACGATTCAATTAATGCTTTCCAACGAATTCACTCGATGTCACGCGAAATTCTATAGTTGTGATTGGTCGACATTGTATGAGACTGGGTTCCTATCGGTGTTGCCATTTACATGTGTTTTGCTTTTCTATTTCAACGAAGTATTCATTCGGAGTATTTGCACCGTTGTTTGCTTTTCTGTGGCAGGCATAATGAACGTTGAGAATATACCTTTCTAAGCCTCCGCAGCGTTGCCACAAATCTTGAAATGAATGAAATGCAGTTAATGTAAATACCTTCTTTCTTAGTTAATAAATTATATTATATAATGTAGGTTGAAACGAAGGTAGGTGCATAAAATAATATGATTTTGATTAATATGAATATGCTGAATGCTGACTATTCAATATAATATATTAGTGATACACGGAATATTATTGAGGAGGCTTAGCCTCCTTAGCCTCCTTTGACTAGCCGCCCCTGATATATATATATATATATATAATATATATTATTTGTTTACGCCGATTCTTCATTGCACTCGCATGAAAAAGTAACATCTGTTGATATCGTCTTCACGAGATCGCGTATTAAATCAGTATTGTATCGACCGCTTTCATTTGAAGATATAGCTGTTATAGATATCATTTTTCTTCTGGAAATACCGCAAATAATAGAAAATTCCGCTATTACAAAATAGAAAATCCGCTATATTAGAAACTTTAGTTCAGCCGCTTCACAATATAGAAATATCGCTAAAATAGATAGTGCCGCTAGTGTCTTCCAGTTTCAATTGTGTGGAAGTCATAGAAAGAACCTTGAAAGGGTGCTGGTATTACCTTCGCTCCTTTTCTTCCCTAAAACCGAACCTTTATCCTACGAGTCACGAAGGGTAAGATACATAAGCAGAGAAAGCAACAGGAAATTTTGGTAAGTTGAACTCCCAGCTATTTACACCATTTTCGAAAACTTTACAGTCCATTTTAATTCGCTATAACATTGATCCTAATCGAACCGGATTTTGTGTGGGTGGCTGGAGTTCAATTTCATTCATTTAATTCCATTTGTCGCGATTATATTTTCATTCAACTCATTTATTCAGTGTGTCGAATTAACAGATGTTCTAAAATACGACGCAGTTAAATTCACAAGCTAGTTTTTATTCACATACTCGCATATTGCCGAGGTATCATTGAATCTGATTTCATTTACCACTTGTCCAACTTTTAGTTAGTATTATTCGAAATTGTAGTAAAATGCCGAAATCAGATATAAGTGAGAACAAAAGCAATAAACTCAAAGTTTTAGAGTCAAGAAAAACAATGTTGTTCCAACGTTTCCAGAAATTGTTCGATTATACAAAAAGTTTAGATAATCCGAAAATTCTTGAATATTTTACAGTTGGTTTGAATAATTTAGAGACTACGAGAACTCAATTGATCGAAATAGTTGATGAAATAAAAACTTACTTAATCTGGAATGTTCGCCAGAATATATTCCTACCTATCAAGTAGTTGAAGTCGCAGACGATTTGTATTGTCATATTATAGAGGCCTCCAAGAAAATATCTAGGAATGAAAATAGCGGTCGTTCTTTGCCAATGAAAGCACAACCGAAATTGCCGAAAATTGATTTAATAGAGTTTTCTGGTGACCCTAAAATGTGGCCAATTTTCTATCAGAATTTTAAAAGCTGTGTTCATGAAAATCCTGATTTAGATAACACATGTAAAGTTCATTATTTGCTTGGTAAATTGCGCGGTCGTGCTCAAACTTTGTGCTCTGGCATCTCACCATTAGCAGAAAATTATGAAACAATTTGGAAAATATTAGTAGATACTTTTCAGGATGAGCGCCTTCTCGCAACTACATACTTTAAATCTATAATGGAATTCAAACAATTGAATTCAGAATCTGCGCATAACTTGAATTCATTTTTAGAAAAATTTGATGTGGCTGTTAGTGCTCTTAAACAGCTTTCTTTGAATGATCTCGCCGAGTTTTTGCTCGTTTCTATAGCGTTATCGAAATTAGATAATAATACACAAAGACTTTTTGAGATGTCTTTGATATCCAATGAAATTCCGTCTTACGATAATTTGATTAAATTCGTTCAGAAACAAGCTAAGGTTTTGAGTAGAACCTCTGCTCATACTAGTAGTTCCAATCATTCAAAATCGCCTATGGTTAAACCTAAAAACTCATATTCTTATACCACTTCTAGGTTTGCTTCAGATAAAGTTATTCATTATCCGTGTCCTATATGCGGAGAAAATAGCCATTTAATAACTCAATGTCATAAATTTTTGAAGTTTTCGCCAAACGATAGATATAAATTGATAAGAGAAAAAATTTTATGTTTGAATTGTTTGAGCAGTAAACATAAGATTAGTCAATGTAAATCTTTGAATTCTTGTAGGGTTTGTAAAAATAGACATCATTCTCTCTTACATTTTAATAATAAAGAATCGTCGAAAGAAGAGAAACCTGATAATGATAGAAGTATAGAAAGTACCGAGTCTCATAGTGGCGTTAGTTTGATGGTCGCGGATAGTGTTAATGGCAAAAAGGATAGTCCGCATAATAATAAGGGAATCACATTATTACCCACAGCTGAGGTAATGATTCGTGTTGATGGTAAAGTAGAAATAATTCGAGTTCTTTTAGATAGTGGTAGCCAGGATAATTTTCTGTCAACTGAATGTTGCAAGCGGTTAAAAATTCCGTTCTCAAATGGGGATATGAAAGTAACTGGTATAGGAAATATTAGTACACCTATTAGGGGTGTAGCTCAGGGCATAACAATATCCTCACGCTTTAATGAAAACGTCAAAATAAAATTGGATGCTCTCATTATAGACGATCTCGCCTCAAAATTACCATCATATGATATACCATTAGAAGATTTAAGTTTCATTGAGAATTTGCCTTTGGCAGATAGTAGATTTTGTCATTCTGAAGAAATTGACGGCATTCTAGGAGTAACAATTTTCGCTGGAATTCTCAAAGCTGATAAAATAGTTGACAGATCAGATAGTTTATTCGCTCTCAATACGTCGTTGGGTTATGTCCTCAGTGGAAAATATTCTCCACGCAACCGAACCGACGTGTCGCTTAATTCCAATTCATTTCATGTAGTTATTGATAATTTCGCTTTAGAAAAACTATTAAAAAATTTTATTAAACTTGAAGAAATTCCAGAAAGGGAACATTTAAGTTCTGATGATTTAGCATGCGAAGATCTATTCAAAGCAACATATTGTAGAGAACCTTCGGGAAGATATAAAGTAGCTCTTCCTTTTAAACTAGATCCTGCCAATCTAGGAAATACGTTCACCTCTGTGTTGAAAAGATTTGCAGCGTTAGAGAAAAGACTTGCCTATTCATTAGATTTGAAGGATAAATATAGTGATGTTTTTCGAGATTACTTAAATCAAGGTCACATGAAAAAGGCTTTCACTTTAGACGAAACTTTTGATGCTTCGTCCCTCGCGCCTCACTATTTTATTCCGCATCACGCAATTTTTAAGAATTCCACTACGACTCCAGTTAGAATAGTATTCGATGCCAGTTTGAAAACAGCACCAAAATCTCTTTCTTTGAACGATTGTTTATTTACGGGTCCGAGATTACAAATAGATTTAGTGCAACTCCTTTTGAATTTCCGAATTTTCGAAATCGCAATTATAGCTGATTTATGTCAAATGTACAGACAGGTAAAATTAATTGAAGATCATCACAGATTTCAGCGAATTTTATGGCGCTTCTCTCCTGACGAACCGATTGACGTGTATGAATTAACTACAGTTGCGTTTGGCATCAAGGCTTCACCATTTTTAGCCTTAAGAGTAGTGAAACAATTAGCCTCCGATGAAGCAGAAAAAATTTCCACTAGCGTTCATGATAATTTCCCGGGATTTGTATGTGGATGATTTAACCACTAGTGTTGATAATGAAACCGATGCAAAACTGGTGTATTCTGAACTTACTGAGATGTTTAAGTTAGGTGGTTTCGAAATTACGAAGTGGCATACTAATTCGGAGGAATTATTGCCAATTATTCCTATAGACAAACGTTCTTCGTCGATTGTTCAATTCAACGATGAAAGTGCAATTGTGAAAGTATTAGGGCTTCATTGGAATTCAGAGGCTGATGTGTTATCTTTCGATATAAATAACTTTTCAGTTGAGGACAAGACACTTACCAAACGCACCATTCTGTCGAAAATAAGCAGAATTTTTGATCCACTGGGTATTTTAGGTCCTGTTATTTTATATGCCAAATTGTTTATCCGTAATTTGTGGGCTTTGAAATTAGATTGGGATTCAGAACTTCCGGATAATATAACAGATAGATGGAGAAAATTTGAATCGGAAATTTCGCTTCTAACAAATATTTCTATTCCTAGATGGATAGGAGCCACCGGGGATAGTCCCATTTCACTGATTGGTTTCGCAGACGCATGCAAAGAATCCTACGGTGCTGCCATTTACTCACGTATAGTTGTCGGTCAACAAGTTCATGTAAATTTAATATTCTCTAAATCAAAGGTTTCTCCATTAAAAGTAATTTCAATTCCTAGATTAGAACTTTGCGCCGCTTTGTTATTGTCAAAATTGATGAAATATGTCGAGTCCGTATATCGCGCTCGTGTAATGTTGAACGAATATATGCTTGTAGTGATTCACAGATTGTATTAGCTTGGATTTCGGGTTCACCCCATAGGTGGCAAACATTTGTAGCCAACCGTGTGTCATTAATCCAAACCAATATTTCGATTGAAAATTGGTTTTTCGTTCAAGGTCGCGAAAATGTAGCTGACATTATTTCGAGAGGGATGTATCCTCGCGAATTGGTAGAAAATAAAAACATTTGGCTATCAGGTCCGCAATGGTTAGAATATGAAACAGAAAAGTGGTCTATAGTGCCTATTAAAAATGTAGATTTGCCCAATGATTTGCCTGAAAAACAAAAACTCAGTTTCGTCTCTATAGTTGAAACTTCGGAGAATATTTTCTATTCCCTGATTTTCAGATTTTCATCATTCGATAAATTATGCAGAACCATGATTTTTGTATTGCGATTTACAAGATTATTACCGAATCGGAGAGAAATCATTAGTTCTGACATAGATGAAGCAGAAAAATATTTGATTAGAGTGCTTCAGAAGATAAGATTCAGAGATCTTTTGTTATGCTTGCAAAACGGAAAATTAATCCCTTCGAATTTCAGAAATTTATCACCTTTTCTAGATGAAAATAAGATAATTCGTGTAGGAGGCCGAATCTCAAATGCTGAGATTGGTTTTAATCATAAACATCCCTATCTTTTACCAAAAAACGAACATTTCGTGAAAATTTTAATAGATCATTATCATAAAAGAAATTTTCATACAGGTTCACACTTATTGCATTCTTTGATAAGAACCAAATATTGGATCATTTCCGCTCGTAATACGATTCGTCAGAGAGTACAATCATGCAATATATGTTTCAAGTTCAAACCTAAAGCTTCCTATCCATTGATGGGAAATTTACCTTCTTCCAGAGTCAATATTCCTCTAAAACCATTCATAGATACCGGGGTAGATTACGCCGGGCCTTTTTCTATCACATTGACTCGCCATAGAGGAGTGAAAACTCAAAAAGCGTATATTTGTTTATTTGTCTGTTTAGCCACCAAAGCTTTACATTTAGAACTTGCGTCAGATTTATCGACTGCTACATTTTTAGATTGCCTCAAGAGATTTTTGAGTCGAAGAGGTCCAATTCGAACGCTTTATTCCGATAGAGGTACGAATTTTGTAGGAGCAAAGCATCTTTTAGATTCATGGAGAGAATTCATAGTATCGAGCGACTATGTAGATTCTCTCAAGAAAATTCTTCTTGACAATCAAATAAATTGGAAATTTAATGTCCCTTTAGCACCTCATATGGGTGGCTTATGGGAAAGCAACGTCAAATCGATGAAGAACCATTTTTTTAAGGCAATAGGTTGTCAGATCCTTTCTTATGAGGAATTTGCTACTATTCTAACTCAAATAGAAGCCCTATTAAATAGTCGCCCTTTATGCGGATATATTAGTAATGATCCATCCGATCCTGAAATGCTTACGCCCGCTCATTTTACTTTAAATACACTTCAGTGCTTACCCGCAGCTGATGTTTCTGATGTCCCTTTGAATAAGTTAGATAGAAAACAATTCTTAGATCAAATAGTTCAATCATACTGGAAACGTTGGAAAGAAGAATATTTGAGTCAACTTCAAGTACGCACGAAGTGGACGAAAAATTCAAACCCTCTCACACTCGGGACAGTAGTTATTCTGATGAATGAAAATACTCCGGTTCTCCAATGGCCTCTAGGCATAATAGTTGAGGTTTTTCCAGGAAAAGACGGTATCACTAGAGCCGCCTCTGTCAAAACCAAACATGGTACATATCAAAGGCCAGTAACCAAATTGTGTCCTTTGCCAACACAATGAATAATATTATTTTTTGTTTTTTTTTATCTTTGTAGTATTAGTTGGATGAATTGTAAATAATTGGAAAATGCTTATAACATTCCCCAATGGTGAGGGAGGATGTTTACGCCGATTCTTCATTGCACTCGCATGAAAAAGTAACATCTGTTGATATCGTCTTCACGAGATCGCGTATTAAATCAGTATTGTATCGACCGCTTTCATTTGAAGATATAGCTGTTATAGATATCATTTTTCTTCTGGAAATACCGCAAATAATAGAAAATTCCGCTATTACAAAATAGAAAATCCGCTATATTAGAAACTTTAGTTCAGCCGCTTCACAATATAGAAATATCGCTAAAATAGATAGTGCCGCTAGTGTCTTCCAGTTTCAATTGTGTGGAAGTCATAGAAAGAACCTTGAAAGGGTGCTGGTATTACCTTCGCTCCTTTTCTTCCCTAAAACCCAACCTTTATCCTACGAGTCACGAAGGGTAAGATACATAAGCAGAGAAAGCAACAGGAAATTTTGGTAAGTTGAACTCCCAGCTATTTACACCATTTTCGAAAACTTTTACAGTCCATTTTAATTCGCTATAACAATATATATATATATATATATATATATATATATATATATATATATATATATATATATATATATATATATATATATATATATATATATGGGTCATTCTACGATAAGAGGTAATGTGCACGGCAATCAATATAAAATAACTTTTATATTTTATATCTAGTCATTTTATACAATAAATCGCAGCATCTTAATCTAGTTCATCGATTATATCATGATCGGAACCCAATTGAAACACATTTTTTATCAAATTACTCATTCAAGTATGAAAAAGTCTTTACCCTGGCTTGTCCCCTTGACGTTTTTGGTTGAATTTGTAGACATTATATAATATCTTCTTTTTCGTAGTTGCCCAATCAAATTATATTTAACACAAATTCAAATAAGTATACTCAAGTATTATAAAGAAAAAATACAATAATATTTGTCAAGTTTTAATAATTTTCAAACATAACTTTTGTCCCGCTTTTTTTGTGTATTTACCCCGGCAAATTCCGATCTGCTAAAACAAAACAAATATCAAACGTCCATTTTGCAGATGGCGCTCAATGGCACGCATTGACGACAATTTAGTAATACCAAATAAAGAGGCGGTTCAATGGTAGTTATATGTTAATTGGTGCGACGCAACACTGGGGTGCAATTGTTTTAACAGGGTGAACGTGTCTGTCCACTGGTAAGTCGTATTTTTTATATAATTTGCTCAATTTACTCAGCATTAGTTGTTTGAGTTCAAAAATAGTGTGATAGTTAACGTGTGACATAATATTAATCCAAACTTAACGTGCGTTAATAAATAAAATTCAGTTTATGAAGAAAACGTCCCTCCCCTGTTGTATTTCCCCTATCGAGATTATTAACAAGGAAAGTACTGAATGACCAGGAGAGATATTTGGATAAAAATATGTTTGTATGAACTAATTTAAAGATATTGAATGTTCTAATTCAGATATAGTTTAATACAATGTTTCATAAAAGTTAATTTTAATAATAGTTTCATCATATCAAATCTTTCATTTGACCAAAAAAGTCTTTGTGTCTTTACTCTGCCTTATGTATTTCCATGGCTGCTTAAAAAATAACTAAAATTGTATAAATTGACTTGCCCTTACGTAAATGTGCCCATTCTGTTGCGTAGTTTAATTTTTTGAATTTTTAATATGTTTTCCAATGGTATTCTGAGTTTTGGAGGCAATTTTTAAATTTCGATTTGACAATATTCTTATTAAAAAAGTTAGTATGTACTATACATCTTAAGAAATCAGGGATCTATAAGCTAACTTGTGGTTCATGTCCTAAAGTATATGTTGGCCAAACTGGCAGGAACTTTGGAGTTCGAATATCAGAACATGAAAGAAGTTACGACAAGGAAAATTTAGATTCTACTTATGCATCACATCTCCTGGAACATCATCATATTTTCAATAGTGAATTTGAAATATTACATATAGAAAAGAAAGGCTATAAACTCAATTTATTAGAAGCTCTTGAAATTAATAGTATGAAACAATCCAATAATTTGTTATATGAATAGTTCACCGTTGTTAAATCTCTTCTAGATGTAATATTGAATATTTGTGCCTATTGTGTTTTCCCATGTAATTAACGATTTGTACTTTCTACCTGCTAAGTGATTACGTTTAA
Source organism: Cynegetis impunctata (assembly GCA_030704885.1). Classification (NCBI taxonomy): domain Eukaryota; kingdom Metazoa; phylum Arthropoda; class Insecta; order Coleoptera; family Coccinellidae; genus Cynegetis; species Cynegetis impunctata. The sequence continues at coordinate 330,620 of JARQZK010000745.1, forward strand.
GTTTTCCCCATTCTTATTGTATATTCCCTTTCTTCATTATTCTCGTTGTAAAAGTTAGTATGTAATAAACATCTGAAGAAGCCACTGTGTATTGGCGAAACAATTGTCATGTTAACAAAATATAGTGAAAATTGAAAACTGTGAAGTTTTATTTACAATATTATAATGGATTTTCATCAAGTATCGGCCTAATCAATCAGTTAATATTTTATATCATGCGTCCTATTTTCAAATAAGTCACATTTTGAACAAAACTAAATTTGAATTTACTACGTTTATTATCACAAAAGATTTTGAAAAATATAACACTGCGATTGCAATTTCGGTCACTAGACCATCATCGGGCAGATTGAGTTAGGAACTGAATACAGAATTATAGATTTGCGCTTACGGGTGGGAAAGAATTATTGCAGGTACCTAAATAGACAAGAGGAACATATTTCAAGAAGGGCTAATCGAGTGAATTTCCCAAATTGGTACAATACAATGTTCTTAGAAAAGTCGTTATTGTTTGAATACACTAAATATAGGAAATATATCAGGTCAATCTGGTCGTTCAGCAAGGTATCTTTTGCATTATGATTGAGTTTAAAAATTTTTAATGATTCTAAGTAAGTAGTTTGGTTCCTTTCGGTAATTTGTGCATGATTTTAAAATAATCTATTTGTGGAAATGGGTGGTGGTTTTCACGGCAATGATTTAGAAACGTTGAATCCGTTTTATTTTTCAAAAAGATTGTTGGTGTTCTTTAAATCTTGTCTTGAACGATCGACCAGTCTGACCTATATATACTCCTTTACATACAGGACAAATCAACTTATAAACTCCTGAACTTTAAAATTTTGAAGTGATATCTTTGGCATTGAATAAACATCCTGAGAGTTTTGTCTTAGGTTTGAAAGCAATTTTAATATTACATTTAGGTATGACATTAGCAACTTTTTCTGTTAGAGGACCAAAATATGTTAAAGATGTGATTTTTTCCGATTTTTCTACTTTTAATTGAGAATATATGCTGTTGTATGCTAGTTGACTACGATTTTATCTATCAAACTTGTATGAAAACCATTATTTGAAGCAATTATTTTTATAGTCGAAATTTCTTTTGCTAAATTTGTTACGGATAATGGAATTGAAAACACTCTGTGGATCATTGAATTAAAAGCTGAATGTTTATGGGAAAGAGGATGATTTGAATCCGACGGAATACATATATCCGTGAAAGTTGGTTTTCTATATATATCGAAACTCAAAGTATTATTATTATGAAAGATAGTTAAATCCAAGAAGTTTATCTGTCGATCCCATTCTCTTTCAATTTTGAACTTTATATTTGGGTGAATGCTATTAATATAATTCAAAAACTGATCCATCAACTAAATCACATTTCCTCAGTATACATAATAACAATTTCAAAATAACGTCTTCAGTATCTCTCTCCTTTTCTCAGTTTCGCGTATTTCTCTCCTACAAAACCGATTGAAAAGTTATGATCTCGCCGAAGATGTTTTCTAACAACACATTTGCGGAATAGTGGCTGTCGAGAGCAAGGCAGTTTTGCGGAAATGGGACGTGATAGTGATCTGATTTGCCAGTCCGAAACGTCGAAATCGAGCTGGGTAAACGGGGCCGATGCAAATCTGTCCGACGTGGTTTATTGCGTGTGCCGATTAATAAGTCAGATCAATTTACTTTATTGCTTCATTGTTCGAGGAGCGAGAGACCGCGATCCATATATTATGCGAACGGCGTATTATCTTCTCTCCCTATTTCGTTGCTTTGTTTCTGTTAAATGGGATTCGGTAATGATTTCGTCTCATTTGTGCCGCTCGGATGCCACTATTTTAGTGTTTTTGTCCTTCTTCGAGTAGTTTGGCGTGCATTTGCTAACACAACAGCAAATCTTCAAGGACGACGGTAGAACTCGAGAACCTTCGAACTGATTGCGTACCTACACTGAAAAGGAATTTACCCAAGAATATCATAGAAAATGCAGCCAAAGCTGCGAATAGTTCGTTGCCGGAGAAATCCAGAGTCGTATTCGACAAGGATTATGAAGTATTTAATCAATGGAAGTTGCTTCATTCCTCCTCGTACAATTAGCGGGCATTATTTTCCATTATGCCTGCTCATTACGCCCTAGGGCATAATGAGTGTATTTATAGCAACCATATCTAAAGTAAAATTGCCAAATTATTATAATAAGTGAAAAATAAAGATATTAAGTGATGTCAGACATGCTTAGTTACACAATATTTAGTCATGTCATAAAAAAATTTTTTAACACTGATTGAGTTATTTGAATTTTTCTGTTAAATTTTTTATTTTGAAAAACACGGAGTCCAATTACGTTATTGATGTAACTCGAAGAATATCCGTTGGATATAATATAATTATTATAGTCTTTCATTCCTTTCTTGATTCTATGTCCTGTTAGTACTATAAAAAATTTACATGGAAAGTTTTCTTTTTCGTGGTTTTTGAAAATCTTACACAGAGTCGATATTAATGTAATGTCGATGTAATCTACTGTAGTTCTCAGCTTTTTTCCGAGCTGCCATTTGCAGAGACACTATTCCTTTCAATTAGCATTTTGACCTGCTTTTATCAATATGCAATTTTTTTTCGCGTTTTTTTCGCGAAATTTGACAATGAAGTCAATTAATCTAGACGCATTTCGCAAAAATATGACCTTAGAGACGGAGTTCTGCTGCTCACGCAATTTTTCTTTCAGTTGTAATGTTGTTGGAAAATATTCTCAATATAACATAACACATCTACTTTTAGTAAAATTATAAATTTCTCTAGGAAGAATGGCAGCGCTACGAATATTGTAAAACCAGAAATTTTCGAATGCGATCAGAGCTATATCGGCGTGCCTCCATCCATAATGAAATTTTACGGGGCATACCTACTCCGATCTCTCATCTATACTCGTTAAAATATAGTTATAACCATCAGAGTGCATGCCATCTGAACGAGATAGATGAGTGCCTCAAATCTAATTTCGAAACTCCAAATGCACTCTACTCGTTTTTACTAATTCATCTAATGTCAAGCGTTATTGAATTAGTATAGTGATTTAGTTAAAACTACCGGAACTATAATTAACCGGAACCTTGAGTGCCTGTAGAATTTTGAGAGATAAATTAATAAATTTCAATGAACTAAATATTCTCATGAAATACTGCTTGTCTTCGAAAATATATTTTTAAAGTTTATATCCAATTCGTTTAGTCTTGAAGATTAATTTAACACCTAAATGCAGAATACTATGGTGAAAATATTGAACCAATTCTAAAAAATCAATTAAATCATTACTTGAATTTTAATTTGAAATTCGAACAATATCTTAATTTATATAAAAATATAATGAAAGATATACAAAATTTGGATATATTAATTTTCGAAAATTAATGACAATTATTGGATGTCAAACTATTTTACTGATCCAAATATTTTAATGAAGTTATCTACAATTTGCAACTAGATGTTAATCCCTTGTTACTAAAATTTTTTTTATTCAATGTTATTCCTAAAAAAATCAAGAAAAATAACTAGATAGTTACTACAGGCAACAATATCTCAGAAACAAAAATATATCTACCTATATATAAATATGTATATATATATATATATATATATATATATATATATATATATATATATATATATATATATATATATATTTATATATATATATATATATATATATATATATATATATATATATATATATATATATATATATATATATATTTTCTATATATATATATATATATAAATATACATATAATATTGAATATATATTATTGAATGGAAAAATTAAGTCCAAAAAATGCATTACACTTTATCATCATATTCTTGTAAAAATATTTATGTGTGTAAATTGCATTTCTACATTGTAGTAATTGTTATATCTCGGCTACATTTGATCATGTATTGTAAATTTTCTGAATATTTGGTTAAGTTAGATTCTGTCATATACATACGAAAGCTAAAGATTTTATTCATTTATTTACATTTTCCACTGATGAGTATTGACATGAAAAAACTGTATGAATTTTCCCTGTAATTGTATCCTTCTTAATTTAGTATGAAATTGTTTTATTCAATTTTCTGTTTCGAAATGTTTTACTATAGATACATTTTTATAATGAGATAATATAAGTTCTTACTGTATCGCACAGTATGCGAACATTTTGTTTTTCCATTTTTCATGAGTAGTACATAAATATAATGAAGTGTATCATATCTGATTGTTGAAATGAACTTATCGAGGAATTCTAGGAACCCTAATCTGACCAATAATGACAGTGAGTGTCACAATGAAATAGAAAACTTTTGTTGAATATCAGGGATTTACAAAATTATGATGGAATGTCCAAAGAGGAATAAATAGCTACTGCTAGACCTAATATATTATTCCGAAGTATAAGTATTTTCTACATATAATCTATTTATGCACTTTACTATTCTTAGGTGACAATTGAGATCTGAAACAAGGATGAATATACGTTCGCAAATTCCATTTCCAATTCATTACAAGCGTCAGTATACAGTTCACAAGATCTGTATCTCATCGTATTTCCGTGCAATAGGTCCTTATTAAATAGGATCCATAAATCTACATAAAATTTATCAGAGTTTACTCGACCATCTAATCTATCTTAGCTTAATATATTCCACCTCTTCCTCCTCGCAAATAAACTCCTGCATTTTTTATGATCCTTCTCTACTAACCCCTTGAACGTGAGTGAAAGTGAGAAGGAAAATGGAAGATATATCATATCACGTTTCGAAGTTTGGAGATTATTCAGCAGTACACACGATTTGCGAGAATACAGTCACGAATACATTTTACTCGTTGTCTCTTAGCTGCGGATGATAAATTACCCTGTAGGTTCGTCAAATTCGGAAATGATATTTTTCGCGGGTTTTGACAATGGGTTTTATGGAGAGTTATTCTCGATTCTTCATCTCGAACTCTTGTTTTGAAATATAATGTTCCTATTTCGTTTTGATTGATTAATGTGTCACAGGCATGAATATCGTACAGATGAAAATAACAATGAATGGAAAAGGAAAAATTTTAAATCCATTAATTTTTTATGAACTTGGAAGGTTTCTAGGGTTCTGAATTATGTAGCATTTCCAGTGAATTTTTTGAAATTGTAGCCGAGCATACATAGGGAGATCTGATATTGGACTTTCAACGATTTATGAAGGCGACAGTAATGAAATTATTTTGGTACTATGAAAGACATGTAAAATTTTTATTTTTTTTGGAATAGTCTGAGTAGGTTAGTAGAAGTTACAATGTCTAAGAATTTGGTATTGCTATAGTTAATACCAAAATCAAACATCAGTATCATCCAAACATAACCAGATTCTCAAGAAAAACTTTCCTCATCATCGTTTATGATTGGAAAATTAAATAATTAACCAAGTAGGTACATCAGCGTTTTTTAACCGTTCAGGAATGGCGGCCAAATTTTCAATTATAATATTCATCGCGCATACAATACAATAAAATTGATGCATTAATAATGCGTTTATTTTTCACTTGTATATTATTTGTTGATTTAACCTTAGATACGGTTGCTATAAATACACTCATTATGCCCTAGGGCGTTATGAGCGGGCATTATGGATCATAACGCCCGCTCATTGTACGAGCGGAAATGAAGCAACTTCTATTGATTAAATACTTCATAATCCTTGTCGTATACGACTTTGGATTTCTCCGGCAATGAGTTATTCGCAGCTTTGGCTGCATTTTCTATGATATTCTTGGGTAAATTCATTTTCATTTCTATTATTTCTATATGACTACACAAAGAAAGCAGCAATGATATTCACTAAATATGATGACAAAAATATTCACGAACGTCAAAATATCAACGAGTGACATGCCTACTATGAGAAGGAAAATGGAAAGTATGGGGGCAATGAATTTTTCATTATAATAAAATAATTTTTTCGTGAAAAATAAAATCTTGTATGCACCACGTGCGTTACTAGATCCTAACGCCCATCGGGCGTTAGGATCTTTATAACGCACTTGGTACATAAAGAACTATTTCAGTTTTTTCGGCTCCAAACCTACACTACGATCTTACAAATTAAGGATCCATTTCATAATATTCCTGGAGGACTTCAATTTCCAAGGAAGAAACCTTCATAGACTTCACGATAAGAAACGAAACCAAAAGACAATTTAGTAATAAATCACTCTTTCAATTTTGGACAGGAGTAGATGGAGAGTAGATGAGTTTTCTGTACTTCAAACAAGGGATTTTCGCATTTTATTCCCATTTTTAACATCCTACCTTCTGCTGTGGCTTCTCTGAAGATAAAATATAGATCTTAGCTAAATATGGAAATAATACTGAGACTGCCTATTTCTAATATAAAGCCTTTCTTCCAAAGACTTAGCTCCTTAAGACAGAATACAGGCCAAAGGAAGTCGCTGATAGTTATTAAATTTGTTTTCAATTTAGTAAGTTTTGATTGAGAAGGTTTTGATTTAGTAAGTTGTTTTAATTCAATATGTTAATTATTGAGTATTATGATGAGATTTATTTTATTTTGTGTATGTAAGTGCTTTGCTTCCAGTTAGGTAATCAGTTTTTTGAACTTTATTAATTCTTGGATCCACTTGTGCCCCATCTATACTGTACTCCCACCTCACAACTTGAGATTCACTTAGTTGCATCTTTTAGGAATTGGCGTTCACGCCAATTTGACCTGGACTGTTTTCACAGCTGCACAGAATTTAGGTTATCTTTTTCATTCAAAAATTACTTTTTGATAGTCAGTAATAATTCACAACGTGAAGCAGTTTCGAATCAATTTCAGTATAGTTGCAGCCTCAAACAGTCCTTGGTTTTATTGATTTTCAAATCAACATTCACCGAACGGTCATTGGAATACCAATCTAAACTACTAAAAGTTACTGCAAGTGGATTATATCCTTCCTCTTCACATATACATTCCCAATTCTTCCCCTCCTCTCTAACCTTCTCAGTTTAAGCAGTCTATCGGATGCCAATTCCACGAAAACATTTCCAGGTTTTTATTCGAAAATGATGAGATGCCATCAAACTATAACTAAATTCCTCTATATTCCGCGGTCCCATCGTAAACGCTACTGCAACTCACCGGTATAAATACAAAGTCTACCCCATTTGTGCCGGAGCAATAAAGCGAACTACTCCGGCAGCCAAGAACTCGAAATCGCACAGTGTTCGAAGGCTTATTCGGTGCTTTCCCGACTCTGCCATAGAGACTATGCACTTGCCACTTTGTCTATGCGCGGTTTCACAAAACCCACACTGCTTGAATTACGTCAAAACTTTGTCCTAGTAAAACCGTGTCAATATAAATCATGCGACACTCATATAGTTTCAGTATTTATTATCCAGCTGTAGAAAGAAACATTATGCGAATTCTTTATATGTTGAGAATATTGCTTTCCAAATAGTTTACCTGTTTCTGATTGAAAAACTTACGAGCATCGAGAAAAAGAGAATTGTGAGTTTACTCCTAAATACAAACATCATATCCCATTATCAGTCTATAATAGAGAAAAATTTCTTCCGAGCGACATCATTGATGAAATATATATATATATATATATATATATATATATATATATATATATATATATATATATATATATATATATATATATATATATATATATATATATATATATATATATATATATATATATATATATATATATATATAAATATATATATATATATATATATATATATATATATATATATATATATATAAATATATATATATATATATATATATATATATATATATATATATATATATATATATATATATATATATATATATTGAAGGATGTACTTGCACTTAACAATTGATGATGACTTCCAATGCAGCTGGAGAGAGCACATTTAGTATTTATAAATGGATTAGAAATTATTTGAGAAATTCCAGTTCTGACTCAAGGTTGTCTAGTTTATCCAGTTTTGTTGCAAATGCCGTTGAAAGACTTAGAATTTGATGAAAAGTTGAAAAGTTGATCTGTAGATACTAATTTAAAATCCTGTTGAGTAGTTTTAGTGTTTTTTATTTTATTTGTGTAGGCCTTTAATTTAGGTTTTGTTGAGGACAGTCTCGAATGTTATATTTAATTTTAAAATTTTTTATTAGATATTGAATACAATACATCTAATTTTTAAGGATCATTTTAGCTATCTTAGGTTTCCTTGGCGACAGTTTATCGTTTTTAAAGTTGGTAAAGAAGGGTACCTTTTGTGTTTAGTTTCAACTTTATTACTTTATTGTCTTAGATAGATATATTGAATACAATAAACAAATTTTTAAGAATGATTTTAGCTAATTTGTTTCTCAACCATCGCAAAGAAGCCTCTATGTAACACTCACAATACTTTACCCTAGGAGCGGCAGGGGGGCCGCACAGAAAAGTTGGCCTAGGGCCCCGAACTTTGTAAATCTACCACTGCTCTTAAGCTCAAATCGATTAATAGTGCCTTATGCAAGTGGCACTGAAGCTTGCGATATAGGTAATCACTTTTCGGAGATATAATTCAAATTGCCCATGATATCGAAAAACACCAAGGGAATGTACGTTTTAAAAATCGATATGGGACAGAATAAAAAATAGTTATTTATGTACCAAGTGCGTTATGTAGATCCTAACGCCCGGAGGGTAATATTCGGCTCGAGAGATGAATGTTGCCCGATGGGCGTTAGGGTCTAGTAACGCACGTGGTGCATACAAGATTTTATTTTTCACGAGAAAATTATTTAATTTTAATGAAAAATCGATTTCAAAATCGATTCATTGCTCCTATACTTTCCATTTTCCTTCTCATAGATATTTTGACGTTTGTGAATATTTTTGTCATCATATTTAGTGAATGTCATTGCTTCTTTGTGTAATCTTATATAAATAATGGAAATGAAAATGAATTAACCGAAGAATATCATAGAAAATGCATCCTAAGCTGCGAATAATTCATTGCCGGAGAAATCCAGAGTCGTATACGACAAGGATTATGAAGTATTTAATCAATGGAAGTTGCTTCAGTTGTCCTCGTGCAATGAGCGGGCGTTATGATCCATTATGTCCGCTCACTACGGCCTAGGGCATAATGAGTGTATTTATAGCAACCGTATCTAAGGTAAAATCAACAAATAATATACGTGATAAATAAAAAAACTTAAGGATACTCTTAAAAAACAAGAAAAAGCACTAAAAAGCGTAGAATGACTGAACGCTTATAAGAAAAAAATATATCATGATTATATACAAAACCCACATTCGTTGCATGAATTACATCAAAATTTGTCCTAGTAAAACCGTGTCAATATAAATCATTCTACTTTCATCTCGTCCCAGTATTTTTTTCCCCCAATGTGTAAACAAACATTGTGCGAATTTTTTATATGTTGCGAATATTGTCGAAGTGTTTGAAAGCAAGTATAAGTGTTGTTCTTCATACTTGTGATGTAATATACATGTATGGCTACTATTGGTATCAGACACTTTTGAAAGCGATAGAAAACTGAATTATCATTGAACCAATATAAATGAATCTATTGTATCATTTATTATTTCCAAACATTGATAGTAGGTAGGGTCTATTTATAATATTGATGTTTACTTTCTATTAATTCACAATGATTCAATGCAAATTTCAGATTAAATAGCATATTTTGAAATAAAATCATGACAAATTGAAATGATATTAGGTACTATCTACAATGATGGTACTTCAATGTTTAGATTTCACTCAATACATAGAAATAGAACAAGCAAGAGCACAATTTTTGTTTTCCATCATGTATTTTCAGTAATAATAAACAAGAAAATAAGTTAATATAATTTTTTTCCAATATAAATTTCAATGAATATTTGTAATATAAAATATACAAAATATCACCGATAAATAATATAACAACAAACAAAATGCTAATCAATATAATGAAAAAAAACTAGCTTTATTGAAAAACTGCTGAGTCTATTAAAAAGTTAGCTTAACTTCAAAAAATACTGGTCTTAGTATACAAAGTGAAAATATAAAAAATCTCAGCAGGGTGGAAAAAAGAATTTTTGTTTTAAGTTCGATGAAAAAATATTCAATGTTAATAACCATTGTTGTGTCATTACTCTTCTTGAAAAACTAATATTTTCATGGAAATGGATGAATTCACATCCTCGGCTTTCATCGTAATTAATTTTTGAAATTTTAACGCATTTTTTATGAAAATGCATACAAGCTGATGAAATTGATAAATAAAGTTATTATATGTTTGCTGTATATAGTAAAATTACTGAAAAATATCCTCTTCCATTCCTTCTTGATTTTTAATTTTCTTAAATATATAAATAATATGGAATTAAATAAGTATATGATTTCGACTTTGTCTTATACACAAATTAAATAGTAAACCATCATGAAATATATCGCACTTGATCATTCTGCATAAACGGAGTGGGTGGTTTGCTTACTCAACTTACCGGAAGGAATTATAGGTAAGAATGCCGGCGTTATTACTGCTATTCCGGTATATCTGCTGGTACCAATTCGATGGCTTCGACTTTTAGCTTTTGGGCCATTAAATTGTGATCAAAATTCCCAATCTTCTTTTATAGACGCTTCTCAGCTTTATTGAAATAATATACTTTATTAAAGTGAATGAGGAATTATCTTCAGAAGTTAGATATATATATATATATATATATATATATATATATATATATATATATATATATATATATATATATATATATATATATATATATATATATATATATATATATATATATATATATATATATATATATATATATATATATATATATATATATATATATATATATATATATATATATATGTTCAGAAAGATTTCCGCGGTCGGAAGTATTTGAAAAACTTGGTTCACGGAATGAACCGCGTGAAAGATTTGAAAAATCTCGACGTTTCGACTCCTTTTGCGAAGCCATCTTCAGGAGAATTAGAAGGGGAATAATTCAGAATCGTGGCCTCAATCTGCCTACTCCACGATCCGAATTAGGAGGAATCGGAAACAATACGATTGCGTGGTCTCAATCTGCCTACTCCACTAACCGTACTGCTTCCTGTCAACTCTGAAGTCTCAACCTGCCTGCTCTTCAGAGTCAACTGACGAGCCGATCGTCGCGTGGCCGTATTTATAGGGGAGGGGGGCGGGTACTCACGCTCATCAGTGCGGGATGCAATCTGATTGGGCGTTACATGGCGACCACTGAGAAGTGGTTTCCATGCTGATGGGAGTTTGTGACTGTCATCTCTGGTGTTCAAACAATTTGGACGTTTTTCTATTTCTACAGCTTCACGGAAAATTCGGGATTTGAAAGATCGGACGGGAGCAATAGTTCTTGTATTGGGGAAATCGATAATGTGGCCTGTTTGGGTGTGATGTTGGGAAAGGGCGTTGGAGATATCTGAGTGTCTTACTGAAAGTGAATGTTCTTTGGCACGGACCTGAATTCGTCGGTTTGTTTGTCCTATATAAGAACGAGGACAATTGGAACAGGGAATCTCATAAACACCGTGATTTTCGTTAGGAATTTTATCTTTGACGGATCTGACCAGATGGGAGAGTTTTTGTTGAGTGGTGAATATTGTTTTGATGTTCGTGTTTTTGAGAGATCTTGCGATCTTATCTGTTACTCCTTTGATGTAAGGAAGAAATAATTTAGGTGTAGATTCTTGTTCAGTGGGATTGGAAGGAGGTAGAGGTGGGGTGATGTTTGTGTGTTTGCGTATGTTCTTGTTGATTTGATATGTGTTGTAACCGTTCTGTAATAATATATGTTTTAGAGTATTGAGTTCTGATTCACGGTGTTCGTCGTCAGATAGTCGAATGGAGCGGTGGATTAGGGTACTACAGAACGGTTACAACACATATCAAATCAACAAGAACATACGCAAACACACAAACATCACCCCACCTCTACCTCCTTCCAATCCCACTGAACAAGAATCTACACCTAAATTATTTCTTCCTTACATCAAAGGAGTAACAGATAAGATCGCAAGATCTCTCAAAAACACGAACATCAAAACAATATTCACCACTCAACAAAAACACTCCCATCTGGTCAGATCCGTCAAAGATAAAATTCCTAACGAAAATCACGGTGTTTATGAGATTCCCTGTTCCAATTGTCCTCGTTCTTATATAGGACAAACAAACCGACGAATTCAGGTCCGTGCCAAAGAACATTCACTTTCAGTAAGACACTCAGATATCTCCAACGCCCTTTCCCAACATCACACCCAAACAGGCCACATTATCGATTTCCCCAATACAAGAACTATTGCTCCCGTCCGATCTTTCAAATCCCGAATTTTCCGTGAAGCTGTAGAAATAGAAAAACGTCCAAATTGTTTGAACACCAGAGATGACAGTCACAAACTCCCATCAGCATGGAAACCATTTCTCAGTGGTCGCCATGTAACGCCCAATCAGAGTGCATCCCGCACTGATGAGCGTGAGTACCCGCCCCCCTCCCCTATAAATACGGCCACGCGACGATCGGCTCGTCAGTTGACTCTGAAGAGTAGGCAGGTTGAGACTTCAGAGTTGACAGGAAGCAGTACGGTTAGTGGAGTAGGCAGATTGAGACCACGCAATCGTATTGTTTCCGATTCCTCCTAATTCGGATCGTGGAGTAGGCAGATTGAGGCCACGATTCTGAATTATTCCCCTTCTAATTCTCCTGAAGATGGCTTCGCAAAAAGAGCCGAAACGTCGAGATTTTTCAAATCTTTCACGCGGTTCATTCCGTGAACCAAGTTTTTCATATATATATATATATATATATATATATATATATATATATATATATATATATATATATATATATATATATATATATATATATATATTATATATATATATATATATATATATATATATATATATATATATATATATATATATATATATATATATATATATATATATATATATATATATATATATATATATATATATATATATATATATATATATATATAATATATATATATATATATATATATATATATATATATATATATATATATATATATATATATATATATATATATATATATATATATATTTATATATTAAATGGAACTTCTTTTCGTTGGATATTTTCAGGTTGTTATTCTACTAATAAAACTGCTCGTTTAAAATATACGTTTCGAAGGCTATGGCCTTCTTCTTCAGTATTTAATTAATATAAAATTCTCACAATCACAAATTCTATAACACAATGTTTACGTCCACTTTAAAATATGTGAAAATACTCACAAAATGGCACAAGAAAAACCAAAATTCGGATACAATACTAGACTATGGGTCTAACCATCACATGTCCCAAAAGAAGGGAACAATAATAGGTTACATTGATCGGGCCCTTAAACTAACATCTCCGAAACTTCGCCCAATAGTAGTCAAAGAATTAAAACAACAACTCCTCCGAAATAACTACCCAATCGAATTGATAAATGGTCTCATGAAACAGAGAATATTCAAACTCTATAATACAGAACAGCAAAAACCCAAAGAGAAAGAAAACGATACACGAATATGTATTCCATACACAAAGAACTTGTCACAGAAAATTAAAAACATCGTGAAACCATATAGCTTTCAAGTAGTGCATAAATCGCAGAACCAGGTCAAAAGTATATTCAGCAGATTGAAAGTGACTACTTCAAAAGAACAGAAATCTCATGTAGTATACAGTATTGCATGCAAGAACTGTGATAAACAGTACATAGGACAGACATCACAGAGATTGAAAGACAGACTGAACGCACACAAATACACCAAGAACGCAACAACGGCACTGAACAAACACAAAACGGCAAACAACCATGAGTTTGATTACGACTCTGCGAAGATACTGACCACAGAACAAAAACAAAAACGAAGAGAATATCTGGAGATGGTACACATACATCGGAACACGGACAAAGTAGTTAACGATAAACAAGACATCAAACAATTGAGTAAAGTTTACTTACCACTAATAACATGACAACTAACGCAAGAAGAAGATTGACACAAAGCTGAACACCGTGAAATTGACATGACATTGACATGACATTGGCAGCTGACATGACGGAAGGACAAACTTAATATTCAATATTCAATATTTTAAAGTGGACGTAAACATTGTGTTTTAGAATTTGTGATTGTAAGAATTTTATATTAATTAAATACTGAAGAAGAAGGCCATAGCCTTCGAAACGTATATTTTAAACGAGCAGTTTTATTAGTAGAATAACAACCTGAAAATATCCAACGAAAAGAAGTTCCATTTAATATATAAAGTCAGGTAACTAAATTAAATGAATATATTTATATATATATATATATATATATATATATATATATATATATATATTTATATATATTTTATATATATATATTTATATATATATATATATAATATAATATATATATATATATTTATATATATATATATATATATATATATATATATATATATATATATATATATATATTCCATTATTCATGTGACCCTAATAATATTCTTTCAACTTCATACACAAGAGAAAACAAAACATTAGGAAATTCTGGAAAAATCAGTGTAGTCCAATGATATATAATAATGATAATAATAGTATTGTTAATTATATGGTAGTGATTAATCTTCTTTTCACTTTCATAACAGAATAAATAAAATCCCGAATTTAGACAACTTGATCGTTAAAAATAAGATCTGTAACAAAATGAGTACTATTTGACCATTACCAGACAATTAAAAATCAAATTCATTTTTCTCAATGTATTTCAAGATGATACGTATAATTAAGAAGTTGGTGACTAAATTATAATAATAGAGGCACCAATATTTTGATTGAACCTTGTTTTCTCATTCTGTCAAGTTAACAGTTAGTAATTTATAATCAGTAGGTACACTTAATTCCTCATCATGTTTTTATCAGATTTTGGATTTCAAAACCATTCATTTTAATGTGTATATATATATATATATATATATATATATATATATATATATATATATATATATATATATATATATATATATATATATATATATATATATATATATATATATATATATATATATATATATATATATATATATATATATATGCCAATTTTGTTCCAACTAATTTGATATTCTTTCACCAGAATTGTTTTTTGCTTTCAAATAACTTTTTTTGTTTTTTAAATCGGTTTAAGTGTTTTTAAGTTTGTTCATTCTGTTTCATATTGTTTTTTGATACATAGATTCACGTGCTGTTATAGTCATACTACTCAGTCATGTTCCTGAGAAGCACACAGCTAATTTAAAAATTATTTTTTATTTTTACAAGGAATATAAACTGAGCAAACTTCCTCTGCAGTATTTTTCAATATCATTGGCAATTTTAATTCCATTTCCGAAAAGTGGTTAATCTCAAGCTTCAGTGCCACCTGCATAAGGCACTATTAATCGATTTGAGCTTAAGAGATATATATTTCATCAATGATGCTCGGAAAGCAATTTTCTCTATTATAGACTGATAATGGAAGACGTGGTTTGTATTTAGGAATAAACTTACAATTCTCTTTTTCTCGATGCTCGTAAGTTTTCCAATCAGAAACAGGTAAACGATTTGGAAAGCAATTTCAACGCTGTATAGATATGTATTTTAAAACAACATGGTGCCTCTAGAAAATTGAGTATTCATTACTTTGGAAAATATGCTTCATACCAAGAGAGAAATATTGACGAGAAATATTATAGATTCATGGCAGTGTGTTGGAAAATGCCTTAGGGGTCTTTATTTTGACGTCTTTCAGGGTCTGCGAGACGACGCAATATTTTTTCAATCTTTGTTTCTTTATATTATTTCATATTCAGGGTTGGGAAATCGGAAATATGCAAACATCAAAGAAATTATTCGTGAGATTCAAAATGTTTCACTATTTTATTAATCATCAACCGTCGGAGTAATCTCTGAAAAAAGAGATAGCTTAGTTGTTAATATGCAATAATATTATTTTTATTTGAGTAATATTTTTAACTATTATTGGTAGTTTGTTTGAATTTGTTGGGCAATGTATTTTCATTTGTAGTTCGTTACTCCTCTATTGCTTATAGCTCATATTAAACATTGTACTAATGTTGTATCTGAAAAATTAGAATCAAATTAGTAAATAAATAAAATTGAAGTGATTCTTGAGAAGAGATATTCAACTCACTGGAATATCGTATATATTCTATTTATAACTTGTTGTTAATTTATTTATGTGAATTTTAAAGTATGTGTATGTTTTTCTTTCCAATTGAATCCTATTGACTAATTTGAAGTTTCTTTTTCATATACAACATTGTTCAAACCTAAACTATGAAGAGGTTATATTTGATCCATGTATGAATTTTACGTACCTTCAGCTAACTGCAATAGTTATTTATGTACCAAGTGCGTTATATAGGTCCTTATGCCCTGAGGGAAACATTCGGCCCGAGGGCCTCTGGCCCGAGGGATGAATGTTGCCCGATGGGCATAAGGATCTAGTAACGCACGCGGTGCATACAAGATTTTATTTTTCACGAAAAAATTATTATATTATGATGAAAAAGCGATTTTAAAATCGTTTCATTGCTCCTATCTATGTTCCTTCTCATAGTAGGCATGTCATTTGTTGATATTTTGACGTTTGTGAATATTTTTGTCATCATATTCAGTGAATGTCATGCTGCTTTCTCTGTGTAGTCTTATAGAAATAATGGAAATGAAAATGAATTTACCCAAGAATATCATAGAAAATGCAGCCAAAGGTACGAATAATTCATTGCCGGAGAAATCCAGAGTCGTATACGACAAGGATTATGAAGTATTTAATCAATGAAATTTGCTTCATTTCTCCTAGTACAATAAGCGGGCGTTTTGAATCCATTATGCCCGCAAATGCGGGCATAATGGCCTAGGGCATAATGAGTGTGTTTATAGCAACCGTATCCAAGGTGAAATACACATATTATATACAAGTGAAAAATAAAATATTTTTGAGTTCATTTTCGCTGCTGTAATTAGTGGATTCGCAGGAATTGTTAGAATAAAGGATGGAAAAGAAAGGAAGAAACGTCAAATGGTGGTTTAAAGTGGATGCTTGTAACCTCCATCTATATATAATTCATTTTTTCGTTCTGAATTTGCCGTCTCATTATTACTTTTGTTTTTTTCATTAAGAATATCGCCTCAGATTCAGTTTCATGCGACCAAAGATGGGAATACAAGCTTGTTAAAAAAATTCCCACGGTCTTGCAACTGTAATATTTCGGCAAATGAAATGTTATCTCTCACAGTACACAATCATCCTTTTAAATTAGAACTGTAATATAGCAAATTCACATTTAGCGAAGTGAAGTGGAAAGATAAAAAGTGCCTTAAATATAACGTTGGGAAGAAGAGATACACTGCTATAATTTGAATTATAAGAAATCTTGCAGATGAAGTCAGTCAACATTCCCAAAAACACGGAAAGAGTAGAATGTTGAATTGTTTGCACTTTAAGGTGTTTATTAGAAGATGTGCAACTTATGCCAGAAAACGAGGGCGAAAATTTTATTGGTGAGATAGTCAAAACATTTCGAATTCATATTTTTAAGATGATGAATTTAATGGATAACATTACTGTAATATTATCACTCTATGACATAATTTAAGATCAAAATGAAAAAGTTCATATGATATAAGTATTTATATAATATAAACAGAAAAATTGGTTGCATTTTGCGTTCTTTGGAAGACTAATAAAGATCGCCTGTATAACGAATACTTCTAAAAATGTCAGTGTTACACTGCTACATTCGTTTTATATATACTTAATAAATGGAAATATTCTAACTGAAGAATCTTGGGTTTCAAATATTTAGATTCAACCACAAACTAATGAATAATATAGTTTATTAAAAAATTTAGAATATATTTGTGCCTAATAATTTTAAATTGTTGCTCTTATCCCTATCATACTTGGCAGGAAATGTATACAGTATTGTTTCAAGATAGCATTTATTATGTTCATAAAACTAGTTGCCATTTCCAATTGCATTAATACAAATAACAAACAATTTAACTTATATTTGAATATCATACAAGTTTTTTGAAATTAGTAAATAGAACACTGTAACTCAGGAATGTTTCATATTTTCTCCTAAATCTTCATATTTTGAGCATACGTATATATATATATATATATATATATATATATATATATATATATATATATATATATATATATACTATATATATATATATATATATATATATATATACATATATATATATATATATATATATATATATATATATATATATATATATATATATATATATATATATATATATATTGAATTGAATATGCATTTACTTGGTGAAAGTTCATATTCATAACTTTATAAAGAAATTTAAAAAAATAACTTTTCATAGGTTAGAATGAAAATCTATTGAGTAAACGCGTTTCGTCATAACATTGACTTCATCTCGTACTGTACGAGATGAAGTCAATGTATATGACGAAACGCGTTTACTCAATAGATTTTCATTCCAACCTGTGAAAATTTATTTTTTTTATTTCTTTATAAAGTTATTATATATATATATATATATATATATATATATATATATATATATAATATATATATATATATATATATATATATATATATATATATATATATATATATATATATATATATATATATATATATATATATATATATATATATATATATATATATATATATATATATCTATTTCTTTTAGTGGGGATGCGGCAATTTGAGTAAAACACGTTAGTGTACTCTTTTTCTATCCAAGCTTTCGAAATAATTCATTTCCTCCTCCGGGATCTACAAGCCAATTACAGTAGATAATAATGATTCGGAAACAAGCAAGAAAGATACATACCAGAATTGAGGTTTTTTCGTGAAAGTTGTTATAATTATGGTCATCTCCCTCATGTTTTCTTAATTTCAATTTATTTGATTTTCCCTGAACAAGTGTAGAATGAACTTATTTATTTTCAATTTGATTTCTGGAATTATTCAACGTAGCTGTTGTTCGCCATTGCATTTTTAGTTTTCTGACTGACATGTATGTCTAATTGACATATGACATCCGTCTGAAAATTTGAAAGTTTCTGTGGTTGTTCTTCCGAATAAGAAAAAGGAAGAACAACCACAGAAACTTTCAAATTTTCAATTTTCGATAATTTATTGAAAATAAATAAGTTCATTTTACACTTGTTCAGGGAAAATCAAATAAATTAAAATTAAAAAAACATGAGGGAGATGATCATAATTATAACAACTTCACGAAAAAACCTCAATTCTGGTATGTATTTTTCTTGCTTGTTTCCGAATCAATATTATCTATTGTAATTGGCTTGTAGATCCCGGAGGAGGAAATAAATTATTTCGAATGCTTGGATAGAAAAAGAGTACACTAACGTGTTTTACTCAAATTGCCGCATCCCCACTAAAAGAAATAGATGTTTCCCCACTTAGTTTCGGCAACTAACTGAATCCGCTAAATATATATATATATATATATATATATATATATATATATATATATATATATATATATATATATATATATATATATATATATATATATATATATATATATATATATATATATATATATATATATATATATACATAAATATATATATATATATATATATATATATATGAAAAACTTGGTTCACGGAATGAACCGCGTAAAAGATTTGAAAAATCTCGACGTTTCGGCTCCTTTTGCGAAGCCATCTTCAGGAGAATTAGAAGGGAAATAATTCAGACTCGTGGCCTTAGTTGACTCTGAAGAGTAGGCAGATTGAGACTTCAGAGTTGACAGGAAGCAGTACGGTTAGTGGAGTAGGCAGGTTGAGACCACGCAATCGTATTGTTTCCGATTCCTTCTAATTCGATTCGTGGAGTAGGCAGATTGAGGCCACGAGTCTGAATTATTTACCTTCTAATTCTCCTGAAGATGGCTTCGCAAAAGGAGCCGAAACGTCGAGATTTTTCAAATCTTACGCGGTTCATTCCGTGAACCAAGTTTTTCAAATACTTCCGACCGCGGAAATCTTTCTGAACATATATATATATATATATATATATATATATATATATATATATATTTATTTATATATATATATATATATATATATATATATATATATATATATATATATATTTCCTTCAATCTTGTTATGCTAAGCAAGATAGAATTCCAGTGAAAAGATGAAATTAGATTTACGAAATATCAATTTTTTAATGGAGAACTTTTGTTACTGCATAATCTGCCATTCGTTCGTACATGATCGAGTTTTGAAATTTTTTTCTCGGTGAAATACTCGAACTCAAAAAATACCATGACATTCTACCAGACATCTCTGGTAGAATGTCATGTATAGTTCATCGAACTGAAATGCACAGTTGCTTTTTATTGGTTCGGTTATGAATTTCCTCATTTACCCCGGCCCAAATTATCTTTCACAAGAACCATTATCCCGTAGAGAGCAAATCATAAAATGAAACGGGGATCGTTTTTCCACAGGCCGCTAGGGCGTAAATTAGGGAACTGGAGATAAAACGCTGTTCATCATTTTGAAACTTGTTTATCAGTTGAGGAATTGCTGACATCGAGATTTAATAGGTACGTTTCATTGCTTTATTGCCCCGCCGACTATGTGCGCGCTTACAATTGCATAAAACGGCGATTTTATCGGGGTAATGTGGGTATATTTCGTAAAAACGACGAGAACGGTTACCTCCGGTCTAGCGTAGTGATCGTTGCAAAAAAGCACCTGGCTTGTATATCTCTTATTTCCTTGGTGACTGATTGGAGGAGTACCTTGTAACGTGTAAATTCTCCACTTAACTGCAGCCACTGCATTCTACACTGAAATAGGTACCGTGATTCCACGCTATCAACCGATACGTCACTTTTGTTCTTCTATGATTAATGACCTGCGTATTAAGAAGGAGAGTATCTAGGTAGGGTCGGATTAACAATCGTTCTTGCTTTTTAGCAACACCGTTAGATATTAAAATTATAGTCAATATCTATTAGACGAATAGTTTGTTAAAAATTATCAAAATTTATTAAGTATCTGTGGCGTCTGATAGACGCCACCTTGTTTGGAGTTGAAAATAAACCTTGGTTGGATCTAAAAACCACCTTACCTTACCTGGAGCTCATATCCACGTTATTTGGGGCTGATATTCACACTGGAAACCACAGCTGAACCAGGGCAGAAGTCAAGAGTCTAAAGAGGAATCTCAAACGTCAATACTTGTAAAAAACAACAAGTAAACTTGTAAAAACAACAAGTCTCACTCTATGTAAAAGGAGGATAGTAAAAACCTTTCATTTTAACTTGTTATTATTACTGTGAACAAACCTAGAACCTCAATATGTTTAACCAATCTACCTGCTAGCTCTGTCATAAATATCTGTTAAAAGGGAGGTTGGTTACAGTTACAACCTAAGTCAAATTGAATCAATTCACGTGGGCGTACGCAGACCAGCCTTTCGGACAATTTGCCTTTAGAGGTGGGACACATATTTTTTGGAACGAAGTTCCTGAAGTCCCAAACTGAAAAATATGAGAGACTAAAATTGTGACGGAAATAGACTGACGGACAAAGACTGACGAAAGTCACGCTTTTAGTTAACACAAGCGAATATTGTATACCTTTCTCTTTCTCCCTATTTCTTTCCGTTTTCTCATCCCTTCTATTTCTGATCCCACTCCGTCACGTCAATCGTTAATGCATAGTATGCACATACTCATGAATTCATGTACAAGCAACTCGAAAACCTCAGATGTGAAACATCGAAACAATTGTGTATAAGTTATATGCATAAAAGAACAGATTACGAGAGGAATCAGATATGGCATAATGAAAAGATGAAGCTTTACGAATTTGTTCCATAAAATAATAACTACGTATTGCAGGTTTATATTCAATTATATAGCGTGGCGATACGTTATCCTCTCGTTATATACACTCTTGCGTCCATACTTTACATTGCGTTGACGACCGAGTGGTCTAAGTTCTGAACCCTGGTCTGCCGTATTTCTGGGTTCGAATCCCAGAGGTTACTTCTGGCTTTTTAAATTTTTTTATTTACAATCTCGTGAGAGCTCTTAGCTCCACATTTCAATATTAATTATTTCAACTTGGATTAGTATAAGTTATCATTTCTGTCGTGCGCCCCGACACGTACATGATTCGTTTTCGCAAATTGTGGTCCTTCTATATTATCCGAAGAAACTTCGTTCCTACCTGGTGTCCCATGACACCGTTTCTTTTCTATTATTTTAATTTAACTTAATTTTTTTTCATTTTTCATTTATTTTCAACAGTTTGATACCGAAATTGGTCCAAGAGCTTTTAAACCAATTTACAAAATCCCTTCATCAACAAACAAAACCAGAAATTAAAATGAATTCATACAAATACAGGCTATTAGCAATATTAGATATTTTGTACATGAAGAGACTGAATAATTCATTAGGATATGGCACATTTTGTTTGGTTCTCTTTTCTTCTTGTATCATAAGTGCGATAGTATTATACTTTATACATCCTAGATATATGGGAGCATTTTGTCCTTTGTATGATCTGGCATATTCATTTCTAATTTCATCTCTTCATCTTCATTGCTGTATATGAGTCCTGCTTTAGTTTTTATGCTTCGATTCTTTATAGAATATATAAGATTAACTTGTTTTGCAGCTGTAATTTCAGCATTGTAAGTGCCACTCTAATTGCAATACAGGAATCACTAAGGTATATGATATGGAATTATGATGAAATGAAGTATTAGTCGAAAGGTAAAAGATATCAATACCCAACTAAAATTTTTTGGAGCCTAAAGTTTTATTAATCAGTAACGGATATTTATAAGAGGTTTATAAAGAACCTTAGCTTTTATAATAGTTTTTTTAGTTTTATAAGAAAACTATTGGTGTTACAAGTTTTAAAAGACGTCAAGAAAATACCAAAATACTTGAAGTTTTATAACATTGCATCCAAAACGTTTCCGTTACCGTATCTATAAAACCTTTGGTGTTGGTTACTTATAGTTTTTTAAAAGAGTTTTATAGCGTTCTTAAAAACCGCATTATAAAACTTTTACTCTTGGGGTTTTATAGCTTACTTCGTGAATCCTTTACAAATCTTAAGGCATTCAATAAATATTCTACAGCTAGTACAAAACCTAAAGAATTTCATAAAACTTATAGGAATTCTATAAAACTTTTTCATAGAAGGGGCCGAAACTATATTTTTGAGGTGAAGATGTTTGACGATTGTTTTCCGTTTTTTCTTAATGTTTAATCAGTAATCGTGGTTAGTTTCTATGATTTAATAATTGATTGTGAGAAAATAAATATGCCTCAAGAGAGAAGAAATTGGAAAAAGGTTAAATACAGTAGAAGCTTTTATAGAAAGTGCGCTAAAACCCGGGAGAATATTTTGCGAAGCACACCACCAGGTGATAAATCACCCACAACTAAATTTACCAAAAATGATATAGACAATATAAACAAAAACGACATTCAAAAGTGGGGTTATGCAATTGATATTTGACATCTGAGAACTGGTAGCTTTGAATTGGTTTTCCGGTTACTTTCAGTTTTTAGAAATACCTTTTCGGTAATAATCCCATAAGACACCTAGGTAAGTTCTATAAAAGTTTTTAAGGTGTTTATTATTACTTAAAGGCACTAATAAAACTATAAGTTTTTAAAAAGCGAAATGGCGAACATGGGGTCCTTTTATATGGCGGCCATTTGTATGTTTGTGTTCGAATTGACATAAATATCCTCACAAAGAAGAAAAATATTGCATTTTAAGCAATATTACTGAAGCTTGAAGACGTATTTCTTCAAAAATATGAGATTTAGTAATGTTGGACAGCTTATTTGCAGAAAAAGGAATAATGAGACATAATTTTAATTTTCAGGTTATTATAAAAATAAATTGTAAGAGAGCCCAAAACGGGGGCGCTCCAGTTTTAGGAATGGTAAAATGTAAAACTACTCGATGAATCTTTCGTGCCAAATGAAATTAAGTCCTCATAAAAAATTGCCAATGTATTTAAGTTGTTATAATACATAATTGTTTAATATGCCATTTTCATAATATCAAAGTGAAAATCCATTGCTGTCAACTTTAAAGTAGAAGCAGAATAATAATGAAAAGGACTTGAAATAGAACATATTGTGAACAAACAATGTAGAAGGAGATGAAGCTAAAAGGAGTGGTTTATTTTTGGTGTTTATAAACACTATAGGCGAGGATGTTTTAATATTAAGGTTTTATAGCGGTAACGAAAATATATTCCTTGCCGCTATAAAACCTATTTATGTTTTATAAAGGTAACGACAACGTCTTAGTTACAAATAAGTGGAAAGTGAAAGTTTTATATGGTACTAAAATTTAGTCACCGTTACCTTGATAGGATTCTCCATTTAAGTGCTATAGAGGTTTTATAAGAGTAACGAAAACTTTTCGCGAACAATTGATAGGTTCTTAGGTTTTAAAAAATAGGTAATCGAAACGTAACCTTTACCATTATAAAACAAAAATGTTAGTTGGGCAATATTCAGGTAGTATGCCAATCTGAACCTTGTATACTTTTTGTGGCCTTAAATAAAATCTATATAGGTACTAAAACTAAAAACTAAGTTTAATAACAGAACTTGCTACTTCTTAACTAAATCACTTTAAGTATTGAATTTGTTCTTCAAAATTTTGTTTAGTATTGCATTCAGTACATTCATTTTTTTTTTGAATATATGAATATATATATATATATATATATATATATCAATCAATTACAAATAAAATATTATAATATATATTATCAAAAAAAGGGTAGAGGTGTCATAACAGAGAACCTTTGCTTTATATTATTCATTGCATAGAAGTCACAATGGAACAAACTAATAACGTTTTAGAGTTATTAAATGAAAACCAAATTAAAATTAATTACATTGGAATTTATATATTAAAAGCAGGCACAATTAAATAAATAAACGACGTTTTAGAGTAACTAGAGTAACAGATATTGTCTGTCTGTCTGTCTGTCTGTTATAACAGACTGATATCGCAGACGATATCATTCTGATTAGTAATACTATTGAGGAGCTAGAGGTGATGCTGAAAGAACTTCATCGAGCGTCCCTGCAAGTAGGATTAGGAATGAACTTGAGTAAAACTAAAATAATGAGTCCTTTACCAGCAGAAATAATCATAGAAAATCATACTCTAGAAAATGTTACTGACTATATATATCTCGGGCATAAAATACAATTAGGCAAAGCAAATCAAACTGCCGAAATCGATAGAAGAAAGGGACTCTGTTGGGCAGCCTTTGGGAAACTCAGGTTTATTCTCGGATCGGATGATATACCAATAAACCTTAAAAGAAAAGTCTACGATTCATGCATACTACCGGTCCTAACATATGGATTGGAAACAATGTCCTTAACCAGAAAATCTATACAAAAACTTCAGGTTATACAGCGTACAATGGAAAGGATCATGCTGGGAATTAGCTTGAGAGACCGACTGCCCAATGACGAAATCAGGCGAAGAACTGGAGTGACGGATGTGGTGCGAAGAACAGCACAGTTGAAATGGCGATGGGCTGGACATGTAGCACGTCAACAAGATGATCGATGGACCAACAGATTGGTAGTATGGCGCCCAAGAGAAACAAAAAGAAGTATTGGAAGACCCCAGAAAAGATGGCGGGACGATATCCAAAAGATCGCAGGAAAGAACTGGATGCAGAGAGCCCGGGACAGGAAAATGTGGAAAGATCCGGACTGAAAAGAAGAAGAAGAAGAAGAGTAACAGAATAAAGAGCAGTAATTAAAAATTGAAAAAAAATTATAATTAACAGTGCCAATTATCTTATAACATAATAACAGACCCTGTTGTTTCCGCAAATCCCTTTAGCAAATATTTTTTTGAATTAAACTCTCTCATTCTGGATAACAGAAATACATCTCATACATTGCATTTATTGATGCATAAATCAAAGTCAACGATTTATTGAAACAGTCAGATATTAATGAAATGCTTATTATTTAATAAAAAAATTATAGAATCGAAAAATATTGAGTGAAATTATTGGGATGCTGATGATGATTTAAGGTTATGTGCACTCTCACACCAGAATTTTATGTATACAAATTTCCGGAGTAGGTACCTATGTAAAATTTCAAGTGTGAAAAAAAATTTGTTGACAGTATAAAACACTGGTTATACAAAAAAGAGACCACTTGAATATTGAAAACGTTTCGTCGATCCATTATGCGTATCAGTAATATCCGACTAGCTTCTCTCATATTTTGGTACACATAATGCATACATCTGTTTTATCCGAACCTTTAAAAGCCCGATAAGTAGTTTGTATGAAAAGAATCTTCAGTTTTGTGATGCCACAGACGGAATACTCAGCTCTAAGTACGTCTTCCAGTTCGATAAGCTCTTTGATGATTACTCAAATAGCCGACCATCAAAATATCTTTATCGCCGCCTCAATACGAAACAGACGTTAAGAACAAAGATACCATAATTATGATGAAACAGGCGCGCGAGGCTTCCATCAGTAACCACGAGTGTTTGTGTGTTTGTGTGTTTGTGTGTGTGTGTGTGTGTTTAGTTTCAAAACTCCCCCTCGACGTATTTCCTCATTTTAATCCTGAATCGGAAACGTGAAATTTGGCACTGCGTCGTTATATTACA